>SMMW01000632.1:0-54811 GCA_004794655.1 Marisa cornuarietis
ACACTTCCATACTATCATCAAAAGTTTCCTTTGAAAGTTTTGTTACTGTGACGAAAATAAAAAACCTGAACGAAATATCTTCCCTAAGTTTCAAAAAGCCCATCTCATCTTTTTTATTTCTCGAAAACAGATTATATCCACTAAGTTTATTAAATACCCGTGTCATTTTGCTGTTTTTATTGATGCTTGCAGTCTTTGATCCAGCCTCAAACCAACCCCCACCCACCCACCCCACACACACACACGCGCGGTGGATTAATCGGCACCCGTTTCATCCACCCGGGATCTTCCTTAGGAGCTGCTAGAAAAGAAAAAGAAACAAAGATCGCAAGTGGCGTAACCACCCGTTTGTCAACGCCCCAGAGATCACACCTTTGGTGGGTGCGTTCCACTGAGTGCTTTTGATGAAGTAACTCACCTCGGGCAGTTCTGGGCATGCCTTGTTTGTGTGGGTAAGTATCGCTCCAACCTGAAAGGTGATGAGTGAAGTTGTTGGCCCCCATCCCCTTACCCCCGATCGATCTGCAATGACAATGACCAACTTTATTTGTCCCAGTGGTCAAGTTGAGTGTGGGAGTGTGCTCTAATTCATATCGTAGATATATATATATATATATAAAAAACTTACATCAAGGATAATCATGTATGCACCTACAACATAACACACACACACACACACACACACACACACACACACACACACACACACACACACACATTGACAGCTTATCTAAGATTGAGCAGCAGGACTGCAGATGGAACAAATGATTTCAGGTGTCTGTTACTTTTTACATATACGCATAACGTTTACCTGAGCTTAATAATACAAATTCTTTTGTTAGTACATGTTCAGGTAATGATAAAATACATGAAGCTTTCCTTAGTATTTGCTGGTAACAGAAGGAAGCTAAATCCCTCTGTCTGATACCAATTATCTTAGAACAGATGTTCACAACACTGTTCAGACTATTCCTATCATGGACAGAGAGAATTACGAAACCAGCATATAAATGAAAAAGATAGAAGACTCAATAAATGACTGGTAAAAACGGTTTACGATTGCTTAACTAAAAATCTATTCAACTTACGTAAAAGGTACATTCTTTGTTGGCCACGTTTAACAATGTGTTCGCTACTTAACAGTTTCAACAGGTTTACTGTGTATCACACTGGGAGTAACAGAATCCTCCTTGATCCTCCTAGACCTAAAGTCTATAATTAGTTCTTTGGTTTTGTCTGCATTCAACTCTAGATAGTTCTCGTCGCACCACTGTACAAAATTTATTAAGACATTACCATGATCTTTGGTGTGTTCCTGTAAAAGAGTCAGCAATGCAGTATCATCAGAGAACTTGATGAGGTAGCTATTCTCCTCCGTGCTTCTGCAGCTGTCAGTGTACATGATAAATAACAGGGGTGATAGACAACAGCCTTGTAGGGAGCCAGTGTTTGTAACAACGGTATCAGAATAATTACTATTAACGTACACCGTCTGCTGTCTGCGAGTCAAAAAATCCACTATCCATAAAACCAGTTGATGTGGAAGATCAAAATCAAAAATCAATCAGGTGTGGTTGCACTGTATTGAATGCAGAACTAAAATCAGCGAAGAATAATCTGGCATGTGTCTTGGGCTTTTCTAAATGTTTATACAGTGTGTTCAGAATGAACAACTTGGCATCGTCAGCACCCCTCCCCTTCCTGTAAGCAAATTGCAGTGGGTCTAATTTACTCTCTACAGATGTTAAGATGAGAGTTTTAACAATTTTCTCAAAAGTTTTCATTACGAAGGAGGTTAAAAATATTGACCGAAAGTCATTGGGTTGGCTGGGGATAGGTTTTTTAGGGAGTGGAACGATGTTAGAAAGTTTCCAGAGTGCGAGAGAGAGAGTTGAAAGAGCTGTTGAAACACTCCTCCCAACTAAACAGCACAGAAGTGCAAGACACGCCCACAAATCCCATCAGACACTTTCATACTATCATCAAAAGATTTCTTTGAGAGTTTTGTTACTGTATTTAAAATAAAAAAGCTGAACGTAATATCTCCCCTTAATATCAAAAAGCCCATCTCAACTTTTTCTTATTTTGAAAACAGATTATATCCACTAAGTTTAGTAAATACCCGAGTCATCTTGCTGTTGTTATTGATGCTCGCAGTCCTTGACTGACGTGTTGTGTTTCCCGTTAGTTTTAAAACGCATTATAACTGAGCAATAATGACGTAGAACACACACACACACACACACACACACACACACACACACGCACGCACGCACGCACGCACGCACATATGTATATATATATAGATAGACACAGAATGTGGGAGAGAGCGAGAAAGAGGCGGAAGATTTAATTAAGACAAAAAGATCGGTAAGGATGCACACCCTAAAGTGTTTCAAAATTTCCGAGCTATTAATCTCTGTGTGTGTGTGTGTGTGTGCGTGTGCGTGCACTACGATTCCGAAAAATTACCAGGGGATTTAGCTTTGTTGTTTATTTTCTAATGGGGCGAGAACAGATTCAAAAGTTATCTTCAGCATTCTACAATCTTGTGCGTGAACCACACTCAGATCTCAAAACTGTAGGCTGTAAATGTACAGTCAGATATTTTAATATCTATGTAGCTGTAGTTTGATTCTTCCCCACATCTCGTTATGGCTCAGTCATTTTTCATCAGTCGTCGGGTCCGTCGGCGCAATAGTCTTTTACTAGTAGCGAATGATACACTGAGGATAAACTCCATTACCCGCCCATCTACCCTCAACCCAGCCCCCACCCACCACCACACACACACACACACTTGTCACGGAGTAAGAGGCACCCGTTTAATCCACCCGGGATCTTCAATAGGAGCTGCTAGTAAAGAAAAAGAAAGAAACAAAGATCGCGAGTGGCGTAACCACCCGTTTGTCAACGCCCCAGACGTCACTGCTTCGGTGGGGTGCGTTCCACTGAGTGCTTTTGATGATGTAACTCACCTCCGGCAGTTCTTTCTGATCACTGAGCTCACGTAAAGAAAAAAACCCTTTGGGCATGTCTTGTTTGGGTGGGTATGTATCGCTCCAAACTAAAAGGTGATGAGGGAAGCTGTTGGCCCCCATCCCCTTTCCCCCGATCGATCTGCGCCGATATCCACAAAAAAAGAAGAAACAACTGTTTTCACAAGCCTAGAGTAGAACACCTTTCATCTTTATAAATAACGATCTACTCTTCTGCACCGCAGAGTCAATTTCCTCGGAAGGTGAGCAGTGTGATGGAGGGGACAATAATGTTGTCACCCAGAGTCCCAGATGATTCAAAAGTCGACATGTCTTGCCTCTTGACCTGATGATATTGAAACTGAGAGAGTATGGGAAAAAATAAATAACAAAGATGGATGGTCAGGTAGGACAAGGATATACAGAGAGACAGAAAGGAAACATAAGTAGGAGTTTTATTTATGTCTGAGAGACACAAAAGACAAGATCTGTAATGTCTGAGACACTCAAATGTCAAGATTTGTAATGAATGACAGACACAAAAACAAGAACAGAGAAAGTGTGAAGAATATGTTGTTATATAGAGAGAAGTATTGCAGAATGTATTACCGTCTATAACGCACACAAGATAAAACACCTTTCGAGGAAAAATTAAGGAGGAATTTTTAATAAGATTAGTGAACAATGAAACGAAAATACTTCACACTAAAAATAGTCAACATGTCTGAGACTTGTGTCTTCTACTTTCTTTAACACAAAGTATATTTAGTGTAATCAAAAGTTGATCTACCGGGCTGCACTACTAAGCTGCAATTTCATTAAGAAATAAAGAGTTCCATTTTTTTTTAACTCCACGTCGACTCATAACTCACGACTCGAACAGAGCCAACTGCACTCAGCTGAGTAATAGCAAATTAAAAAACGACGACCACCGCCACTACCACTGCCACCACCACCTTGCCAAAAGCAGTGGAAAAGATGGAGCAGTGAAATCGATCTCTAACTTTTCACGGAAAAGATCCCGTCGGCATTCTTAGTGCGGACTGTATGTTGGCCAGGGAACTTTTGTAACTTTATTATTAGAACACCATCCCCGTCATCTAGACCTCCCCAGCTAACGTTGGAAACCATGGCGATATTTAAGTTAATTTTATTGCTTTTTTAACGTCGTTCTACGTGGGAAGCACGAAAGTCCGTGGTTGAAAGTTTTGAAAACCCAAATCGATTCAAAAGTCACTAATAATTTAAAAAAAAAAATTTATTGTCTGTAAATGTATTTTATGAAAACCTAGTCGCTTTCTAACCAAAGGGCAAATAACTTATGTTAACAGAGTGGGAGCAGCAGGAACCCGTGCGTTTCATTCAGCTTCCAGGAGTAAACACTGACTTTCCCGTTATAGATGGGATGGTGAATGGAATTCACATCAAGAATTGTGCATGTCTGTATTTGCTTGTGTGCTTACGTCAAGAACTGTGCATGTGTTTGTTTATGTGCCCATATGTGTTTGAGAAAAAAAGAGTGTGACTGTCTTGTATTCAATTTTTCTTTAGGGTCACTAGTACAAGGTTCGCCGGCTTTGAAAATTTCAAAGCAGCACTGGTTTAGTCTTGAAAATAAAGGTGCCCGTGAATTTTGTGGCTGAGGAGACTGACAGTGGTGTAGCTGTTTTCTAAATGTTGGTATCTGTTAATAATAATAATAACGGAAATTTATATAGCGCATTTCCCTGCTTTACAAAAGGCTCAATTCGCTTTACAAAGAAATTCAAAGACACAAATTCATTCAACCGACAAAGTGAAACAGACTAAAACATGTCCACAAACAATGGTACATCAACAATATATCAACAAAATTAATACCCCCCCCCCCACACACACACACAAGAAAAACCTCTGGACAATAATAAAAAGACGTACACGGACGCACGCAAAGTAACATGCAAATGTAATGTCTATAGAAGGACGAATGGGACGAAGAAACACATGAAGCCAGTAGTCGGTAACAGTTTGCTCAACCCAATTGAAAATCTCTAAGCGAGGCTGCAAATAATAATGAAATAATGATGTTGGCTTGTATAGCGCCAAATCGTGGCCTGTGGACATCTCAAGGCGCTGACGTCAAAATAAGATGACGACAAAATGTGGGTGTGTAGCGGCCCGTCTCCTCCACGTCACAGGGCAACGTACACACACAGCAAGAACACAGTCCTCAGCACAAATATCCAACATGTCAACATGTTAACCCAGGGGACACTAAGGAATCACTTTCAAAATGTATGGTTGCGTTGTATGCGTTGTATGTAAGACTATCTGCAACAGCCAGACTAAAAGAGACAATGTTCACACGGTCTTTTATTCATTGTTTGCAAAAGACCAGCAAGTGGATTTTATTAGCGGGTCCTTCAGACTCGTAGATCGAGTGTTCAGACGACGACTCTTGATCTCGAGATGAGAAGTTTTGTCTCTGCACCAATCAGATAAGGAGAAAAGTAAACATTGTTGTCTAAAAGCCCGATTAGCATTGTTTACTGTCACTGCATCCCACCCCACGAATCTTTGATGCTGGTGTTTCCAGGACTCACCCCTTTGTGTGTCAGTGGTTCTCTGGATTATTTATGAAGGTTAAGAGGAACTCATAGTCCCTATTGATTCAAGCCTTGAAAACGAGTTTATTTTTCCCCAAAATCTGTTAATAATGTGATTAAACAGTCGTTTATTAATCATTTGTGTAGCAGATTGTTAACACATTCGAGCGCTGGTCGAAAGGTTTGCTTACTCGTTTGCTTTAATTCGTTGGAGACGGTTACTCTAATAATTTTCCTAATCTTTGCTCCTTCGGTAAGCTTAAAAAACAATCTCTACCTGTCAGGATACAAAAAAGAACAAACAAACAAACAAACAAACAAACAAACAAAAAGTAAAAGGCCCCTAGTCCCAAGAAACTAACAAAACCTATCCACAGCAAATTGTCAGGACTCAGCTGTGTACACACCACACGGACATTCACTTGTTCTTTCACACTACAAACAACACAAAATCTTCACGTGGGCTTCCTGTTACTGTATTTGTGGTCGCCAAAAAATAAATTCATTTAGCTTAATGTTCATTTTCTTTTCTGTTTGAATTCTCTTTTTCTCATTGTTTCTCTTTTTACTCGTCTTTTCCTTTCTGCTTGCCAGCTTATTATGCAGCACCAAGTTTCAAAATTAAACACAAGCACATCTCTTCTTCTATAATAAAATAGATAATTGCAAACATTATTAATCCAATTTTCTGATGATCTCTCTGCGAAGTACACACCCCCGACCCCACACACACCCCCACCCCCACACCCCCACCCCCACCCCCACCCCCACACCCCCACTCCCACCCCCACCCCCCACACACACAGCGCCCCCAGGAGATGATTGTATGTACTCCTCCGTGTCTTGGCTCTAAGTTGTTGCCGACTTCCCCTCAAGTGATTCAGGAGGAATTCAATCTCATTAATTAACTACATACAGAATTTTCTTCACAGTCATACTGGTTTTTTTCTCCCAGTTTACTACAAAGTTGGTTACTGCATGTTAATAATTTTCTGCTCAAATATGAGCTTCTCAGAGTACAAATTCAAATACTAAAATTATCAAAAAAAAAAAAACAACCGAAATGTTACAAAGCAGATAAAGGATTTTCCTGACTGGGCAAGGAATGATTTTCTTGACTGCATTACTGACCCAAGTGTGACTGTTGAGGTTGAAAAAGCATTTGGAATTCATTACTTGACAGAAAAGTGCCAGAAAAATGTCGTTTCTATGCCGGTTATATTCCATGACATGTGTAGTTACCACCCCACCTCCAATTCAAGAAGTCAGAGTAAGTGTCAGCTCGCTTTGACACAGTAAAAGAGTAAAGCCACCATTTGTTGCTACACAAGTGTATCTTTGTCGTAGATAATAAACAAGAGGAAAGTGATGTTATATTGCAATGCAAGATCTGAACCCATGGACTGTAATGCTCGTTGTACAATTTCAATGTTCCGGATGTCAGTCAGAGCACCACGAGTTAAGTCGAGGAAGGGTTTTGGCATCAAAAAAGATGCCAGCAGAGAGCTGACGCCCTGCCAATCGCTGTCCCTCACCTCGACAAATGTTTTCTTTCGGGCGCCGCCACACACTTTGTCATTATTTAGGACCAGAGTGAACCTGGACGCGACAATAAAAAGTTTTCTGCTCCGCTGCTGCCTTGTTTGACACAGATGACTCTGGTGAGTGTCAGTGTCAGTGACATAAGAACCACAGCAGTTTTACGGTGCTACTCATACTGGTCTGTTACCTGATTCAATAATTGTCCAAACAAGACAGAGTCTGGCACTCCCCTTGCTGGACCACCTTGCCGTAGTCAGGATGATTGCGTGTTTCGATGGTCCTTAGAACTATGCCAGCTGGAGTGCTAGCTCCTGGCAGGGTCGCCCATCTCGGGCAGATCAATGGGTAGAGATCCGACTTTGTGGTCCACCGGTCTTTCTGGTTATAGGAAGTTTGGCAACGGACTATCACTTCTGACTGGCTTCCAGCATGGCCAGGAAGTCATCAGCGAAGGTGCTGGAGGTCGCTGCTGCGTCGTCTTCTTGGCTGACTGGCTGAAAGTCCTCAAGAAGAGACATCAGCGTCGCTGAGTCGGACGCAGCAGTGTCCTCTAGTTGTCCAAACGTAGCAGGATCGGCGTCACCCGATTTAGTTTGAACGTTTGAACTATCGGGTGACCGTCCTCTTTTTGGGGGTTTACTTTTCTGTTGTCTTTTTCTGAAAAATTAATCAAACTCATTTATTCCTGCTCATTTGTTCTCGCGCTTACACTCTCTCTAATTAATTTTTTATCTTACTTATAAATGTATTTAAGAATGTTTAATTTAAAAATTACAGTTAAAGCATCTCAAAGTGAAAAGGTGTTTAACGACAATGTCTGTGAAATAAGTCTGAGCGCATCTCACTTGTTTTCTCTCCTAAAAATAAATCTTTGTTACGTGTTAAAAACGTTTCGCCCTTTGGGTACGACTATGATTCTGTTTCTTGTACAAATAAAAGATAAGAGAAAATAGAAATTTCTGAGAAGCTGGAACTTACACAGATCTCGCTCTGTCGCCGTGAGCAAACTTGTTAAATTTCACCTTTAACTGTGTAATCTGAAAGAAGATTCACGTCCAAATTTATTTAAATGTCAAATGTAGGATGTAAGTCTCGCAATATAGAACTTTCAGACAGACAGACAGACAGACAGACAGACAGACAGACAGACAGACAGACAGACAGACAGACAGACAGACAGACAGACAGACAGACAGACAGACAGACAGAGATATCCATCACAAAACTAGCAGGTGAAACTCTAATAACGACGTCACCATGGAAATCATCTTACCTCCGGGTTCTGGTATGAAGTGACAGCAATGAAGCGGGTTTCGGGGAACGTCGAGGTGACAACTGTACCCTCGATACACGTGCGGTCTTCACGCACCTGAACGATGTGAAGACGTGGCTGGTATATGTGCATCGACGTCAGTGCCACCTACAACATCGCCAAGGACACAGGAATAAGAATGGAGATGTCAAAGTTCTATCTCTCACAAATTTCGTCACCACAGCAACACAACGGCCCTGACAGGTGACAATTCTAACCGTGCATCCGTGCGCCCATCGCATAGTAGGAGAGGAAACCCACTCAAATGCTACTTGTCTATCTCTACTTATTTGTACATGTACAGAGTTGTTGCTCTTGTAAGAATACCCCCTTTTTGAGGAGAACAACAACAAAGATTCTCTCAGACAAGTGAGTGACCTCGCGGCAAGTTGCTCTGACCTGATGAGGAGGGTTGTTCTTGCTGTTAGTCAGCTTCAACCTGCTGAACACCACGCTCGCACTTTGCATCCAGTGTCGTCCTCTACTAGGTGAGTCTGGATGCACATAAAATCGATTGTCTGAAAAACAAACAAACAAAAAGTCAGGTGAGTAAGGTCTGGTTGCAGATTCATTAGAGATCAGCAGTCAGCAGCCATTATTCAAAATGTTTACCAGTCGGCGAACCTTGTAGTAGAGGTCCCAAAAAACAATTGAAACACAGGTAAACTCTTTTTTTTCTAAAACACAACTCAGCAAATAAACAAACACATAAATACACAACCATTGACGTAAGAACATAAGGAAATACATACATCCAAAGTCTTTGATGGGAATTCCGATCACCAACCCATCTTGAACTGGAAAGTCAGTGTCGACTCCTTGAAGCTTAATGGAACGCACGTGCTCCTGCTGCCCAGACCCTGTCAACATAAATTATTTGCCCTTTGGTTAAAAAGCGGGCCCGATTTTCATAAAATACATTTACAGACATTTAAAACAATTTGTAAAATATCAGTGACTTAGCACGAGCTAACGCCGCTGATATTTGCTTCAAGGGTTAAAGATGTGTGCGGGATAAACGGGAACTAACAGCAATGGTTCACAAAACATCCAGCACGACTAGCGGGTTCCTAAATCAGTCAAAACAAAGTAAAATATGTTAATGAATCGTTAAACCTTATTATTTCAGTTATGTGCTAGATAACATCTACATTTAAATTCTCTCTCTCTTTCTGTGCGTTCTCTCTTACCGAGAAATGTTTGAGAAGGTTGATTGAGTAGCCACTGATTGCCTACAAACTTGACTGGTTTCAAACCAACTGGTACGAAATCCACCAGACAGACATACAGTTTGTCTTCTTCAATTCCCGACACGTTAAACTCGAGAGTCGGGAACATTAATCTGGGGACAAAAGAGAACGTGACATGCATGATAAGCAAATATCTTCATGCACGAGATGTGAGTAGTGGGACGATCAGCTACTTTCACAAGAAACTAAATAAAAAAACACGGAGAAATAGCTTACAGTTGCCTCCATGTACATATTACGTGATGTGAACGTAAGTCACGTGGTCAACAAGCGCACTACTTGACTGAGCGGTCAACAAAGCACGCGCGATGACTTGCAAAAGCGTGTGAGAGAGATTTATGTGGGTAAATGAAGTAAATTAATGTGTGAAGCTTGTTTCTACATATTTTTACAGGTAGTGTTTTATGATTTGTTTGCCTCGTTATTAATGTCTTTCTTCAATATCATTTCTCCTCTTAACATAAAATGAGATGAAAAAACATGTGAACAACTTGATGAGCCTGATAAAGTGTGACTTACCTCCCGTGCTTGTTAATAATCATTTCAGTGCCATGTTTATAAAACTGGTGCCACAGGTTGATGTTTGTTAAAGTTACCCTCGGGGTTTCCATCTTGTATGGCAGTGAAGTCGTCAATAATGAAACGACGAAGTATTTGTTGTTAAACTTTGAGTTTACCACGTGCTAAGAGCGACAAGAAATGCAAAAGGCAAAAACTGCTCAGTTGAAAGAATCTTCTTCTTGGATCAAGAAGTCAATGATGCTGTCTCTAGCGGAGTGCTGCTTAAATATGTCAACATCAAAATAATACCAACACCAGAAGGTGTGGTCTTCGCTGGTTTGGTGAAATCGCTGAAACACGCCCGTCAATCAAAGGGGATTAAGTGGTGCGGGAAACAACGATGACCACTGATCAGTCGGGGAGTCAGTTGCCGGTGACTTTATGGGCGGAGCGATCAAGTGGACAGGCAACCGAGTAGATGATTCGTGACGATCACAGACTAGCACTGGGTGGGCGGGACAAAGGTGGACACAGGAAGGGGTGGGAAGAAGAACGCTAATTGCTGCTGCTCAAAATTTCACAAGTTTTTTTTTTATTATTTACAGAAGTGATATTTATTGAAGGATCTAGCAACGGTCGGAAAAAGAATTAAATTTATTTGTCACTACCAAGTCTTTGTAGCATTGTCTACTTGTCAAAGGAAAGTGTAGATGAACTTTAATCTTAAATCTCATTTCCCTTTTCTTCTTTCACCAACTTTACATACTTTAAGTTATCTTAACGACCCTCGCCTGCGGTCTTTACAACTAGTTTTCTTTAGATACTTAGCACTACATCTACTCCTTGTACATTGTTTCTGCGTGTGATGACAGAATTACTACACTGACTAGAGCTCTCTAAGCCGCGGGTTATTTTTGCTACCTCGTACTTTTTGAATTATTGCTTTGCAAGACACTGCATACGAAACTCGGGAAAAATGTGACTGACATCCTTCATGATTTCATGGCGATTGAAATTCCTAAATGATTTTTTTATTTGATTTTTCGAATGTAACCCCATTTTGTTTCTAGAGCCGAAATGTAGAGGATCAGTACAATGCTGATAGACACTTCATTGATAAATTCGTCAATAAATGTTTCATAGCCATCACTTTATGGCTAAATCATTTAGGCAATAATCAAAAGCAACAGCCTAAGACAAGCTCTTTATATACTGCTTAGTGCATCTGGTGAGTGTAGATGCTGTATTCTTTGTATACCCTGAGGTGCATAGTGTGTCGATACTTCCCAGCTCCCAACATAATTAAGGCAGGAAACCAGAAACCATTTTAACTAATGTTCATCAGATTAACGAAAGAACATGTACAACCCACGTGATGATTATACTGCATAGATTTGATTTTAATATTGTTAACAAATCAAATTGTCTGAAGTAGCTGACAGTTCATATTTTAACGAAAATTTAAACAAAAGCTTACCGAAGATTGGCACAAAGTGTTTAGCAGCCAGCGTTTGTCTAATTATTCTTTATTCGTATTATTACAAAAAGTAAATAATTTTTGAATTTTCTGTCCCTTTGACCTCGCAAGACAAGTTTTATAGACGTTTTGGTCAAATTTGCTTTCGGAATCATGTATCCTGTCACACACTTCCATACTATCATCAAACGTTTCCTTTGAAAGTTTTGTTACTGTGATGAAAATAAAAAAGCTGAACGTAATATCTCAACTTTTTTCTTTCTCGAAAACAGATTATATCCACTAAGTTTATTAAATACCCGTGTCATTTTGCTGTTGTTATTGATGCTTGCAGTCCGTGACTCAGCCTCAACCCAGCCCCCACCCACCCACCACACTCACGCACACGCGCGCGGAGTAGTCGGCACCCGTTTCATCCACCCGGGATCTTCAATAGGAGCAGCTTGAAAAGAAAAAGAAAGAAAGCTCGTGAGTGGCGTAACCACCCGTTTGTCAACGCCCCAGAGATCACACGTTTTGTGGGGTGCGTTCCTCTGAGTGCTTTTGATGATGTAACTTACCTCAGGCAGTTCTGTCTGATCACTGAGCTCACGTAAAGAAAAAAAAAACCCCTTTGGGCATGTCTTGTTTGGGTGGGTAAGTATTCCTCCAAACTAAAAGATGATGAGTGAAGCTGTTGGCCCCCATCCCCTTTCCCCCAATCGATCTGCAATGGCAATGACAATGACAATGACTAAATTTAGTTGTCCCAGTGGTCAATTTGAGTATGGCACTGTGCTCTAATTCATATCATATATATATATATTTAACTTACATCAAGGATAATCATGTATGCACCTACAACATAACACACACACACACACACACACACACACACACACACACACACACACACACACACACACACACACACACACACACACTTATATATATATATATAGTGAGACACATAATGTAAAAGAGAGCGAGAAAGAGGCGCACAAAAGATTTTTGAAAGAAAGGAAGATTTAATTAAGACGGAAAGACCGTTAAGGATGCACACATCTTAAAGTGTTTCAAAATTTACGCGCTTTTAATCTGTGTGTGTGTGTGTGTGTGTGTGTGTGTGTGTGTGTGTGTGTGTGTGTGTGTGTGTGTGTGTGTGTGTGTGTGTTCCTGCGCGCGTGCACTCCGATTCAAAAAAATTGTCAGGGGATTTAGCTTTGTTGTCTATTTTCTAATTGGGCTAGAACACATTCAAAAGTTATCTTCAGCATTCTACAGTCCTGTGCGAGAGTTCACACATGGTGTCGTGAGGGTGAACCACACTCAGATCTCAAAACTGCACCCTGTAAATGTACAGTCAGATATTTTAATATCTATGTAGCTGTAGTTCGATTCTTCCCCACATCTCGTTATAGCTCAGTCATCTTTCATCAGTCGTTGGGTCCGTCGGCGCAATTGTCTTTTACTAGTAGCGACTGATACACTGAGGATTAGCTTATCTACCCCCACCCCACCCACCCCCACACACACACAAAACAAATTCTTGTCGCGGAGTAAGCGGCACCCGTTTCATCCACCCGGGATCTTCATTAGGAGCTACTAGAAAAGAAAAAGAAGTAAAGAAAGATCACGAGTGTCAACGCCCCAAAGACCACAGTTTCTAGTTTCCCACGGTGGGGTGCGTTCCGCTGAGTGCTTTTGATGATGTAACTCACCTCCGGCAGTTCTGTCTGATCACTGAGCTCACGTAAATGTGCATGTCTTGTTCGGGTGCGCAAGTATCGCTCGAACATAAAAGGTGATGAGTGAAGCTATTGGCCCCCATCCCCTTTCCCCCGATCGATCTGCAATGACAATGACAATGACCAACTTTATTTGTCCCAGTGGTCAATTTGAGTATGGGAATGTGCTCTAATTCAACAGTGAAGAAAAATGAAAAAAGAAGTGAGCAGTAACAATCATATCGTATGTAAATATATATATTTAAAACCTACATCAAGGATAATCATGTATGCACCTATGCACCTACAAAATCACACACACACAAACACACACACACACACACACACACACACACACACACACACACACACACACATTGACAGCGCATCTAAGATTGAGCAGGAGGACTGCAGATGGGACAAATGATTTCAGGTGTCTGTTACTCTTACATATAGGCATGGCATAGCGTTTACCTGAGCTTAATAATACAAATTCTTTTATTAGTACATGTTCAGGTAATGATAAAATACATGAAGCTTTCCTAACTATTTGTTGATCACAAAAAGAAGCTAAATCCCTCTGTTTGATACCAATTATCTTAGAACTGGTGTTCACAACACTGTTCAACAATTTTCTAAAAAGTTTTCATTACGAGGGAGGTTAAAGCTATAGGCCGAAAATCATTGGGTTGGTTGGGGTTCAGTTTTTTAGGGGGTGGGACGATGTTAGAAAGTTTCAAGAGTGCTCTGAGTCGAGAGAGAGAGAGTTGAAAGAGATGTTGAAACACTCCTCCCAACTGAACAGCACAGAAGTTCAAGACACGCCCACAAATCCCATCAGGCCTCTGCGACTTGTTGACCTTGACCCGCTTTAGCATTAAATAAATACGTTTTTTCTTGTTAAGTACGTTTTTTTAAGTTCCTGGTTACCCACGGTTTGTTTGTGGGAAATATAACAATAGTTTTGCTGGGTATGACAGAATCAAAACAAAAAGAAAGATAAGAGGAAAAAAAATCTGTCAGTTCATCAAGGCAATCACAAGAGTTGTAAAAAACATCCCACACCGTACAATCAAAACAGCCTCGCAAACACTCAACACTTTCATCAGTTCAATGCTTCACCGACTTAGCAACAGGCTTCACACGTTCACACACAGGCCTGTACACGGGGGCCAGAAACACACACTGGTGGTAGGAAGCCCCAAAAGATGGCATAGGCTTGGTTTTGTAGGCTGCAGGGATTGTGCTATAACATAAATCAAGTTTGGTGTGTTTATGGGTTGTTTGGCAGGTCACATACTGGTCATACGTTTTTAAAATCTTTGTCAGATCACAGTTGTCAAAATCGCCCAGAATAAATTTTGGCGCATCAGGTGACACTGAATCCAGTTTGTGAGACACCTCAGCGATTACCCTCCTGGCAGACGTGACATTGGCTCTAAGGTGAATATACACCAATGTAAAGAAAAGTTGGGGAAATTCTCTAGGGAGATAAAAGGGGCGAAGGGAGACTGACATCAGTTCGATATCAGGCGTACAGATTGTTTAACGTACTACAACAGTGTTGCAGGACCTTTTGTTGACATACAAGCAAACACCCCCACCGGTGGATTTGCCGGTAATGGTTGCTGAGTGGTCACAGTGATATGGGAGACCAATGCCGGAAATACACAGCTCATCACCATCATTGTCTGATATCATGCGCCGATATTCACAAAAAAGAAGAAACAACTGTTTTCACAAGCCTAGAGTAGAACACCTATCATCTTTATTAATAACGATCTTCTCTTCTGCACCGCAGTGTGATGAAGGCGACGATAATGTTGTCAGCCAGATGATTCAAAAGTCGACATGTCTTGTCTCTAGACCTGATGATATTGAAACTGAGAGATTATGGGGCAAAATAACAAAGATGGATGGTCAGGTAGGAAAAGGATATACAGAGAGACAGAAATGAAACATGAGTAGGAGTGGTAAGATTCCAACAAACACGTTTTATTTATGTCTGAGAGACACAAATGACAAGTTTTGTAATGAATGAGAGACACAATAGACAAAATTTATAATATCTGAGAGACTCAAATGTCAAGATTTGTAATGAATGACAGACACAAAAACAGGAACAGTGAAAGTTTGAAGAATATGTTGTTATATAGAGAGAAGTATTGCAGAATGTATTACCGTCTATAACGCCCACAAGTTAAAGACCTCTCAAGGAAAAATTAAGGAGGACTTTTTAATTAGTGAACAATAAAACGAAAATACTTCACACTAAAAATAGTCAAAATGTCTGAGACTTGTGTATACATAGTATACTCAAAAGTTGATCTACCGGGCTGCACTACTAAGCTGCAATTTCATTAAGAAATAAAGAGTTCCATTTTTTTTTAATCTCCACGTCGACTTATAACTCACGACTCGAACAGAGCCAACTGCACTCAGCTGAGCGGGATGCACGTCATTAACCACGTGACCAGTAGGCCTCACTTTATAAGAACTTTTTGTAATAAAAATTTACAGCACCTGTTAAAGGAAAGATTGAAAATAATAGCAAATTAAAAAACGACAACCACCGCCACTGCCACTCCCACCGCCACCTTGCCAAAAGAAGTAGAAAAGATGGAGCAGTGAAGTCGATCACCAACTTTTTACGGGAAAAGATCCTGTCACCATTCTTAGTGCGGACTGTATGTTGGCCAGGGCGCTTTTGTAACTTTATTATTAAAACACCATCCCGTCATCTAGACCTCCTCAGCTAACGTTGGAAACCATGGCGAGAAACAGGATCCCGCACAAAATTTCCGTTGGTGCACATGCCATTGGGTGCACTTTTGGGACCAAACCAGACCAGACATGATTGAGCCACGCGTTTGAGAGAATAACGTCGCGCCATACATCATATATCAATCAGCAATCATTACCGTATCCATCCGTCAATCCATCAAGTTCACATCCCTAAGCAACCAGTCAATATACATCAACCATCCCTCCATCATGCATATATATCGGGTCATCCGCCCATCTGTACATGAGGCCCGCCACCATCCATCCATCATCCACCGTTATTTTCTTGACTGCATTACCGACACAAGTGTGACTGCTCACGTTGAAACGTATTTGAAATTCATTACTTGACAGTAAAGTGTCAGAAGAATGTCGTTTCTATGCCGATTATATTCCATGACATGTGTAGTTAAATTACCACCCCACCTGTTAACAGTCCACAGCTCGCGTGGCTAACCTCCCCGAACCCTCAGATCCACCGCCACAACACCCAACACCCTCCCACACCCAGCCTAGGGGTGGCGTGGCAGTGCTCACCGTTCTCTTGCCTCTCCGTTGAGTTGCCACATCTTGCCCCCATCTCGCTCCTGCGCCTACCCCCCTTCACCGATTGTTCAAATGATTTGGAACCCTTCACAAGTCACACTGCAGTGTAAAAGTGACACCCTCCTGTCAAAGCCTTATAGTCAATTCCCGATCATGTTGTGAACAAAAAGATCCACCGTACAAACTCTTAGTAAAAACAACTCCTCTACTTCATGTATAAACAGTCTTCTTCTTCCTCTTTTTCTTCTTCTTCTTCTTCTTCTTCTTCTTCTTCTTCTTCTTCTTCTTCCATCATGCATATATTGGGTCATACGCCCATTTGTACATGAGGTCCGCCAACATCCATCCATCATTTACCCAATATTCATCCATCATCCACCATTCACTATACACGTCTCTCCATCAATCCATTATTCATTACACAAGTATCATCCATAATCCATCGATTGAAAGTTGCTTTCCACAGGAAAATCTGTGATGGCAGATATTTTGGACGGTCCGTGGATGCATGGTAAGTAACCGCTCCCCTCTAACCCTCTGTCATTTGTCAGGCATTGTAAATCTACGGGTCCCGGAATATCGTGAACAAGCAATCAGTTTTACCACTAATAGCGGCTGCTCAGTGCTTGCATGTACCTGAAATTAGCCATCTAAAATTATATGCGACATAGAAGACACAGAAAGACACCCGACATTATTCCTCAATCTCACGCATCATTTGATATGTGAGCAAATACGAGGTAATTAAAAACTAGTCATTAATTGTAGATGGTCTCGTGTTCTTGTGCAAGTGTGGGTAGTGCAAATATTACCAATAATGCTAGTAACCAAACAGCATAATAAATCATGGTCGTTTTCAGCAAGAAATAAATTGTTAAAATGTTGCCCACGATGAGACATTTTTGTCTGAAATATTGTCAAAACGAATTGCAAAGTTGACAATGTTTGTCCTACGAGGACAGAAAGTACAATTGAAGCAGATCTTTCTCACATAGCTAATGCTAAGGTAGCTTGTGCTTCAACTGGTACACCTCACCTCACAAGGTGGGTGAAGACATCAAACGAATCAAAAGGATGGTTGTATACAGTTCCATGTGGAGGTGTAAGCGGCTTAGGGAAACCCCGAGGCTCGAGTAGTCTTCCTTTTATTAAGTAAACCACAGTTATTGGCGGCTCATCCAATCTCTCTGTCGTCTTCACATTTGTCATGTGCACTTCTTACCTTATGACGGCTTATGAACTCATTATTGTTTTCCAAAGAAGCATTTTGCAATATGTTCATTATTCATTATTCGGAAGACATCCAGCACTTTTTATTGCCCTGCTGTGTATGTCGTGCCTGCTTCCAAAGGTCCAGCAGTTCTATTTGCCCCGCATCCCCCTAGCGCTGGCTCTGAAGCTTGCCACTGCTATTCGTGGAAGAAAGGAATGTTATATGTGATGCACATTCAGCTAGGTTGTAATGTTTATTTTTCACCAAAAATTGTTCTTTGCGGATGGACTGGCATTGTCTCTTAACTTGTCGAATGACTGCTTAATGTTTTGGCTGCATGTTTGCTCGCGAATGCAAATCGGATGAGTCCTGAGACAGACCACGACAATCATGAACTGTAGGATGTAAGGTCAGGTTTATTGCTTAAATTTTAAATTAAGAAAATAAATTTAAGCTTAAACGTATAATCATTTCAATATTTATATTAATAAATGGTTCCCTTTTGGGTGGGAGATAGGGGGGAGTGCACTATTTGTCTTTCGCTGGCCCTGAGTGTATTTGCTAACAAGCTCGCCTGTCATCACTGTAGTGAGGCGGCCATGGATTCAGTCTCGTATCGGGACACTCTTAATATAAGACACTTGCTCGTGGGGTTAGCCGTCAGAGGTTTCCTCCGGGTACTTCGGTTTTCTCCCCCTTTTATTATCCTTCCCCACATAGTGCGAAATAGTCGCAAAGTAACGACACCTACTAAACCAGCCATGCAGCCAGAGGCCCCCTTTGGGGGGGGGGTGGCAACTGCAGCCTGAGGGGGGCCCCGCGATAGGAGATTCTTGTGGTACGGTATAATTATAGCCTACACTTAATTAAGGCTCTCGGCCCCGCATATGACACTCGGCCAGGGCCCCGCAGGGCCCCGCGTACTGCTAAGGCCGCCTCTGCATGCGACTGTCGATCATTCGTTGGTGTGATTAATAATATTCTTTGTGTTTTTCTGAATGCTCAAATGGTAGACAATGATACAATGTGTGTGTGTGTGTGAGAGAGAGAGAGAGAGAGAGAGCTCGCATGCGTACGTACATGAATGCACATGCTTGTGCGTTTGTAAATTTGCTTAAAGCCGATCCTAATGGACGACCGTTTGACCATGGGTGGTAAAGAGTTAAAAGTACAGTTATGTGTTAACTTGGTCAAACATACGTTTGCACATATCTTTCCCGTTAAACGACATTGATAGGAGCCAAACTTTTATTGAGGATAAAACCATCTATATAATCTGTAAAAAAAAAATGCAGACACACTATAATTTTTTACTACAACTTTCATGTAATTTTCTATTCAACTTTCTTCTCTTATTTATGTTTCATGAATATCAATTGTTATATTGCAGAATTTAAAATTGTAATAAAACACATTTTCTCTGTTCGAAATAATTAAAGGGGTAAATAAAAATAATATATGGGACTATATAGCCCACATCAAAAACACCTGTATAGCTTATTGTTTCACCTTAATAAACTTTGTCTTTCTGTCTGTTTCTCTCTCTCTCTTTCACACACACACACACACACACACACACACACACACACACACACACACACACACACACACACACACACACACACATTTAAATTAATTATCGTGCGCACCCATCGATAGAATGAACGAACGAAAAAGAATACAAGGAAAAAAAAACTGAGGTAATGTCGGCGAAAAAAAAACAAACAGAAAAGAATGAAAGAAATAGAAGTGGAAAAAAATGAAACAGAAAAGTGGGAGAGAAAGTTCCAATTACTGAATGAAAACTGATCGTAACCGGTTTACGTCAAGGTCGACAAGAAATCTTCTGATCGGCCCTGCTCCAGAATGGGACACAGCTCTGGACCTTTCCACAAATAACTCGAACTGCGAACATGACTCTCGTGGTGTTTGCTCTTATCAGCATCTTCCTCACTGAAGGCATCGCCTTTCTCGCTGACGTCCAGGGTTCTAATATATCCCATTCAACACTGATAACATTGATGGACTGCGTGTAGACGACGACGACGACGACGACGACATCATCATCATCATCATCATCATCATCATCATCATCATCATCATCATCATCATCATCATCATCATCATCATCATCATCATCATCATCATCATCTTTTTCTTCTTCTTCTTTGTTATTTTTGTCGTTAAAGTTGGAACAAAATAGACTACATCTTGGCTGTACGTGGGGCGGGAGGGTGTAAGCAAGGAAGCCATATCTTGTTTTAATCAGCTTTAGAGACCAGGTAGTCAGTGTCTCCCGCCCTGCCGGTTCCTGACTTTGCGTTTACTTATTGTTTTTGGGGAGGAAGAAACGTACGCGTCTGATTCAGAAATGTGTAGAATATTATTTTGAATTCGAAAACATCTGACTTTTTTTTTTTAATTCAGTTACTTTTCAGAGTGGATGACAAACAATATAATCTTTTGTTCAAACAGTTCGTTTTGTTCGTTAAGAGGATTTTGCGCCCGGAGTTATGCTCAAGCACCAATCTGTGTAATAACTGCCCTGCGTTGTCACCGTATGCTGGCAGCCAACCGGATCCTGGAAAATAATTATTAGCATAAAAATATTAGAGAAGCCGCTCGAAGATGCTGCATATTTCTGAGCAGTGGAAAGATGAACTGGCACTACATGGACATTTTAATATCGTGTTTGACAACTTTTGCCGGAAACATTACATTAACTGAAAGTTCAGGAGAACAGGAGAAACAAAGAAAAAAAAAACACCACAGTATAATTTAAGTGCTACATTCAAATTTCATGCACACAAAATCTATATAAGGTACACTCAAGAAGATCCAGATCCGTCTTATCATTTTTACTTTGTTCATCTCCTCCCTCTCCTGCACGAGACAGTCATCGGCGAAATTGAAGTTGCTAATAAGCATACAGGGACAGCCCACATTGAAATAATCAAACACCTCAGATTTTTGTACTCTAAAGTTCTCTAAATTCAGGATCTAATATTAATCGTCCTATCCGTTCCAGAGAATGCCTAAAACTACAAGTCTAGGAGGCTGAAATATTACCTTTTGGAGAGTCAAATAATATGAAATTATGTATTTTTTCAAGAATAATGATTTACTAAAAGCTTTGTTAAGTAATAAATGCGATGACACTGTTTTTACTATTCATGTAACATCTTAAGTGCACAAAATCCAAAGATCACTCTAAGTGTATAATTTTAAAACTGTTTGCTAAAAATGCGTATTTTGCAAAAAGAACGTATTTGGAAAGCAAACAAAGTACCCTCCAGTACCTGCGGCACAAAAATATTTGGCAAGTTATGTAAAATTCATCCCTAAGAACAGCAAGGTACACAACTAATGTCTGTCTTCGATAACTTGTTTGCTGGAGGTTTGTCAGTTACCTCCCCTTCCTTTTTCCCAAAGAGGCGTACACTTTAGGTCACATACTTTTGCGAAATCACAAATAACTTCACTTAGAAAATAATTATTACTGTGAAGTAAAATTTTCCAAAACTATTACCTTCTATAAGGTAAACTTGCATAAAAAATGTAAACATTTTTGCCTCTGCAAGGACACAAAAGAAAACTTAAAATAAAAACATTACTTCCCCTTAGTTTGGTTCACGCTGGATGAATGACGCACGGGAAACTGCGTCTCAGAATGATAGAACGAATCTGATTCTTGCCAATCAGTTATTTTCTCATTGTGACCCTTCTCGGTTAATTGATGGATTAGGTTTCGGCTTGACCTGACCTATCAACGAGGTCACCACACGATTCTCAAGGATTGGCGTCAACAACCTTTAAACTCTTCTTGTCCCTTCTGAAGTACTTTTATATTCTAAGTGTGTCATGGACAGGAGATTGGTAGAAACTGATGAGTGAACTAAACAATATTTTAGTTTGATAACTGGGTGACGACGGAAACGATAATAATGGCGATTTGGAGGATGAGGGGGAAAGTGTTACAGGTTGAAAATCCTCAGTACTGGGCAATTTATCTTCGAATATTATAAGGCTAAGTCGTTAATTAAAAGGTCTTTGTAAGGAACGACGATATAAAGAAGTATCTTACATGAGTAAGCAGTTTGAAAATCATCTGAATTATAGGAAATCTGTGCAAGTCTTTCTCTCTCAAAATACGAAGCAGTTTGACGCCACAGAAAACCTTTAGCATAGAGTTTCAGAACCATTTTATTTCTTTTATTTTCACGGAAATTAAAAACTCAAAATTCTTGTGTAAAAACAAAGAAACAGATATAGAAAGTGAAAATGCAAGAACTTTACTAAAATCTTAACACCATTCTCAATTTACACTAGGCAGGAATAATACTGGCAAAGACTGAAGTTAAAAGTTGTTATTCGTGATCTTATGCGTTTATTGAGGAGTTAGAGACACGTGTTGGTAGTTTTCTTCTACTACTCAGTCTCAGGACCATTTACTAACCAAGGCCACAGATGCCTACGTGTACATGGGCATGAAGCTAAGTTCCAGAGAGTGTTGTCCACCGTGTCCGTTTAGTAGACGACACTGCTGTACGTGATGATTTGCCACGTATGCACGTGTGACTGACGTCAGCAGTTTGTTGGTTTTGTTTATGGAACGACCTGAAGATGCTGACAGCCTGGTGCAGTCATTAAAGAGTCCTTCTAACCTGCCGGTTTTTACATACATTTCATATAACTAAGACCTTATGCTAGACTAAATCAAAAAGTGAAGCAAACAAAATGTTCATTTTCTTGAAGACTAATCACATTCACAAATCTACAAGAGCGTCTTCGTCCTATTACATTTTTTACTGATAAACAAATGGTTATACAATCTTCTAATTCTTTAGACTATGGCACAGACTTACAATAGTGTGGTCAACGCAATATTTCATCTATGAAAATTTTTTATTTTATTTACTGAACAGTTAACTGAAAATATTGATCGTACACCAACCAGTTCAAATAATAGTCATTTTAGAACATGTGAAAAGCAGATCAAAGTGCTAAAAGTTCTTATAGAAAGATAAAACAGAAGAAAAGTAGGAACAAGAGAAATAATAAATATTATCACATGTCAGCATGTTGTGAGCTTCAGTGGTTTAGCAGGTAACTTAGAAGAACTGCTGAACGGGGAAAAAAATATATATATATATATCTGTACCCGCTTTTTCACATATAAATTTACACACACGCACAAGCATATGCACACACACACACACACACACACACACACACACACACACACACACACACACACACACACGCACACACACACCCCCCTTCTATCGTCTAAAGTCACTTCATATTGTAGTAAAAGAGGTCAAATGGCATACCACCATGCTTACTATCAGTCCCTCCCTCCCCCTTGGTCCCCATGATGCGTCAGTCCTCCGTCTTTTGTATCAAGGTCGGGTGTTGCGTTACACTGGAGAATGGGTATAAATGCCGGACAGTCTGCAGGGTCTGGCAAGCTCTTCCAGTTCCGGAAGACTGCTTTCCACTGTTGCCTGTAGCGGTGGTCTCCCTTCATCAAGATGACGTCGCTACGACGGGCTTTGGTACTGCTGGCACTTAGTGTGCAGGTGAGCTCTTCATTCCATTCTCTGTGTTTCTCTGTCTCCCAGTCTTCATATCCAGGTCTGCATCCATGCTTATGTTCACTTCCATATCAATGTTTGTGTCAATATTCATATACATATCCACATCCTGTGATGTTCATCTCATTCTGTGTCATTGTGAAGTTTGTCCACGTTCCTTCGGTCCCATCCTGTAGTCAGAGTTTGTGCCGTCAGTTTTATATTTCTTTAGCTACTCGCTTGCGACTTGAACCCTGCACATTTATTAAATATTCTGACAGTATTGTGCTCTCTTTTATTTTCGTTATTGATATATCTACCCAGGAAAGCGTACGGCAAAACGTGTGCTGAAACATTCTCGGTCTTCATTATCGGGATGTTTTATGACACATTTCCTTCGCTTTACTTGTACCAGTCTGTTTTCTTCCCCTGCAGCCGACTGACAGAAACGTTGCTTTCATAAAGTAAAGAAACTTATATACACGTTTCATAAAACAGTGAGGAAAAGCAGAAGTAGACGGCGGCGAAGCGTGTTCAAAGCAAAATGTAGCGGCAAGAAACGGCACTTGGGAAGAGTGCCGAGTTACCCTCCCTTAAAATCCATTCTCAAAATGTATTTTGTCCACATGTTTGTCATTCTTCCTCCTATTCCAATCTGATACTTTATATTTTACTTTCTAACACATTGTTGTTTTATTTTCTTTCTCGCAGATTGTTTGGCTATCAGGTATGTATTAATTCCTGTTTTAGTTCTTCTATTCTTGTGTAGTTCCATTATTTTCTGTGCCCAACCCACTTCATTACAGTTAAAGCCCTTGACAGTCTTCTTCATATTTTTGTTTCCCTAATTTTATAGCAAATTTATCTCTCTAACAGACATCATGTAAACATTTAGTCTTCAAACTGAGACCGGACGTGATGTGACAACACCAAAAGTCATTAAAGATGGCAGTCTTTACAAATATATAAGCAATGACAGTTTTGACATTCGTTTGCACAGTCAAATGGTCTGTGGACATCGTTTAAATTTTTTTCCATCTCTAGATACTACTTTATTTTTACTATTAACTGTATGGAAAAAAACATTTTTAAATTTTAATTTCTAGACTATATTTTCTACAGATCTTTTCTGCTTCATCAGTCTTTTATATCAGAATTGTTGGACAGATAATGGTGAACGTTTAGAAAATATGCTTGAATGATGTCTTAAACTTTATTTTAATGCGCTTAAGCGTGCTAGAGGCAAACGTCAATCAAAAAGATTTTAAAGACATTTTGTTCTATCTGCAAAAAGCTATTGCAGTATTTGCATTTTTTTCTTTGTCCCTAAAGGTGTTGACCATGGTGAAAAATAAGTTGTTTCCAACGAACGTACGGTTTAACAACAAAATACTTCCGAAAGTTTACATATATAAATGTTTTAGGAGTAACGACCTTTTCTGACCACAGCCTCCCTGGTGCGTAAGAATGTGGACTTGTTGTCGGACCAAGAAGTGTTGACCCTTGAGACCTACCTGCGAGAGCTTGAAGATGACAGCTCGGAGAACGGTTATCAGGCGATGGCCGCCTTCCATGGCGAGCCTTCCATGTGCACGGACGAGGCCGGACACAAGGTGGCCTGCTGTGTGCACGGTATGGCCACCTTCCCCCAGTGGCACCGTCTGTACGTCGTGCAGCTGGAGCAGATCCTGGCCAAGAAGGGTCTGGCCGAGATCGGCGTGCCCTACTGGGACTGGACAAAGCCCATTACGGCCTTGCCGCGCCTCGTGCAGGTCAGACCACACTTCTGTTCCTTTAGCTATATATTTATTTAATTATTTTACTTCCCCCTTCATCGTTGATTTGTTTAAAAAAGAGACAATAATAACAGAAAGAAGGAAAGACTAGAAGGGAGAGGAAACGTCTTCAATCAAGATTTAAATACGAAATTGAACATTTGTTCTTCCAGGATGCTATCTTTAAAGATCCTAATGGAGGTCTAGGCAAGAAAAACTCTTGGTTCTCTGGTGAAATCAACGTGGACAGCATGAACCTGCACACGAGCACTGCTCGCGCCGTGGACGATCGCCTTTTCCAGCGCGTGGAGCCCGGCGAGTACACGCAGCTGTTTGAGATGGTTCTCGATGCCCTAGAGGAGGATGACTATTGTCACTTCGAGGTGCAGTTCGAGGTAGCCCACAACCACATCCACTACCTAGTGGGAGGCCGTCACGACTACTCCCTGTCCACGCTGGAGTGGAGCTCCTACGACCCCCTCTTCTTCCTGCACCACTCCAACGTTGACCGCATCTTCGCCATCTGGCAGGAGCTGCAGAAGAAGCGCGGGAAGGTATACGACCATGCTGACTGCAGTGTGGAGCTCTTCCGCAAGAAGCTGGAGCCTTTCGACAGGGACTCGAACCCTATTGAACTGACCCGCACTTACAGCACGGCCAAGAGTCTCTTCAGGTGACGAATTCGTGCCCACTCCCTTTCATTATATTTTCCTGTAGGCATACTTATAAACCAGAGGTACACCCGTTCCCGATAATTTCCTTCATCTTTGCTCAGCGCGTACAGCTCTCGCAAGCCCTCTGTAGCTAGGAGCACACGGAAGAGGAGATATTCCAACGAAAGTCATACGATACTCGAGACATGCAGACTATTGTGCAAAAAAAGTATTTACGGACATTTTGATAGCAGATAAATATCAAGAAGACGTATAGAGAAGTAAAATGTCCGACATTGTTTGAGTACTGCTATGAAATGCATGCAGCGCAGTTCATCTGTTGATGTTGTGGTTGCTTGTAGCTACCGGCAGCTGGGCTACACGTACGACGATCTGTCGCTCAACGGAATGAACATCGACCAGCTGTACAACCTGCTGGAACAACGCCGCTCACGAGAACGAGCTCTGGCCAGCTTCACCCTGCACGGCCTTGGTTTCTCCGCCAATGTGCGGGTCAAGGTCAGTAATGAAGCCACGGTAGAAAAAAAAACTTTGATTCTTTTCATAAACGAAACACTTTTCATGGACAGTCTTACTTTTACATCTTTAGCATGGGCAAATGTGTAATAATGTGAGAAGAACTATTGAGAAAAATTGATTCATCGTGATACGTGGCTGACTGGGATGAAAAAAAAACATCAAACCGTTTACGCTTTCCTCTTTGACAGGTGTGTGACCACGATGAGGACGACGACTCTCACGATCGTTGCGAGTTCGCAGGTGACATCTTTATTCTGGGCGGCGCCAACGAGATGCCGTGGGAGTTCAACCTGCCCTACCACTTCGACATCAGCAAGGCCGTGGAGCGCCTGGGCAAGAAGCTAG
Organism: Marisa cornuarietis; assembly: GCA_004794655.1. Taxonomy (NCBI): domain Eukaryota; kingdom Metazoa; phylum Mollusca; class Gastropoda; order Architaenioglossa; family Ampullariidae; genus Marisa; species Marisa cornuarietis. Next base: position 26,784 of record SMMW01000632.1, read on the forward strand.
GAGGTGACTACGTCGTGACGGCTGAGCTGTTCAGCGTCAATGGCACGTCACTCAGTCCCGGCCTCCTCCCCAGACCAGTGGGTGTTCACAGACCTCCGCTGGGTTTCACTGACCGTAAGTAATTCTACGTCCACTACACCGATAGCAAGGAATATATGCAGTATGATCTTATCTATTCTTTAGCTGTGAGTTCATCGGAATTATTGTCAAAATACCCGTACAGCCCTCAGACAGTCAGTCCTTATATTATGTATGTCAACTAGCCGAAATATTGGTCCGTCGGAGATTTTTTTTTTTATTTCAGCTAGAATCAGCAGCCTTTTCCTTCACAAGGCTGCGGTTTCTCCCCAACAAAGTCCGCTGTCAATTTATCTCTGTATCTATGTTTTCGGTCATCGTTTCTCTTTCTTTTCTTTTATTTCGCCACACCTCCCCCCTATCACCTTAGATCATTGACCCTGACTTGTTTCCTCCAGCCAAGCCGAGCGAACTGGACGTGCAGAGTTCGAATGTCGTCATCCGCAAGGACGTGAAGACGCTGACGGACGAGGAGGTGTACGAGCTGCGACAGGCGCTGTCCCGCTTCCAGAACGACACGTCTATCAACGGCTACCAATCCGTGGCCGAGTTCCACGGGTTGCCTGCCCGCTGCCCTCGGCCCGACGCCAGGGTGCGCTACGCTTGCTGCGTTCACGGCATGGCCACCTTCCCGCACTGGCATCGACTTTTCGTTGTGCAGGTCAGTTTACTAGCAACGAACTGCGAGAAAGAACGAGAAAGGGTTGGAGATTATCAAAAGTCATGATTATTGTTTAGATAGACACTGCAATCAACTTGTTTTGCTCGTATTTTAACTGCTTTTGGAAAAAAAACAACCCACAAATAACAAGTGTAAGAATTAGGGTATTGCATAATTTCATTAACAACTGCGTTATTTGTTTTGCAGAAAAGTATTCTGACGAGTTAATTATAATTCGTCAAACTTGACATATCGAGAAGAATCTCAAAAAGGGAGGAATTTATTCAAAGACGAAGAAATTATTTAAAAAGTAATTCTAATTTTGGTTCTGTTTCATGTGCAGGTGGAGGATGCTCTCAAGAGGAGGGGCTTGCATTTCGGTATCCCTTACTGGGACTGGACGCAGCCTAGCACCACGGTACCCGCCCTCGCTAATGACGAGACTTACGTGGACCCTAACAACGGCAACTCGCTGCACAACCCCTTCTTTAACGCACCTGTTGCTTTCCTTGGAGAGACCACATCCAGACAGGTAAGTCGGGATAGTAATGGAATAGCGGCGCATTACTTGGAACGAGCACACCTGCTGTTAAGAACAATGCTAAGCTAAATGTTGTTTCTGCTAAGTTTCTATGTCTATATTGATGCATGTTTTGTTCGCATAATCTCTATAGTTGAGTGTGGTTCTTACAGGTTCAGCCTGAATTGTCGGAAAAGCCAGCATACGGAGACCACACGGCTCTGTTTGACGGCATGCTGCTGGCCTTGGAGCAGAGAGACTTTTGCGACTTCGAGGTGCAGTTTGAGGTGATACACAATTCCCCACACTTCCTGGTGGGTGGCTTTGCACCTTACTCTCTGTCCACCCTCCACTACAGTGCCTTTGACCCTCTCTTCATCCTTCACCACTCCAACGTGGACCGTCTATGGGCCATCTGGCAGGCGCTGCAAATCAAGAGAGGTCTTCCATACAAGGCCCACTGTGCCCACACCATGACCCATGAAATCCTCAAGCCGTTTGGTTTTGCTCCTCCACTCAACAGCAACGAAAAGACACACTCGCACGCTCGCCCTTCCTCCGTCTACGACTACGAACGTGAACTGGGCTACGCGTACGATACCCTGCTGTTCGGTGGCATGACTATCGACCAGCTGGACCACTACATCGACGAGCGACGTACCCGGGACCGAACCTTCGTGGGTATTCACCTCCAGAATATCGGTGTGTCTGCCCGCGTGGAGCTCTTTGTCAAAGCACCAGCAGGTAAGACTTACCATCTTTACGTTGTTTTTCTATGACAAATAAATGCACAACTTCCACACCAAAGACGGTCTCAAATCTTTTTATCTTATTCTTAACTGAGTCAGTAGTCTGGTAGTCTTGTAGATGTTAGCAACTTTTCTGCGTACGTTTGTACTGAGATGTTGTATGTATAAATAAATACAATAAATTTGACCTCATGTTCTCGTTAGTAGCTTTTATATGTATGATATTATGCATGCATATTTTATGTACCGCGTTTTCCCGAAAATAAGACCCGGTCTGATAATTTTTGCTCCAAAAGAGGTATTACGGCTTTTCTTCAGAGGATTTCTTATTTTTTTAATGCACACAAATTTACATTTATTCTAATAGAGTTATGTGATCTTCTTCGGGAACATCGTCATACCTTTATATATTTATATATTAACATCATAACCTTATACATCAATATGCCTATCATGTGTTTTAACGGACGAACGAAATCCGTCCGTCAGGCTGACGATGTTAACTAAGGCTGACATCACAAGAATCCTGAAAAATTATCCTAGGGCTTATGTCTTATTTTCGTGGAAACACAGTATATATGGAATGTCCAAATAAGAATTAAAAACTTAATATGTTTATTTACTTATTGCGCAGGCGATCCTTACAAAGTAGCTACCCTAGCTGTCCTTGGGGGCGAGAAGGAGATGCCCTGGAACTTCGACCGCCTCTTCAAGGCGGAGATAACTGACGCCCTGAGTGCCCTGGGTTTGAATTATGACGACGAATACGAAATTACCTTAGCTATCAAAGATGTCACTGGAAAGGACTGGCCTGAGAATACTTTTAGTCACTCCACCATCATTCACGAAGAAGGAACAGGTAAGAGTAAAATACTTTCTGTCTGTCCACCTGTCGATACTCTTACTTGGTGTGTGCGTGCGTGAGTGATGTGTGTGTGTGTGCGTGCGTGCGAGTATGCGTGCGTGTGTGTGTAAAAGAGAGACAGAGAAAGAACGCGAGCGGGTGGACATAGGGAGAAATAAAAAATGCTAGGGACACCTGCATACCCGGTTTTTTGAATGTTACGTCTAATTTTTCTTCGCTTCTTTCTTTCTTTATTCATTCTTGTTATGCTGTCCTCTCTCAGAAACAGATATGGCACTTGACGTAAACTAGTAGACACTCATGCAAGCATAAAAATGACACCTTTTTAAATGCATAGCATAATTTAAAACTGAATTTATTTTTTACCAGTTCGAGGGAACGGTTTTTTGTAAGTCATACTAAATTCACCCCAATATGTCGTAAATAACTTGTTCATTGTTTTTGTTTTGAATCCGGAAAGAAAATGGGACAATCAAAACGCGCTGAAAAAAAAATCTGTTCTATTTTTTATGCCACTTGAACAGGAGGTTGCGTTCTGCTAATCAAAAGCAATTAGAAGCCATTTCTTCACAAACCATATACAGCAAAACTGTTTAAAAATGTTTAAAGGAGAACGAAACCTCAAAGCAAAATTTCCAGGATAAGTAACGTACTTAAAAACAATTACAGTTCATACCGAAGAAGGCGAACACCAAGAACTGCACGTTCGTAGTGACGTCAGCAGCCTGACACGTGAGCAGGTGCAGAACCTGCGCGAGGCTCTCCACTCGCTGGAGGAAGACTCGTCGATCAACGGGTTCGCGCAAATTGCGGCTTTCCATGGCCAGCCCAACTGGTGCCCGTCTCCGGACGCCGAGAAGAAGTTCGCCTGCTGTGCGCACGGCATGGCGGTCTTTCCCCACTGGCATCGTCTGCTCACCGTGCAGGCCGAGAACGCGCTAAGAGCTAAAGGCTTCCAGGTGAGTCAGCGAGGAACGCTTCCGCATTTACACACAAGTTTCTTGACTTGCAGTCATTAATATCGTGCGCATAATGTCACACAGTAATAAACAGTTTCAACATCTCATTTATTTATCAAATGACTCAATAAAGTTAAAGGGCATTTAACAACAACATAACTCCCAAACAAAACGAAATAAACACCTCTATTTAATTAAATCGAGATGCCATTCAAAGCATGCGACTTAGTGAAAAGGTTTTGACCATCATTTCAGGATGGTTTACCGTACTGGGACTGGACACTCCCGATGACATCACTGCCCGAGATCGTTGTAGACGAATTGTACGTCAACCCTGAGACGGGTAATTCTGAGGACAACCCATTTCACCACGGCATCGTCGAGGGCCACCGAACGACCCGCAGCGTGCGAGACGCGCTCTTCGAGCAGCCCAAGTTCGGTCAACTGACCAAGATCGCCGAAATGGTGCTGCTGGCCTTCGAGCAGACAGACTTCTGCACGTTCGAGGTGCAGTACGAGATCGCCCACAACTACATCCACGCACTGGTAGGGGGCAACGAGCCCTACTCCATGGCCTCCCTTCGGTACACAGCTTATGATCCAATCTTCTTCCTGCATCACTCCAACACTGACCGCATCTGGGCCATCTGGCAGTCCCTGCAGCACTACCGAGGGCTGCCGTACAACTCTGCAAACTGCGCTATTGCCTCCCTGCGCAGGCCGCTGCAGCCTTTCGCCCAGACCAGCACCATCAACCCCGACCGCGTCACACGCGATCACTCCGTACCTTTCGATGTCTTCAACTACGAGCACAGCTTCCAGTACCGCTACGACAACCTCGAGTTCAACGGCTTCTCCATCCCTCAGCTGCAACGCGAGATCCTGCATCGCCAGCACGACGAGCGAGTCTTCGCCGGCTTTATGCTGCTCGGCATCCGCCAATCGGCGCTCGTTACTCTCGAGGTCTGCGAGGCCAGCGGCTCTTGCCACCCTGCGGGCGAGTTCTACATCTTGGGCGATGAGTTCGAGATCCCCTGGCAGTACGACCGCCTGTTTCAGTACGAGATCACAAACACGTTGGCGGAGCTGAAGCTGGATGCCACCGACCGTTACAGCGTGCAGTACTCCGTTCTCGCTCTGGACGGCAGTCTAATCAGTCACGACGTCTTCGGCAAGGTCACTGTTGTCGTTCGACCTGGATCAGGTGAGATGACAATTGGTTGTTGCTCTTGAGAACTATAGAGCATTGCTGTCTCCAATAATGATTGGGATTGTTTTGTCAGTCTTTCCTTCCATAGATTAGTTATCCTCCGCCTTTGGTTTTCTCTTCTTCTCTCTACCTCTCACTGTTATGTTTCTTTTTTTCTTTTTAAATTCCATAAAAAAGAGACTATTACCATTAAAGTACGGATTAACGTACATCACAGATTGACAATTATAAATGCAAAGATGTTGCAAACTTTGTTGTATTTCTTTGATTAGAAACCAAGAAAGGTGAAATCGACAAAACTGTGTCTGCTTCTCACATCCGCCGTAACCTGGAGGACCTGACTGAGGGAGAGGAGGAAAGCTTAAAGAGCGCGCTTCAACGCATGCAAGACGATGGAACCTTCGGGAAGATCGCTGAGTTCCATGGCTATCCTGGTCTGTGCAAGCACGAGGGCCGCGACGTGGCTTGCTGCGTGCACGGTTCAGCAACCTTCCCTCATTGGCACCGCCTGTATGTAGATCAGGTAGAGAACGAGCTCTTAGCCCACGGCTCCGCTGTCACCGTGCCTTACTGGGACTGGACGCAGCCCATTCGACAGCTGCCCGAGCTCATCAACGAGGCCTCCTACTTCAATTCTCGCACCCAAAGGTTGGAGCCAAACCCTTTCTTCCAGGTAAAGATCCCTGGCATCGATCAGGTGACTACCAGAGACCCCCAGCCCGAGCTCTTTAACAGCAACTACCTCCTCAACAACGTACTGCTGGCCTTGGAACAAACCAGCTTCTGCGACTTCGAGGTCCAGTTCGAGATCGTGCACAACGCCTTGCACTCGTGGGTGGGCGGCCGTGGCTTGTACTCCCTCAGCTCGCTGGACTACTCAGCCTTTGACCCTGTCTTTTTCCTGCATCACGCAAATGTGGATCGCATCTGGGCCATCTGGCAGGCTCTGCAGCAATACCGCGGGCTGCCGGACGACAAGTCGGACTGCGCCCTCAACGTCATGAGACAACCGCTCCGTCCTTTCGATGACAAAGGCAAGAACGACTACGACCTCACCCACCGCTACAGCAGACCCATCGACGTCTTTGACTACAGCAACCACTTTGACTACCACTACGACACCCTCAACTTCAACTCGTGGACCATCCCTCAGCTGGAGGAGGTGCTGAAGAGACAGAGAGCCCAGGACAGGCTCTTCGCCGGATTCCTTCTGCACAACATCGGCACCTCGGCCGACGTCCAGCTCTTCATTTGCGTCGCTACTGGCAACGGTGAGCGAAACTGCAACCACCCTGCAGGATCGTTCTCCGTTCTAGGCGGTGAGACAGAGATGCCTTTCATCTTTGATCGTCTTTACAAGTAAGTCTCCTTTGATCTCTCTCTCTCTATATATATATAAATACACATATATAGTCCAATTTTTAAATGTTCATTTTTCTTAGTACTTACAAAACTACCAACGCAATTAAGCTAGTCACTTTTGCTAATGTGGTTACATGAATGGCTTCGTTTGTTAATGAGATAATCATACTGCAATGAACGTAGGTTTGTCCAGTAGTAAAACCAGTGACCCAGTAGATCAACTGTTTATCACACTACTCCGTTGACGTAGGTACGACATCAGTGATCCAGTGCGAGAACTGGGCCTGAGACTGGATAGCGCTGCCGACATTGATCTTGAGATCAAGATCAGGGCTTACAACGGATCTTACCTGGAATCCAGCGCTCTTAGGAGACCTTCTCTTATCTTCGTACCTGGCGAAGGTAGGAATCTGATAGCCTAGTGGTCTTGAACATAAGTGACCTCTAGGGCTTTTATCTTCCCCGATAAAGTTAGTGCTTAGTTTTGCTTGACACTTCCTGGGCGGTCATGGGAAGTTTTTCAGTCAAAGTCCCGTGCAGGCCTGACATGAGCTGCTCTGTCCTCCAGTCAGACAATGATGAGAAGGCGTCAGCCATCTAATACTCTCAATGATCAGCGAGAATAGCTTTCCACAGTGTCATCTGGTTTTATGCACAATACACTAATAGTGCATGCTACTTGTTACAGACAACAGCCAAGACCAGAAGGGCCAAACCGAAAGACGGTTGATCAGAAAGAGTGTGACGTCACTGACCATTGGCGAGCGGCGGTCCCTGGTGCTGGCCCTTCAGAGCCTGCAGGCAGACAGCTCCGCCACGGGTTTCCAGGCTTTGGCCGCATTCCACGCGGTGCCACCCCTGTGCCCGTACCCCGAGGCCAACCAGCGTTACGCGTGCTGTGTGCACGGCATGGCCACCTTCCCACAGTGGCACCGACTCTACACCGTGCAGTTTGAAGACGCACTCCGACGACGTGGGGCCCTCGTTGGCATTCCCTACTGGGACACCGTCAACCCGCAAGAGTCAGTTCGGGCACCAGTTTCACTCATGCAGTTTACATTAATAAATTCTTCCATTTTCTTTAACCTCTTTTCATGACAAATGCTACATTTTTCTCAATTTTATAAATTAAATAAACGAGTAACGTTATCAATCTTGTATTTGTGGCTAGTGATTTTAAAACACGATAATTTAATAAGCCGCTGATGACTATTTAACACCTGCTGTCTCCAACCACTGAATTCTTGTTCATTTATGAACTTTCCCACCATTGCCCTCAAAACTTTGTCTTACACCTGGTATTTTGACCAGTGATCTCAGATTTCCATTTTACATGTAGTACTTCCATTATTCTCAGATCTCTGCCTACGTTTTTCACCGATAAGATCTACCATGACCCAGTGCTGGACGTAGACATCCCCAACCCATGGGCTGGTGCTGCCATCACGTTTGAGAACGCTCAGATAGAGCGTGAATTTAACATGGAGCGTCTGGCTGATGCCGGCGAGCATGGCTACGACAACTGGCTGTGGAAGCAGTACCTCTTGGCCCTGGAGCAGGAGAACTACTGCGACTTTGAGGTGCAGTTTGAGATCGCCCACAATGCCATCCACGCCTGGGTGGGTGGCAGCAAGGAGCACAGCATGGCTCACCTGCACTACGCCTCATATGACCCCATCTTCCTGCTGCACCACTCCAGCACCGACCGTATCTACGCCCTCTGGCAGGAGCTGCAGCGCCTGCGAGGTCATGACCCCAACGAAGCCAACTGCGCGCTGGAGCTCATGCGGGAACCGCTCAAACCTTTCAGTTTCGGTGCACCGTACAACCTTAACCCCAACACCAGAGAGTACTCCAAGCCCGAGGACGTCTTCGACTACAAGAGCCACTTCAAGTACGAGTACGACACCCTAGAGCTTCAGGGCATCAACACAGAACTGCTGCTTAGCATCATCAACAAACAAAAGGTGCAAACGTCTGTCTGTTTGCTTTTTTTTAATCAAATATACAATATATCCTTCCCATACAAATATTCAACGCTTTTAAATTGCATATGCAAAGCGTTTTTCCTTGTTTCTTTAAGAAGATCCCATTACAAAGCTTTGAATAGCGATTATGTGTCGTCTGTGCGACCTAGCTGCAAGTCATATGCTTGTGTTACTTATCTATGTTGACTGCCTGTGTTTCAGGAGACGTCGCGAGCATTCGCTGGCTTCCTTCTCGGAGGAATCAAAACTTCTGCCCACGTGGACATCTTGGTGTGTACGCCTGAGAACGTGTGCACGGAGGCCGGCGACTTTGACGTCCTGGGTGGCACGGCTGAGATGCCCTGGTCATTCGACCGTCTCTACCGCTATGAGATCACAGAGGTGAGTGCAGAAGTGGGGTTGAATGCATGTGTTTTTCAATTTCTAGATTTATTTGGTAGGTGCGTTTTTGTAGTTTTGATATCATACTATAACTCAGTCGTCCACCAACTGGAACAATACTCTTGAAGCTTGCATACTCCATTTAACAACATTATTGATACTTGTGCACTCACTGTTACAGGTGCTGGCGAAGAAGGGCTTGAATGTTGACGACGCCTTCACAGTTAAAGTGAATCTCCGAGCTCTCAACGGCACCGAGCTGAGCTCCAGCCTTATCCCCACTCCCTCCGTACTCTACGAGCCTAAGTCACGTGAGTGTCAACAACCAATATGAAGACACGTGTCATGCCATTGAAATACTAGATTTAGATACTAGTTGTATGCGCAATGTTACTGGCTGGTACCGTAGGCTAAAGAAATTTAAAATGTGGGTGACAGCTGCAAATTTGGCGAAAAAGCACACGACATTTAAGTAAGTTAACTAACAGACATAAAACTTTAAGGACTTTGTGTGTGTGTGTGTGTGTGTGTGTGTGTGTGTGTGTGTGTGTGTGTGTGTGTGTGTGTGTGTGTGTGTGTGTGTGTGTGTTCTTCTTGTATATTTATATGTGCATGTGCAGGAGTGACATCGATTCGCGAGCTACCCCCGAACCGAGTGCGTCACGAAATCTCGCATCTGGACGCCCGCGCCACCATGAGCTTGAAGGCTGCACTCAGTGACCTGGAACACGACGAGGGCAAGAGCGGCTGGCAGGTAACCATGGCAGTTCATGGCGTCTATAACTTTTAAAGAATAAATAAAATGATTACGTTTATGAGGTGACACGACCACGGGGTCTAACGCTCAATCTCTGCTAAAAAATTATTTGTCTTTTCCACGTTGGAAGATTTCGAAACTTTGAAAACTAGAACCATGGGCTGCTGGATGTCAGAAGACTATTACCACGCGCTCTTTCGGTTGAAAGCTACACATGATTCTTTGTTTATATAGTTTATAGTTTACTACTTATTGCAAAATAAAAACATGTTAGTGACACACACACACACACACACACACACACACACACACACACACACACACACACAGAGGAAGAGGGAAAACGCTTGAAGAAGTTAATAAATTTGAATTTGTCGTTAGATGGCATGTTATTGTCATCGTCATTTCCATCATGCTGGACAGCTGCAATATGTTATTCGAGAATGTCAGATAAATATTTAACCATTTAAAGACTCCTTGGAGGAATCTGTTTAATAGAGACTTTCTTCATTAGTTATTTTTTTTGCACATAATTGTACATAAGTGTGTATATGTTTTTGGCGGAAACATGTTCTATCGGTCGTTATTTCGTACAGGCACTGGCGGCTTTCCACGGAGTGCCCGCCCTGTGTCCTTCACCTGATGCACCCAAGTACGCCTGCTGTCTGCACGGTGTGCCCACCTTCCCGCACTGGCACCGTCTCTACACCCTGCAGGTCAGTGACTTCGTTCGTTTGGGGATTTTTTCAAAACAGTTTTTTTTTAATTAAATGGGTGCGGCTTATATACAGGTGCGCTTAGTCGACGGAAATTTACGGTACTTAAATATTTAGCAAACGCTCTAGTTCTTTAACACATAATGTAAAGTGTGCTCATACACTCGATTAAACATTTTCAGATGAATCTGCAATAAAAAAACCGGGTGAATAGTTTTTAAGAACACTTTAAATGATTATTTTAAGAACATCCGAGGTACAAGCGTTAACACATCTATCATTATTACGGGTATGTTTGTGGGTATTGCGCTGCTGAGCCTGTCATCACTGTCGTGATGTTGTGCAGGTGGAACAAGCGCTCTTGAGCCATGGTAGCACCGTGGCCCTGCCATACTGGGACTGGACGCTGCCCATCAACCAGCTGCCCTCACTCTTCACCGAAGAGACCTTCTACGATGCCTGGAAGGACGAGGTGTTGGAGAACCCCTTCGCGCGCAGCTACATCAAAGAGGCCGGTGGCTACACTGTCCGCGACCCACAACCCGAGCTCTTCAAGCTCTCAGCTGACGGCAAGCACTCCGTCCTTTTTGATGAGGTTTGTATGCATTAGTTTATGCACAATCTTTCACGAAGACCTCTACTACACGTAGTAACAATGGTTCAATACATAAATGTTGCTTTACGTCGTAGTGGAGAATTGTGTCTAAAGAGACGTTTGTAAATTTGAGCTCTGGTTGGACAATACCCGACAACGACCATCAGTGCTAACAGAGTCCGTTGTATGTTTATTGGTTAGGTGCTGCTGGTGCTGGAGCAAAGCGACTACTGTGATTTCGAAGTGCAGTTTGAGGTGACTCATAATGCCATCCATTACCTGGTGGGCGGCCGTCAGTCCTACTCCTTGTCATCGCTTCATTACTCCTCGTACGACCCCATCTTTTTCACCCATCACACCTTCGTAGACAAAATCTGGGCCGTGTGGCAAGAACTGCAGAAGCGCCGAAACCTTCCTTACGACCGAGCGGACTGCGCAGTCAACTACATGAACAGTCCCATGGAGCCCTTCAACTCTGAGAACCTCAACGAGAACGCTTTCACGCGCGCTCGCGCTCTGCCGAAGGATGTCTTCAACTACCAGGACCTCACCTTCCGCTACGACGACATGAAGCTGGGCGGCCTGAACCTGGATGAGCTGGAAGAAGAGATCCACCTGCATCAAAGCAAGGCGCGCGTCTTCGCTGGCTTCCTGCTGCACGGCATAGGCACGTCGGCGGAAGTGAGGTTCTCTGTGTGTCAAGAGGAGGGCAAGTGCACGCGCGCCGGCGCCATCTTCGTCCTCGGTGGTTCTCTGGAGATGCCTTGGGCCTTCGATCGTCTGTACAAGTAAGTATCGGCTTTCACACCACTGTATGAGTATGTCTCGCCCTTGAGTATATCTTGAGAATTATTATTTCAGCAGTCAGATTGTTTTTTTACGAATGCTGCAGTAGCCCAAACAATTAAGCCTTTGAAAGTGGACTGCATATGCGATCTCGTTGATTCAGATTTGCTCTCTGTTCTGTCCTCTTGTAAAGGTATGACATCACCGAGACTTTGAACGAGCTGCATATTCGTCCCGAGGATGTATTTAACGCGCAGGCGCCCTTCTTCCTCAGCTATGACATCATTGCTGTCAACGGCACCGCACTGCCACGTTCTGCCCTGTCAAGACCCACCATCATTTACAAACCCGCTGACGGTACGTGCGGGTGATACTTTTATTCTGCAGCAGATTTGATTCAGTCTCACTACCGAGTACGTTGTAGCCGAGAACAGGTGCAGGACTCGTTGGTGTGTAAACTATGTCGCCGGTTTTTATTTTTATTTTTATTTATTTATTTATTTATTTTGCAGGAGCCCAGGCTGAAGAAGCTTCCTATACCGTGTCTGGCATTGGTGTCCGTAAAAACATCAACACTCTGACTGTGGCCGAGACACAGAGCCTCAAGAAGGCCCTGAGAGCCGTCCAGCAGCAGAGTGGCCCTAGAGGTTACCAGGAGATCGCCGCTGCTCACGGCTACCCTGGCTTGTGCAAGGACAACGGTCGCAAGGTGGCCTGCTGTCATCACGGCGCAGCCAGCTTCCCACAGTGGCATCGTCTCTTTGTCGTCACCCTGGAGCGCGCGCTGACCCTGCAGGGCGCAGGCGTGGGCATCCCATACTGGGATTGGACGGAGACCTTCACCTCGCTCCCGACCCTCCTAACCGACAAGGACGACAACCCCTTCCACCATGGCGAGATCGCCGCTCTTAACGAGAAGACAACGCGTTCCCCTCGGCCTCAGCTCTTCAGTGACCCCGAGCGCGGCGAGGAGTCCTTCTTCTACCGCCAGATCCTCCTGGCCTTCGAGCAGCGCGACTACTGCGACTTCGAGGTGCAGTTCGAGGTCACCCACAACGCCATTCACTCCTGGATTGGAGGCACCAGTCCTTACGGCATGTCCACCCTCGAGTACTCCGCCTACGACCCCATCTTCTTCATCCATCACTCCAACGTGGACCGGCAGTTCGCCATCTGGCAGGCCCTGCAGCGCTATCGCGGCCTGGACTACAACAGCGCCAACTGCAACATCCAGGAGCTGCGTCTGCCGCTGGAGCCCTTCAACTGGGACAGCAATCCCAACGACTTTATCCGCGAGAACGCGCGTGCCATCGACGCTTTCAACTACGACCAGTTCAACTACCAATATGATGACCTCGACTTCCACGGACTGACCATTCCGCAACTGGAGGAGCTCATCGAAAAGAGAAGGAGCGAGGACCGTGTTTTCGCCAACTTCATGCTTGAGGTAAGATGTGCAAGATGATTTATTCCCATTCTCTTTTATCAACGTCCAACCTCTTGCTTCAGGAAAGTGTAGAAAGTGATTTATTCTCTTGTATCAACATGTCCGACTTCATGCTTTAGTTAAGTGCACAAAGTTGTTTTTTTCTTCTCTAATTTGGGTTGTGAATATTTCTCGCTTTTTATCACTGTATTTATAAGTGTAGTGTTAGTGCCTCTTTTATCTGTCTCATTAACGTTTCCAGTTTGATACTTGCAGTGTGTGCATACACCATGTTCTCTTGCGCTTTTTATTAAACATTCTTTCAAAATCTGCTTTTTTCTCTGTGTTCATCATCGTTTATGTGTTTGTGTTTTTGGTGAGAGGATCGTTTTGCTTTTGTCTCAAACATTTCTGCTTATTCAACGTCCACTTCGGTCTCAGTCTTTCATATATTGTGAAATTTTTTTGCTTTGTTATCTTTCACTTCTGTCTTATCTTCGATCCTCATAACTCACTGACCATTGGCAACCGAAAGAAGAAGAACCCTCTTTCAGGTCTGCCAGTCAAATGACCTATGAACAGGTTGGTTTACACGGTAATTTAATGAAGTATATTACTTCTTTACAGAGACAGCTAGGCAAGACTTTCAAGTGGAGAAATAACATTTTTTTTTAAGAATACGTGGCCTAGAAAGTCTTTAAAACAAACAATCATCTCTCCACAGTAGTCTGTGTGCATCTTGCATTATATTCCTTTACAGGAAATAATTTGAAAAAGTTCTTATTTAATCAGAGGTAATCACACATGACCTCTCTCTGTCTCAGGGTTTCCAAGCCAGCGCTGACGTGACCTTTGACCTGTGTGACGCCGAGAACCGCTGCAACTTCGCCGGCACCTTCGCCGTTTTGGGCGGGCCTCTTGAGATGGAGTGGCACTTCGATCGCCTCTTCCAGTATGACGTCACTTCCGTCTTCAAGCAGATGCACCTCCGTCCGGACTCTGTCTACCACTTCGAGGTGCACATCACATCTATCAACGGCACACAACTGGACTCGTCGCTGCTGGAACCTCCATCCGTCAGCTTCGTGCCGGGCAAAGGTCAGACTTAAGTCTTGTTGTATGCTACATGTAGGTACCGCAACACACAATTCATATTTTTAAATGAGTATTTGGTTTATGTTCACATAAAAGTACAAAAAAAAGAAAAACAAAACAAAACCTGAACAAAATGAGAAAAAAACTTCATTAGTTTTGGAGATATTATTGTCTAAGTTCGTGATTTCCGTCGAAGCTGACTACGTTATTTGGGACCATGTTTGAACCTCTCATTTGTAGCATGTTCAAATCGTAGAAGTCCTCAAATAATTTGTAGGAGAAGCTACCAACACTTTACTCAAGTGACTGAAAAACTAATTTGCAAAAAGACATACTGGAAAAAATACATCCACATTTGAAAAACGACAATTTTGCGCTTGGTCTTTTTCCACGAAGACATCACATTTCAAGTACTCAATTTCAAATGCTAATTTGCCAAATACACCTAAAACATTTTTTCAAAGTAACCATTTTATACTGTTGTTCTAAATTTTTCTACAAACTGTCAAGGTCTCTTTTGCGAGATATGCAGCTTCAAATATTATAAAATCACCAATTTTTCAGGTGGAAAAATGAAAAGTTTTAGGGGTAATGTAGTTCAACAGCTGTAATTTCTAATCTATTGGACAGATTTGGTTCAAGTTTTAAAAATTGATAGAAAACATGTGTATCTTTTAATCTATGTTAATTTATATTAATAACTTTTACATGCTTCAAAAACATGCTAACACTTACGAAAACAGAATAGTCTGCTTTAGCTTAATTCTTCGATGCCTACCGACACCGTATCTCCGGTTTTCATTATCTCGTAATTTAATAGGGCTTATTATAAACAAAAGCAGACAACATGAGACCCATATATCAAAAATATATTTATTGCATATTCAAAAATATTAGATGGGTCTTTATTTCAATATGATCGTAATTAAAACAGTATATCCCCTTTTTCGTCTGTGTCAGCGCCAATGGCCGCAATGCCCCTCATTTCGGGTAATATTTAATCATCTACTATGTGTCGATGTACATAAGCAAAATAAATCACATTTAGCACAAGCATTCGTCAAATCAGCGTTCAAATGAATATTTATCTAATTACTTCTGTATATCTGCGTCAATCTGTGCCGCTGCCTTAGCATTAATTGCATTACAACGGTTAGCTGCCATTGTGAGTGCCCGTTCCTACCAACGTTTTGAAAAAGAGTCGGCCTCTTTGCCCGCCAATCGGATGGCTATTATAAACTCGAAACTGCCATGTCATATACCAACGGATTCAGCAGAAAATGCTCTTTCACGCTCACCTAGGGAACCACATGGTATTTTACACGTGTGTCGAGCTACATCATTTCAAAGTTGACGGATATTTTGAGTCGTCTTGTATTGTGCTTCAGAACAGCTATAATTCATTAAAAAAAACACACACACAGACATTTCCCCCAATCTACACTGATTTAATTCAATATGTATTCATCAGTATCCATGCGAAAGCTTGTGAACGCGAGCACAAATACCGACTCTACCATCAAAACGCGTTACACGGTGTGCCGGGTACAGTTTATCGTACTGTTGTACTGCTCGTACCTATCAACTGCAAGATATTGGCTAAACTGCTCATCTTGCAAATCAGCGTAAGTTAGAAAATTATAAAGACTCATATGTCCTTCACATGTCGATGTCCTTTGTGTCTGTGCAGGTAAGACTGGCAGCCGTGCTGTGGCCAAAGAAGACCCGCAACCCTCGAAGACTAAGGATGCCGTGCGATATGAGGTTTCCACCCTTAGCCTAGAGCAGGTAAGTACCTCGGGTTTTCGCATCGATCTGTATTCTATAAGTGTAGGGATCCATCTAAGTGTAACTTTACCTGTGTTACATGTTTATCATTACGAGTCCGTGTACACTTAAATGTTCCTTTCTTATTTATTGTAGTTGTTTGTTTACCCGATATTCCACATGAAGACATTTCGCCATCATAGCAGTTGACGAAAAGTTATACAATTTTGTCTCAGTCTTAATTCTATGCTTTTTCCACAAATTTGTCGCTGAAGAATATATCGTACTACTAATGATCAAAGCGTACAGACTGAAGACTAGCGCAGAAAAAGCCGTCATTGTATGTTGTCCTCGCTGACTTGTCTGCCCGGTGTCCACCAGGTGAGCAACCTGAAGAACGCGCTGTACAAACTACAGAACGACGACGGACCCAACGGCTTCGAGGCCATCGCCAGCTTCCACGGCGCCCCCAACCTGTGTCCGGAGAACGCCACTGACCGCTACGCATGCTGCACGCACGGCATGCCCGTCTTCCCGCACTGGCACCGCCTGCTGACCGTACAGTTCGAGATGGCGCTGAGGGACAAGGGCGCTCTGATTGGAGTTCCTTACTGGGACTGGACCCGCCCGTCCAAGGCTCTGCCTTCGCTCCTCACCAGCACCGACAACAACCCCTTCTCCACGTGAGTATCGCGCACTGGTCGCGTCACTAAATGCGTCCTTCGTGATCTTCGTGGACGTCCTTTTTCTTCCCTATCGTCAATGTCGTCAGTTAAATTCAAATATCAAAATCAAATCATACTTAAGAAGCTTTCCTATTCTCAGATGATTATGCTTTTAGGACTTTTAAAAATGAAAAAAATTTTAAAACATTCTTACACAATAATTGATGCATCAAAAGGATGTTGTCACATTTAATCCATGATTTATTTCCTTCTTAATTACACAACGTGTGACAACTTGCGTCAATTCGTTAGAGAGAATGTCCAAAACATAAATGTTCTTCACATATAGGCATACAACTTATTTACAGCGACTGATCTTAGCTAAAAGTTAATCTTTACTGTTCTTTTCAAATCATGCTGTGCCATCATTTGCGTCCTCAATATACAGGCTCTAAAACTTGTAACATTCTTCTCAGATGAAAACTTTACTTCAGACTGCTTGCTTTTTTTCTTTTCCCACTACTTAGATTTTGCAAGAACTTATTTTGGGTGATTACAGAGTTAACTGATGTAAGTGAAGTCTTTCTTGTACCACATGGAAAAAATTGATATACGGATGCCTGCTTACAGATACCAGATCAAGTTCGCTCAAAACCAGGTGACAAGGGACGTGCAGCCAGGCTTGTACAACCGCCAGAAGCAAAATGGCCTCGACTCACTGTTCTACCAGACACTGGAGACGCTGGAGGAGACAAACTACTGTGACTTCGAGGTCCAGTTCGAGATGCTGCACAACATCATCCACGCGCTTGTCGGCGGCCACGGCACATACTCCATGTCCACGCTGGAGTACTCGGCCTTTGACCCTTTCTTCATGATCCACCACTCCAGCATCGACCGCATCTGGCAGATCTGGCAGACCCTGCAGAAGCTGCGCAACCGCTCCTTCAACTATGCTCGCTGCGCTCTCAGAAACCTCTACCGCCCCCTGGAGCCCTTCAACTACGAAAGCAGAAACCCCAACCCCGTCACCCGCGCCAACTCCCGACCTGTCCAGATCTTCGACGCTTCTAAGTTCAACTACCAGTTCGACAACCTCAACCTAAACGGTTACAGCGTGTCCGAGATCAACACCATCATCGAGAATCTGCGCGACCGCGACCGCGTGTACGCCGGCTTCGTCTTGTCCGGAATCGGAGTCAGCGCCACGGCCAACGTGAAACTCGTGCCGCAAGGTGGCGACGCTGTTGACGTGGGTTCTTTCTACATCCTGGGTGGAAACGGCGAGATGCCCTGGGCCTACGAACGCGTGTACAAGTATGACGTCACAGAGGCCTTGGAGAAGCTGGGCCTTAACGCCTACTCCAACTTCGGCTTCCAGGTGACGCTGACCAAGTATAATGGCGAGCAGCTGGAAGCCAGCCTGGCCACCCCTGTCATCATTTCTCGACCCGCCAACGCCGACTACGACGTCCTCATTCTGCCATTGCTCCCAGAAAACAAGCTGCCTCCCAAGGTAAGCATGTTGCGTGACCTGTTAACGGATCTCTGTTTTCTTTGCTAAGATTCTACTAAGATTATTCAATTTAATGTTGTTTAGACCTTTGGTATGACTGTCCTTTAAGTGTTTCTAAACCATATATAGTTAGAGCAGCTTATCAAGGTATGTATCTATTTGCTTATTAGGAAATAAAGTGTTTTAATTTAGAGGATTTGTAATTCGGTCACCTTCGATGCAGCAGATGATAAATGAGTGGAGAACAGCTTGGCTACTAACAAAGATACAGACCTAGCTGTGAACATGTTATTGTGGACAGCTAATGTTTTTGAGAACGACTTACGAACAGCTCATGTTCGACAAAAGATTATTTTAATGTGACAGGTGGACCTGCCACCACTGTCTTCTCTTGATCAGCTGTTGGATATGTAACGTGCAAGTGAACATTGTGACTTTGTGTCTTCCATGCTACAGGTGATCGTCAGTCGCGGCACTCGCGTCCGCTTCCACTTCCCGGTCTCCGACGTGAGCGCCGCTATCAAGGAGGTGGGCAGCTACACCAGCCTGGCCCAATGTTCCATCCCCCCTGGCGACGCCAACTCCTACAGCCCCGACGTCAACTACAGCCTGGAGCCTGGCAACTACTTCTTCGTGTCCTCGAACAAGGCTCAGTGTGAGGAGGGCAAGCGCGTGCAGATCAGCATCGACGATGAATAGACGGCCGCACGTCTTCTCGTGACAGGTCAGCAACAACACGAAAACTCGTCCTCACCCTCTCATTCTTCATCTGTGTGTGTGTGTGTGTGTGTGTGTGTGTGTGTGTGTGTGTGTGTGTGTGTGTGTGTGTGTGCACTTTACACAGACAGGATGGCTCCTCCACTAACCTTGTTTTTTTTTCTCTGGGCAGGTCAAGGATAATTCGCCGTGTCATTGTCGAGTATTAGCCGAATTACTCCTCGTGACCTCATTGTCGTTTCGCTGTGTCTTTGTGTCAGTACTGCTGACAGTGTTTAAGTGACTGCTGTCATTGCCACCTGTAACGTGATTATTCTTGTTTCATAAAAAATGTTTGGAAATCGTCTAAAGTCTTGCTTTGTTGTGATTTGGGGTGCATGCTCTTAAATGTTTATGTTGAAACCAGCGTTCAAGCCCTTTCCTGAGGATGAAATAAAGAAAGGAAAGAATATGTTTTTCATGTTTATTGTGCTCTAAACTGAGTGAATACACAATCGATTGCATGTCCTAGTTTTTAAGCGTGTGCACGCACAACAACACGCACGTACAGGACGAGCGAGCGAGCGATATAGATATATACACAGCTGTTAGCATACTTTCCTGGATGCGCAATCTTCTTGTGCTAAGCATTATATATTTTCCCTTTACCTACAAACAGATCAGCTGCCTTTATGTTTCGTGTTAATTTTAAAAACATTTCGCCAAAAAAAATTTAAATGGAGGAAGTCTTTCGTGTGTGCATTCTTTACAAAGTTTAGACTGTTGATCCTCACCTGTAAGCAATTCTTCTTCACCTGTAAGCGTTCTAACACAGTCTAACTGAGCGGGTACTCACCTGTAAAAATTTCGTTCTACATAGTTCAGATAGCAGGATCCACACTTTCTCCTCATTCATTGAGCCACTCCAAAGAAGTGAAACGATAATTCAGTGGTTAATGTACAAGGGTTAATATGGCATACAATCAGCTTGTCACAGCAGCTACTTACTCATACACCCACCAGCGATGATTTCTTTCTACCTTCAGCATGGCAACAATCTGGCAATGCAGGCGTGAATACAGCATACAACAGTGCAACACTACAGAGATAAACATAGCATGATAACAGTGCAACACTACAGAGATAAACATAGCACGATAACAGTCCAATACTACAGAGATAAATACATTATGGTTACAGTCACTGTAGTAGACGATATAATAACAGCATGACATTAGAAAATTTAATGGAGCTTAATAACAGTGAGCTCCATCTGTTCAGAAACATCGTTTACATTCATTGGTCTAATTTATAAATTTGATATATCTTAGTTTACAAATAATAATAATCATGCATATTTGTAGAGCGGCTGTCTCACAACATTAGTGTCTTGCTCTGAGGGTTAATCAATAAAAAAGCAACAGATGATATATATATATATATATATATTGATACGGATCCATAGTCAGACTGAAACTTGTGGCTTAAAACTCTAAATGTTTCCTACACAAGTGTGTTTTAGGGACATATTTGAAATACTAGACAGACAGACAGATAGACAGTCGTGATCATTATTAAAAACATTTCATTTTCTAGCTAATTCGATCTTTAAATCCTGGCCAGCTTTACAAAAGAATACTCAGCCGAAAGTCTCTGACTCCATATTGTTGTTTTCATTAACGACATGAACAACAAAAACAATGTTTACCAGCTGATGCCTCGAGTACTTTGGAGGGGAACTAAACTACGATTTACTGCAGACTATGTAGGGGTACACTCACTCTTACCCCCTCTTGGCTGCCAGAACAGTTCGTGTTGACCTGTTTGGAGCCCTCTCTGACAAGACACTGTGCCAGCAGATCAGCGTCGACGACCACGTGACCTTTACGCAGGTGACCATACCAGGTCAGCAGTGGCGTAGGAACCAGAGGGGGCAAGGAGGCAGCCGCATCCCTTAAAAATTATCTTGCTTTGTCGTTCACTGTCAGCATAGAGTTTTAAAAAAGCCGAGTATCTTCCTACGCGACTGGTCAGGTCAGGTGAACCTGCAGACGTAACACTACCTGATGGTGTAGGGTATCCTCGTGTGGTCGTTGACATGCAACTGTATTTGTATTTAAAGGGTAAAGTGCAAAGTAACTTGACGGTGTCCGGTCATGTCAGGTGGTCATTGACATGTAACTATGTTCAACACAGGTAAAGACACTATACTGAGTCCGGGAAGGTAAATTATTTGGAACTTGCACGTTGTGATGTCTTCCTTCAGTACTTCATTTATGCATCTTCTCGAGATTTACTTCACTTCACTTCAGCACTCAGTGCTCTTCCATCAAAGAAATCAATAGTTTATGTTAAACTGCTTGTGATGGCCTGAGCCACATCTGCTATTTTATTCTTCTTGAGCTCTTTAATGACTTTGAAAGCTGAAGTACCAGATGTGTTGGTTATAATCATAGTATCTTATTCTGGAAGACATATGTACTTCAGGCATGACCTCGCGGCACGACTGTATGCAGCACGGCAAAGCCTCGACGTATACTGACGCTGAACGCGTTGGCAGCAGCAACAAACATGGGTTGCACGTTCTTCGCTCGTGAGATCGTTCTCTTGGCAGGTGTGGTTGAAAGAGTGCAACCACGCGTAGCATCATGTTTTGCGTGCATCAATATCGTCAGTCTTTTTACAAGTAGTGTGTGTGTGTGTGTGTGAGAGAGAGAGAGAGAGAGAGCTAGGATGGGGGAGGACGCGGGTGCGTTACTGGCTTCGTGTTTTAATCCACATCTCGCTCGGGCTGCCTCTGAGCGTCATCCTCCAATTGTTGTCATAGGTTGTGTCAAATCGACCTTTCTTGCATTTTCTCTCCTCACCCCCTCCACCCGCCTTTTAAAATGATTCAGTCTGCTGGAACCTACGCTTCCTGGGCAACAATAGCTAGCTCTAAAACTAAGCCATAAACCTCAAAGAAAAATTCATAGAATAAAGTTAGTGATGACGTGGCAACATGTGCCTGAAATTGAAGGGATCAAGGATTGCGATAATACGAAGAAGAAACAGTGCGGTCTGTCCTATACGCTGACTGCTCAGACCATGTGTTGTTTGTTTTCAGCAAAAAGAATAACCGGAGTCACGATCCAGTACTGTACTCCAGCCGGCTTCAAAATTCTCACAGTAGGCAGGCGTAGGGGATCAACAGGTCACGTGTTCGTGTGTGTGCAAACAACAAATTTCTGTCATGAACTTGCACCTTATACAGACACTTAAGAAGATTGATTTAGTAATTATGAATGTACATTCGTACAGCGCTTTACCCACAACACTAGGGTCACGATCCGAGTACCTAGTCACTTACATAAGAGCATGAACAGCAAAAGTTAAATTTAAAAAAAATGGCTGATTTGACCTGTTGACCCCTGCGCCTGCGCACTGTGAGAATTTTGAAGCCGGGTTTTCAGCGGTTTTCCAGATATTACATGCAGTTCCGCATATAACATGCAATTAAAAATCATCAACATATATTGACTTAACTGTTAATCTTAGTATATTAAACTCTCAATTTATGTTAAAACCTTTTTAAAAAGCATTGAGTATCTTTTTTAAAATTATGCTCATCTTCGTACATTTATTACGTTCTTTAAAAAGCGATGTAAATAATAGTAAGGTCCTATGATTAAGCTTGAGGTCTCCCATTTTACTCTACACGATGTCGTCAAGAATTAGGATGGATTGTCCTCAGCTAAAGTTATCAACAATGTGCCCAGTTAAGGAGGCCCTTTTAATGCCTTCTGAATACACCATGAATAATATTCCATTGTTTCGTGGCTTCAGGCATAGAAAATCAAATTTAAAGGTGAAAGCTTACCTAACCTCCACATCGTTCTCAGCAGTTGAGCTACTCTTTCGCTTCCTTTTTTACCACTTTTGTGGAGTGCAGTCGTAAGAGATAGTTTTGTACCTGTAACTGTTTACAACTGCCATTTCATTTGAGCCAATGTAACAGTTTTCGCTTTCTGACAGATGCCTTCCGTTTCTGCATACCTTGATTTCATCTCTAGGTTAACTTCTAGCCCAAGGACTTTTGATTACTGCTATAGATTTGAAATTTGGTTTTGGGCACCTGTGGATGTAGTCGAGATAAGTGCGACATCGTCAGCAAACAGGAAGCAGAATATTTCTTGAAGGCAAAACCTGTATCCTGTGTTTGCCGTGTGTATGGACGTACTCCGCCACTTCATTTATTAGAAGGGAGAAGATTAATGGGCATCTAAACATCCCTGACGAACTCCAACTGGACATCAGAAATCATCAGAATACTGGAAACCTGCTCGCACGCATGCTTGGACTGACATACATAGCCTACAGTATTTGAATCATTTTTGTAGAAACCTGTATCTCACGTAACACTAACACCGACCATAGGTTCGCCCTATACACCGAGTCGAAGGCCCGTTTGTAGTCAATAAAAGCGATTTATAGTTTCTGTCTGCGATTAAAACACCTTTGTATTTTGATACTAATGTGTAAACTTGATTTATTGTTGAATAGACTTGTCTGAAGCCAGCCTGTTCTTCGCATAATTTGTTTTCTTCCACCACCCACTTATATAGTTTCTTATTGAGTATGGAAGTGAAAGTCTTACTAATCACACTGAATAGCAAAACTATTTAGTCGGGTGGTTGATGTCTCCTTTTTTTGTGGATAGGAACGATTGCTGAGTGTCCCCAGATGGCCGGAAAGGATTGCTGGTCAAATAATTGTTTTTAAAGTACTTGGTCGGGAAAGGAACTATACTGCCCCCGGCATGTTCTAAGTATTCAGCTAGCACTTCATCCAGTCCTGCTGCTCTACTAGATTTCAGTTTGCGCAGATACTCGGTGATTTCGTGTCCAGAGATCGGTCTGTTATGATCAGGTATCTCTACTTTTGTCTCCACTTGCTGTGTCGGCTGCGCACTCGCGGCCTCTGGCTGGCCACTGAACACAGTACATAAAATGTGCTTCCAACTCCTCTATTTTAATAGTAGACTGTTATCTTTTTGTTCTACTTGAGCTACGCACAAGTTTCCAGAATGCAGGGCTAGTGTTCGTATTCTCTAGCAAAAAAACCAAAAAACCAAAAAAAAAAAAACCCCGGCACGTTCCTTGGTTATGGTTTCTTTTTTTCATCGCGAGTGTGTATTTTTGTGATCTTTTCGAACTTGATTGTAGGCTTCTTTACTTGCCATTGACTGCGTTCAAGTCTATTCGTGGAGTAATTTTCTTATGAATGGAATGGGCGGGTGCAAGGCTGAGACAAAAGGCAAAAACTGCCCCCATCACCTCCCAAAAGTGAACCATTTATCAACAAAAATATTAGAATAGTTATACGTTAAGGCTTAAATCTATTTTCTTAACTGAAAATTTAAACAATAAACCTAATTCTTCGCCTTCTTATTCCCCGCTGATTAGCTGGTCACTTTTTTCGTTGCTTGTTTGCTGACATATATTGGGCTTGGTCCCTATTTGTGTTTGGCAGCTTGTGATAATATTGTGGTCCTTGCACTGTAATAATGCTTTGTCTCAAAGATTTCCTCCACGAATATACGTCAAGGATTTCACATGCTTAAAAAACACATCTTGATATGTCATTTTTTAAATTAAAATTTAAAGAAAAATTACCTGGCCAGGTGTGAAAAAGATGAGTAAAAGAACGGATTTTAAAAATGTTAGTTAATGTCGCCGTACTGTAGCAAACATACACTTAAAGTAAACACTATACAAACACATGGACAGTCTTTTATCTTGTCATTAAAAACCCAAAATTTTAAAATTAAAGTATTAAAACATAGCATTCCATAAGCATATCCCATCGGATCACCCATTACCCATAATGTGTGCGGATGAAGCATTTACGTCGATGTACGCATTGAGCTTCAAGGACACAGTTACACAGCCTACGTCCCGCCACTTCGTCGACTGCTGGAAAGAAAGTGGCTGTCATGATAACACATGCATCCTTCTTTGAGGATGAAACAGTCGATCTTGTTAAAAAAAAAAAGTAGGTCCTCTCCTTTAAGTTCTTGAACAGATTTGTCGGTTTATTATCTTCTCGTCCTTACACGACGCGTGCCATACTTTATCTATTTGTTTTACCATCAAGTGCTTCAAGTAATTCAGCCAGTGCATAATTCTTACACATTTACATCTTTGTATTCTTTGATATAAGCAATCCAAGAACAGTTTCCAATTTTTGTCATGTCGCTAAGCGTCCTACTTTGCTTCACCAAAAGATGTTCTTTCAGAGGTCTGTCATGATAACAGGTGCATCCTACCGCTTTGCTTGAGAACATGGCGGCCGACCTCCGCAAGAAAGTCGGTCCCTTCCTTTAATGTCTTCGGCGTCTCCCAAGACGCAGCGGGCTTTGGCTGAGTGACGTGCACGGCGTGTACATCTGTGACGTTGAACGGCAGCGTCGGCTGCTTGTCGTACAGCCCTCGCTGGAAGTCCTTCTCCCACGTCGGGTGGCATATGTCGAGGAAGCATATCACCTTTGAACAGTTTAAAAAACACCCCATCCACTAGTTAAAGGTCTAAGGCTGAGTACAGTTTTCTTTTCTTATGGCTGTGTAAAAGTTCGGTGCCAAATATTATTTCCCAAAATATGCAATAATGACCTTCCGTTTCCAACATACAGGTGTACAAACATCAGCATCAAAGATGATACACCTTGTGACGTAGTTTTTGTCTACCATAGGTCTAATTCACACATGGTCCCAGCTCTCCAAGTGCATCTAGCATTGACAAAACAAACATATCACTATACTCATTAAATATTACTATTATGAGAAGTAAAATCCTAATGTCTGTATTACCTTTATTTTATGATAATGTTTATGGGTTTATCATCAGCTCTCACCTGTAATCGACTATAGACGTATAGCTCATCGGGGTAGTGCTCATACACCCGGTAAGGCAAGAGGGTTGCCGTGAAGCCAGAATCTGACAACCGGTAGTGACGAAACGTGGTCAGCCAATGACGTAACCAGGGGGCCTGTGGTCGGGCCAGCAAGACGCCCAAGTTGAAGGTGTTGGGCCAAGGGCCACTTCTTGGCCAGTCGAACGACGCCACGACCGGGTAGTCCAGTAGCCAGTCTGGCACCCGACTCGTCCACACGGCGTCGGTGTCCATGTAGACACCACCGTAATTCAAGAGAAGGATGGCTCTGTCCGCACGAGAGGGAGACGGTCAAATGTGATGAAAGGGTTTGATTATTAGTGGTGACGATGGTAGTCAGAGGTGGTAAGACTAGGCAGGTGATGTGAGACAGGAGGAGAGAAAAACATGTTATCGACGGTAAAAGATGAACAGGCAGCTGACCGGACACAGGCAGGAAGAAGGCAGACAGAGAGATAGATGTCAAGGAGCAGAGTAAGCCAAGTTACACTTTGCTGTCCCTGTGGCCACCTGGAAATTACATATAATAATAGAGCCCACCCCCTACCCAACCTACGCCGAAAAAAAAAACAGAGAGACAACAGAGGCGTAGGAAGATGCTCGGACCGGGAGTGAACGCAAACTCCATGCTGATAGTTGACGGCGTTCACATTTTTGCCTGCTCAATATCTTTTTAGGGAGACCGCTGCCCCCACCAGCATTTCCTTGTCACCCCCTGGTTCTCACATCACTAAACAATAACAGACCTCCTACCTGAGAAAATCGCTGTTAGCCTGGAGATTAGGAAAGTCCATCTGGAACATGGGACTCGGCCTCTCGATTCTGACGAAGGTCACATTCTCCGAGAGCAACTGTCTCCACCATTCACCTTCAGGTTCCACGTTGCCATGGACATACACGTGTTGAAATCCTCCGACGTAGAGGGCGCTGATCATGCTCAGGAACTTGGAGAAGGGCAGGTAAAGGTCAGCGGGGGAATACTTAACCTTCAGCCACACGTAGTGCGCGATGCGCGGAATGGGTCGGCTGGGGTCAGGGTCGGTCGTGATTGGGGAGCTCCTGCCGTAATACAGCCAGCGAGCCAGCTCCCCAAACGGCGTCTGCCCTTGCCACACGTCACGGGGATGTACGTCACTGTCTACTATGATGCAATGGATGTCGTCAACAGGCGCCGTGTACTGCTCCGCTGTGACGCAAGAGGATTTGGCTGTCTTGACGTCACGTAGATATTCATCCGACTTTGTGTTGTTGAAGCCACGCTGCGCGATCAGCACTCCACGACTAACGTCCTCGGCAGAAAAGGCGAACCAAAACGGGAAATTTTCTATTCCTGTCGGGAGACGAGGAATAAGGGCATTTTCGCCAAGAAATATTCCTCCTTCGGTTGGCAAGAGCTCCAAGACAGCCTTCAGCGCGTCTTTTCTCCCACAAGTGGCATCGACATGAACCAGCTGGAAAATGGGGACGGAGAATTGGAACTCGTCAAACCAGGTGTTGTAGAGGTTGCCGTCGCTCTGCGGCAGATGGCTGTAGAGAAATATTATCTTTGAGGCTCGAAGAATCCTGATGGAGGAGAGGAGAACAAGATAATGACGAAAGAGGAACTGCTTCTCACCGCACCACAGATAGTACACTGTCCGAGGCAGCCCCCCCAGCACCAAATCAAGGCTTAGATCCACACCGCGCAAGGTTTCTTGGAGGAACAGGTCACGGTAGAGAGGCACAGGTGGCCTTCTTTGATTCTGCGGGGAGGTCTTCGTGGGCTTCTGAATGGGAGGAACTTCGGCCTTATTTTTAGTCCGACGAAGTATCTCACTTTCGTTCCTTAATCTAGTGATTTCTTTTAAACTTTCCTCACAGTTCTGTAGGGCAAGACTCGATCGAAAACTTTTCTGGTAAACCAGAAATTGCGCAACTGCCAGCAAAGCAACCCCGAACAGTGTCACTCTAAACAGTATTCTCCGGATGTTTGAAGGGAAGCCACCCATTGCTGTTGACTGGGGATAGGACTCTTCAGTATCTCTGCCCACAAAAAAACCACACACATCACCAGCAAATTTCTGCAAACTCTGCTTTCCTGTCAAATCTGTTAAAAATCTTGCGGCATATCTAATTCTGAATTGTTTGCAAAAACTGCAAAATGTTTGACGTACTCTTTTTTTCAGCATTGATCTCTGCTATGTTTGACAATAAAAGTTTGTTTTTAGCCTGTCTAACGGCTTTTCATAACAAGCAAAGTACTGAAGCGTCAAACCTCCATTGCAGCAAAGTGTCAAAGCACTTTCACGGATTTGCCCAGCATGTT
>SMMW01000064.1:0-150000 GCA_004794655.1 Marisa cornuarietis
CATTCAAGATATTCATTGCATTCCTCTCTAAGTGCACGAGGCCTACACCCCCGCACACACACACACACACACACACACACACACCTACACACACACACACACACACACACACCTACACTCTCACTCACACACACACACACCGCCACTCACAGCACGCGCAGTCTGCAAAAGGGTTTTCCTTTTGCTCTCCTTTGATCATCCGAATGGGTGTGTGTGTGAGTGAGTGTGTGTGTGAGTGTGTGAGTGTGTGTGTGTCTACTTGTCTATCCATTTATCTTTTAGAAAGTATGACTGCAGCTGTGCTTTTTTCAGACAGGGTGGTTGTTACAGGGGTTTACAGGGGTCTGCGATGGTTGCTAGTGTGCAGCATATTCGAGGGATGAGGGATCCCCTGCTACAGACCTATAACATACTTACTGCTGTCGTGACTGACACATGTGTCTGCTCATTGATGGAGATTTTGCTGTATGGGGGATGATTGTCAGTCACTATTTGCCCAGTTCTTTTTAGCTTTGTTGACGACGCCTGCTTGCATCAGTAATATTTTAAAGCCCTCGTGGAAAACAAGAGAAAAAAACAAGTTCACATCCATCTGTATATCTGAATATCTTTCTTCTATTCTCTCTCTCTCTCTGGTGTGTGTATGTGTGCGTGCGCGTGTCTGCCAAGCTATATCTGTGTGGCTGTCTGTCTGTTCACATGCATACATACGTGCACGCACATATTATAGAGAAGTAAGCATGGGTATATGCGTGACACTGTGTTCCTCGTGTTTTACTTACCTGTGCCGTTGTGTAGGGAAAGTGCAAGAATGATGAGCAAACTGAGGAGTATTCTAAATAAATCTTCATCCCAACACCTGCCAGTGAGAAGAGGTTGTACAAGTCAGAGGTTGTCTCGTAATCTTCGACTTGATTAGAATCAACACTTGGCGAGCAGCCCTCGTGTTACTGTCTGCTCCATCACATTGTTCAAAAACATATTCAAGCGGGTCAGGGGTCAGGAGGCTTCTGCCCCTTTTTTACCTTCTTTGTCATTTTAAAAGGAGACTGTCGATGGGGTTTAGCGCTGCTTCGATTTCTACGTGTGATGCGCGTGCGTGGGGAAAGAAACAAAACGTACGTATGCGCGCTCACACACACACACACACACACACATTCGCGCACATACTCCTTATACGCACGAGAGATGCATATCCTGCGGCGGATGTTCATGCACAGTGTAACTGACAGGCGCGTGAGGCCGGGCGTGCGTGTGCATGTTTTCACGTGCGTACGTCGTAAAGGTGCAGTCGTGCGTGACGGCAGTGCGTGCCGCTTGTACGCGCGCATCCCGGGGGAGTGTGGGAAACCACTTGAAACGCGCCGCCTGATTTTGCAGTTGGCCCTTGTCAGCGTGTGAAATGGAGAGAAGAGAGAAGGTGAAGGGGCTCGCGAGGTCCGGGAGTGTTGGGGGAGGAGGGGGGGTGCTGGGCCTGTCCAACCGCTCGCCTCTTTCTGGTTGCCAACATCCACTCGTTTATCAACGTCAGTTTGGACGCGCGACAGGTAAACAGCCTCCGCACATCTCACCTCACGCGTGACGAAATACTTGAACCCTTTTTTTTTAACTTTCCGTAGAACCCAATCCTCTCCCCCCCCCCAACCTACCTTTTTTCTCTCACCCCTCCTTCTCTTCCCAAACAGCAACAGAGAAATCATTAATTACTAGATTCGCTTGTTCTGTAATATTCGCTCTAATCAAATGGGTGCGGGTGGGTCATTGTCAGAAATACCCCTGACCTCCACCCATTCCTCACCCGAGGCCAAGAACAGAACCGGAAGAGCTGTGTAGCCATCATAAAGGAAGGGAAGGGTAATATTCTGGTCATACCGGCACTGAGTTTAGAAAAATAGAGATTCCATGGGAAGCCTGTTGACAGTTATAACGACCGGTTTAAGGATGACGATGAAAGGTCGTAAAAATCATCCAGGGACATCCAAGAGATGGCGAAGGGGGAGGGATTTTTTTTTTTTACACCGAGCCAGCAACTAAGGTGATGATATCACAGGAAAGCAGCCAGCCCTGTGAAGGGATGTCCAAGAGACGGAAGACTGAGAAGAAGATTTGGTGGCGAGCGCTGTCATGCCACTGATGGTGGTGCAGCAACAGGGGCTGTGGGGTTGATGATGAGGGAGGCGCAGAAGAGCTGATGGCGAAGACAGTGGCTGTGCTGAAAAGGGACGAGACGGACAGGTTTCCGATACAAGCGCCCGCGGACGTAGACTCGAAGGTGTCGGGCGATGTGACGGGTGGTTGATGACAGACATGTTGGGGCAACAAATCTCAGGTCAGCACGTGGCCCGTTCACCACCACCACGGCGGCGGCGCGGCAACAGACGGCTGGTCTTGTTGCACGATAAAGACTTCAAGTGCAGACACATTTACATCTGCATCACATCGTCATCTCCAATACCCCTCACCCCTTACCCCCTACCAGTTGCATCGCTTAATGTCCGGTCTCCTGGCAACCAGGTACAGCGCCATCTTTTGCCCAGAGGTGGCAAGGCGTGTGAACTATCAAAAGAGACATTGGAACATGCACACGTGGAGGGTTTTGGCGCTGACCCGAGACAGCATCTCACCTGCTTTAAGGCCGGAAGGCATCACCATAACGAGGCTGAGACCATTACGGCCGTGTATGCTGTTTGCACAGACCTTTGCCGACACATTGTGATGTTGATAAGGGGGCTCTAATGACTCCCAAAATTAGCGCAGTATCTCTCACCGCGATCCCCTGATGGTGACTGAAGCGAACAGAGAAGATGCAGGGGGAAGGGGGTAGCTGATGTTGCTATCGATAAAGGTGACAGTTTATGTGTGTCGGAAGTGGGAGGGTGGAAAGGTGTGGAGAAGAGAGAGTTGTTGGGAGGAGGATGAAAGAGTCGAGAGAGAGAGGAAAAAAAGGGGGGGCTGATGTGGATCAGAAGTGGCGACCCCTCCGAGTCATAGCTGCGTTGGACAGTGAGGATGGCTCTTAAAAGGATGTTTGTGTTGCCGAGCCGTAAAGGCGCGCACTGGCTGGCCTCCAGGAGACCGACTCCCTTGAGATCTCGCGAGATGGCCGGCCGGCGCGGGATCTGACGAGTGCGCGCGTGACGGCGTCGGAAACTGCGCAGCGCGCGTACCGCGTGAGCAAACAACGTGACAGCTGCGTGACTGACACTCAGGCACCTCGTTTTCTCATCGGATTTTCATCGCCGTTGTTAATGCTTTCGTCTGTTTTGTCTGTCGGATTTTTTTGTCTCACGGATGGTGTGGGATGGAGAGGGTCTGGTGATGTTCTCGAAAGTGCACCCACCCGGAAAGAGTAGCGGTGAGCTCCCTGCGCTTGTACAGAATTTTGTCTCGATGGCATCGCCAGGGACCAATATCATGACGAATATGTGAACAAAGCCGGAGCCAGAAGATCCAGCATGTGAAAAACAAAATCCGTGCAACGGAAGCAAACGGTGCATCGCGGTGTAGTCATGGGCCACACTAACTGCTTGACTATAGCTCTGACCCCGCATCCGGGCGCCGCATCCTGGCTGACCTTCCCGGTTATGTCAAAGGTCACGACAAAAAAATAAATCTGGGCTTTCGTATGTAATAGTTTGGTGAGGGCCATTTCGCACTATAGGGCTGGGGAAGAGTTTGACTGCCCTGGCATCTCATTGCGGGGCACGACCCGTCACTCAGCCCAAGATCCCCACGCCCGGGCTGCCCAGACCCGATCAATCTCGTGCTGACATCTGTTTCCCGACCATCACCTCCCCCCGTCTTCTGATGTCGTCCCACCAGCTGGAAACGATCAGGGAGCGCCATGACACCGGCTGTCCTCGGGGACCACGGCAGGTCTTCAAGGGACTACAACGGGACAAACTTCAACCCTTTGCCGCTGAAAGGGGTGTTGGTCTATAAAAAGCTCGGTATAGTCGTGGGTGGGGGGTGGGGCGGGTAATAAAACTGGAGGAATAATATGTGGTGGAGGTTGGGGCGGGGGGGGGGGAGGAGGGTCGCCTTTAGAGGAAAAGAGAGAGAGCGCTGCGTGCAGCCTTTCCATCAGGGTGAGGAGGCTCCCCTGAGCTCCATTTGTGTCTGTATAGAACATCTGAAAATTTATGGCAGCGATCGGGACCCGCACCTTTCCCCTTTTTCCCCCGAACCGCACAAAAACACTAACGCTCCGCTTGGTGATAGTTATCTTGAAGCAGCGCTTTCAGATCCTACGATTGACAAACTGAGCATGAGTCAGGAAAACTCCCCCAAGTCACACACATACACACACAGACAGAGAGACACAGAGAGAGAGAAGGTAGAGGAGGAAATGCCCATGGCAAGAAAGCTCAGCGATGTACAATAGCTTTGATTGCAAGCCATTTTATTCAGTTTCAGGACCTGTATTCATATTTATACCCTACCTGACACAAAAAGTGACAAAGTATAAAGCAGTTAATAAGTAAAACAAGTTTTTTTCTGATTGCAAAACTGTGCGCTGTCACACTTACAAACACAACACACACACGCAGGCTCACAACACAAACACGCACTCACACACATGCTCACGTGTCTTCAGTGTGATACTGTAATATTTTCTCTCTACCCCTGTCTGCCATCAAAGTTTGTTTTTCTGTTTTAACTGCAAGTATTGTTTATTCTTGTCACCTACAGATCTTGACTAGGGAGTGTATTACTACTAGTGTGATGTGTGCTGTGTGTAGGATGTGTTATTAGGAACTACATTGACTAGGGAGTGTATTACGACTAGTGTGATGTGTGCTGTGTGTAGGATGTGTTATTAGGAACTATATTGACTAGGGAGTGTATTACGACTAGTGTGATGTGTGCTGTGTGTAGGATGTGTTATTAGGAACTACATTGACTAGGGAGTGTATTACGACTAGTGTGACGTGTGCTGTGTGTAGGATGTGTTATTAGGAACTACATTGACTAGGGAGTGTATTACGACTAGTGTGATGTGTGCTGTGTGTAGGATGTGTTATTAGGAACTACATTGACTAGGGAGTGTATTACGACTAGTGTGATGTGTGCTGTGTGTAGGATGTGTTATTAGGAACTACATTGACTAGGGAGTGTATTACGACTAGTGTGATGTGTGCTGTGTGTAGGATGTGTTATTAGGAACTACATTGACTAGGGAGTGTATTACGACTAGTGTGATGTGTGCTGTGTGTAGGATGTGTTATTAGGAACTACATTGACTAGGGAGTGTATTACGACTAGTGTGATGTGTGTTGTGTGTAGGATGTGTTATTAGGAACTACATTGACTAGGGAGTGTATTACGACTAGTGTGATGTGTGCTGTGTGTAGGATGTGTTATTAGGAACTACATTGACTAGGGAGTGTATTACGACTGTGTGATGTGTGCTGTGTGTAGGATGTGTTATTAGGAACTACATTGACTAGGGAGTGTATTACGACTAGTGTGATGTGTGCTGTGTGTAGGATGTGTTATTAGGAACTACATTGACTAGGGAGTGTATTACGACTAGTGTGATGTGTGTTGTGTCTAGGATGTGTTATTAGGAACTACATTGACTAGGTAGTGTATTACGACTAGTGTGATGTGTGCTGTGTGTAGGATGTGTTATTAGGGACTACATTGACTAGGGAGTGTATTACGACTAGTGTGATGTGTGTAGGATGTGTTATTAGGAACTACATTGACTAGGGAGTGTATTACGACTAGTGTGATGTGTGCTGTGTGTAGGATGTGTTATTAGGAACTACATTGACTAGGGAGTGTATTACGACTAGTGTGATGTGTGCTGTGTGTAGGATGTGTTATTAGGAACTACATTGACTAGGAGTGTATTACGACTAGTGTGATGTGTGCTGTGTGTAGGATGTGTTATTAGGAACTACATTGACTAGGGAGTGTATTACGACTAGTGTGATGTGTGCTGTGTGTAGGATGTGTTATTAGGAACTACATTGACTAGGGAGTGTGTTACGACTAGTGTGATGTGTGCTGTGTGTAGGATGTGTTATTAGGAACTACATTGACTAGCGAGTGTGTTACGACTAGTGTGATGTGTGCTGTGTGTAGGATGTGTTATTAGGAACTACATTGACTAGGGAGTGTATTACGACTAGTGTGATGTGTGCTGTGTGTAGGATGTGTTATTAGGAACTACATTGACTAGGGAGTGTATTACGACTAGTGTGATGTGTGCTGTGTGTAGGATGTGTTATTAGGAACTACATTGACTAGGGAGTGTATTACGACTAGTGTGATGTGTGCTGTGTGTAGGATGTGTTATTAGGAACTACATTGACTAGGGAGTGTATTACGACTAGTGTGATGTGTGTGTGTGTAGGATGTGTTATTAGGAACTACATTGACTAGGGAGTGTATTACGACTAGTGTGATGTGTGCTGTGTGTAGGATGTGTTATTAGGAACTACATTGACTAGGGAGTGTGTTACGACTAGTGTGATGTGTGCTGTGTGTAGGATGTGTTATTAGGAACTACATTGACTAGGGAGTGTATTACGACTAGTGTGATGTGTGTTGTGTGTAGGATGTGTTATTAGGAACTACATTGACTAGGAGTGTATTACGACTAGTGTGATGTGTGCTGTGTGTAGGATGTGTTATTAGGAACTACATTGACTAGGGAGTGTATTACGACTAGTGTGATGTGCTGTGTGTAGGATGTGTTATTAGGAACTACATTGACTAGGGAGTGTATTACGACTTGTGTGATGTGTGCTGTGTGTAGGATGTGTTATTAGGAACTACATTGACTAGGGAGTGTATTACGACTAGTGTGATGTGTGCTGTGTGTAGGATGTGTTATTAGGAACTACATTGACTAGGAGTGTATTACGACTAGTGGGATGTGTGCTGTGTGTAGGATGTGTTATTAGGAACTACATTGACTAGGGAGTGTATTACGACTTGTGTGATGTGTGCTGTGTGTAGGATGTGTTATTAGGGACTACATTGACTAGGGAGTGTATTACGACTAGTGTGATGTGTGCTGTGTGTAGGATGTGTTATTAGGAACTACATTGACTAGGGAGTGTATTATGACTAGTGTGATGTGTGCTATGTGTAGGATGTGTTATTAGGAACTACATTGACTAGGGAGTGTATTACGACTAGTGTGATGTGTGCTGTGTGTAGGATGTGTTATTAGGAACTACATTGACTAAGGGAGTGTATTACGACTAGTGTGATGTGTGCTGTGTGTAGGATGTGTTATTAGGAACTACATTGACTAGGGAGTGTATTACGACTAGTGTGATGTGTGCTGTGTGTAGGATGTGTTATTAGGAACTACATTGACTAGGAGTGTATTACGACTAGTGGGATGTGTGCTGTGTGTAGGATGTGTTATTAGGAACTACATTGACTAGGGAGTGTATTACGACTTGTGTGATGTGTGCTGTGTGTAGGATGTGTTATTAGGGACTACATTGACTAGGGAGTGTATTACGACTAGTGTGATGTGTGTTGTGTGTAGGATGTGTTATTAGGAACTACATTGACTAGGGAGTGTATTACGACTAGTGTGATGTGTGCTGTGTGTAGGATGTGTTATTAGGAACTACATTGACTAGGGAGTGTATTACGACTAGTGTGATGTGTGCTGTGTGTAGGATGTGTTATTAGGAACTACATTGACTAGGGAGTGTATTACGACTAGTGTGATGTGTGCTGTGTGTAGGATGTGTTATTAGGAACTACATTGACTAGGGAGTGTATTACGACTAGTGTGATGTGTGCTGTGTGTAGGATGTGTTATTAGGAACTACATTGACTAGGAGTGTATTACGACTGTGTGATGTGACTAGACTAGGGAGTGTATTACGACTAGTGTGATGTGTGCTGTGTGTAGGATGTGTTATTAGGAACTACATTGACTAGGGAGTGTATTACGACTAGTGTGATGTGTGCTGTGTGTAGGATGTGTTATTAGGAACTACATTGACTAGGGAGTGTATTACGACTAGTGTGATGTGTGCTGTGTGTAGGATGTGTTATTAGGAACTACATTGACTAGGGAGTGTATTACGACTAGTGTGATGTGTGCTGTGTGTAGGATGTGTTATTAGGAACTACATTGACTAGGGAGTGTATTACGACTAGTGTGATGTGTGCTGTGTGTAGGATGTGTTATTAGGAACTACATTGACTAGGGAGTGTATTACGACTAGTGTGATGTGTGCTGTGTGTAGGATGTGTTATTAGGAACTACATTGACTAGGGAGTGTATTACGACTAGTGTGATGTGCTGTGTGTGGGATGTGTTATTAGGAACTACATTGACTAGGGAGTGTATTACGACTAGTGTGATGTGTGTTGTGTAGGATGTGTTATTAGGAACTACATTGACTAGGGAGTGTATTACGACTAGTGTGATGTGTGCTGTGTGTAGGATGTGTTATTAGGAACTACATTGACTAGGAGTGTATTACGACTAGTGTGATGTGTGCTGTGTGTAGGATGTGTTATTAGGAACTACATTGACTAGGGAGTGTGTTACGACTAGTGTGATGTGTGCTGTGTGTAGGATGTGTTATTAGGAACTACATTGACTAGGGAGTGTATTACGACTAGTGTGATGTGTGCTGTGTGTAGGATGTGTTATTAGGAACTACATTGACTAGGGAGTGTATTACGACTAGTGTGATGTGTGCTGTGTGTAGGATGTGTTATTAGGAACTACATTGACTAGGGAGTGTATTACGACTTGTGTGATGTGTGCTGTGTGTAGGATGTGTTATTAGGGACTACATTGACTAGGGAGTGTATTACGACTAGTGTGATGTGTGTTGTGTGTAGGATGTGTTATTAGGAACTACATTGACTAGGGAGTGTATTACGACTAGTGTGATGTGTGCTGTGTGTAGGATGTGTTATTAAGGACTACATTGACTAGGGAGTGTATTACGACTAGTGTGATGTGTGCTGTGTGTAGGATGTGTTATTAGGAACTACATTGACTAGGGAGTGTATTACGACTAGTGTGATGTGTGCTGTGTGTAGGATGTGTTATTAGGAACTACATTGACTAGGGAGTGTATTACGACTAGTGTGATGTGTGCTGTGTGTAGGATGTGTTATTAGGAACTACATTGACTAGGGAGTGTATTACGACTAGTGTGATGTGTGTGTGTGTAGGATGTGTTATTAGGAACTACATTGACTAGGGAGTGTATTACGACTAGTGTGATGTGTGTTGTGTGTAGGATGTGTTATTAGGAACTACATTGACTAGGGAGTGTATTACGACTAGTGTGATGTGTGCTGTGTGTAGGATGTGTTATTAGGACTACATTGACTAGGGAGTGTATTAGTGTGATGTGTGCTGTGTGTATGTGTTATTAGGAACTACATTGACTAGGGAGTGTATTACGACTAGTGTGATGTGTGCTGTGTGTAGGATGTGTTATTAGGAACTACATTGACTAGGGAGTGTATTACGACTAGTGTGATGTGTGCTGTGTGTAGGATGTGTTATTAGGAACTACATTGACTAGGGAGTGTATTACGACTAGTGTGATGTGTGCTGTGTGTAGGATGTGTTATTAGGAACTACATTGACTAGGGAGTGTATTACGACTAGTGTGATGTGTGCTGTGTGTAGGATGTGTTATTAGGAACTACATTGACTAGGGAGTGTATTACTACTAGTGTGATGTGTGCTGTGTGTAGGATGTGTTATTAGGAACTACATTGACTAGGGAGTGTATTACGACTAGTGTGATGTGTGCTGTGTGTAGGATGTGTTATTAGGAACTACATTGACTAGGGAGTGTATTACGACTAGTGTGATGTGTGCTGTGTGTAGGATGTGTTATTAGGAACTACATTGACTAGGGAGTGTATTACGACTAGTGTGATGTGTGCTGTGTGTAGGATGTGTTATTAGGAACTACATTGACTAGGGAGTGTATTACGACTAGTGTGACGTGTGCTGTGTGTAGGATGTGTT
Organism: Marisa cornuarietis; assembly: GCA_004794655.1. Taxonomy (NCBI): domain Eukaryota; kingdom Metazoa; phylum Mollusca; class Gastropoda; order Architaenioglossa; family Ampullariidae; genus Marisa; species Marisa cornuarietis. Next base: position 9,992 of record SMMW01000064.1, read on the forward strand.
ATTAGGGACTACATTGACTAGGGAATGTATTACGACTTGTGGGACCTTTGATATTTGTCCTGCGGACTGTGTTGGTGCCGTGTGTAGATGCTGCCCTATGACCTGGAGCTCCGTCATTTTGTTCTGACGTCACATTATTTTCACGTCACACCATCTGTCATTTGTGAAGCGCCTTGAGTTCGTCCTAAAGGGAGGATAAATATGGCGCTATACAAGCTGACTTTTATTATTATTATTATTATTATTATTATTAGATCTTCGCAGTACTGTGGATAAACAGACTAATTCTTACAGAGCAACAATTCTTATTTGAGGAAAGCTGAAGTGGCTAAGAATAACTTTGGTTGTTTTTTTATTATTTTCGGTTTTATAGCATTTTTTTGTCGAAACATTTGTTTGGTCAAGAACATTTAAAACAGTACCCACTGTTGTCTCTTGTCCGAACATGTATCAGCTTTGCCAGACAACTAGCTAATCTTAACAATAAATAAGTCTTATTGTTTATTATTTTATCTTACTGTTGCGACATCCCAACATAAAATGGCTGTTCTGTGGAGTTAAGTAGCACCTGGGGCTGCGTTTGGTTGCTATGTTACTGACTAACATTGTTACCTGGACATGGCGCTGGAGATGCCACGAGTGATGTCGACCATGTCGCTTCTGGTCCCGAAGATCAAACGTTTGATCAAAGATCGGCGACTCGGGTGAGGGTTCATTAATAAACCTCACGCATGTGCGGAAACTGTGCCACCTGCACAGGTAACTATTTTTACTGGATCTGCTTCCTGTTACTTTGTCTCCGATGATCAGCAACAGGTGTCGCCGGCAAAGCTGCAGTGAGTTATTCTGTACCTAAAATAAACGAGTTTCGGCTAACATCGTGAGTATCACACAGATGACAATTTACTCATTCAGATTCTGGGTGGGCGTTCAGTTGGAGAATTTTTTTTTTAATTTTGACGAAGTATAATGGACTATAAAACCAAGCCTTTTAACCCTGCGTTCAGCAGATGCCGCTTTTCTCATACTAATTATTAATTAAGATGTATAAATGGATGCACGTGTGTGTGTGTGTGTGGAGGCTGAGCATGGAGTGGCTTATCCCCCTTATTCATCATTTTTGCTGAACTCTTCGTTCGGCGACCTGGAAAGTCAGGGGGAAACCCCGTGACACCAAGTTACTCATTCAGTGTCTACTACTTTACTGCTCACAGTGCCGGCAGGTCTGGTGCCACCATCTCAACCTTTTTCCCGAGATAGCCATTCGCCCCACACAGTACTCACGTGCAGGAGTCAAAGGGTCATTTCCGCCATGTGACGAGTCGCTTGTCCTAGGGCTCGCCTCACAGAAAATGACATCGCTATATTCATGTACTCCAGTCATATATACTGTCCAAACCCGTCTCAGCGAATCACATCGTTAAACTGAAGACATTAACTGTCCTATACATGTACTATTAGCGAATGGTCGTCTCACAGAGGATTACATCATTATATTCAAAACATGTATTGCCTCCCATATCAACGGATGATCGTCTCAGCACATTATATCGTTTTATTCAATATTTTTCTTTAAAGAGTTAATTGTCCCAGGGTGTGAGCGAATTCTCGTCTTACAGCGGATTTCGTCCTTACATTCTAGACAGATACTATTATATACTAACATATATATATGAGTGATAGGCAGATACTATTATATATTAATATATATATATATGAGTGTTAGATACTATTATATATTAATATATATATGAATGATAGACAGATACTATTATTCACTAACATATATATGAGTGACAGACAGATACTATGATATACTAACATATGAGTGATAGACATACTATTATATACTGTGAGTGACAGACAGATACTATTATATACTAACATATATATGAGTGATAGACAGATACTATTATACACTAACATATGAGCGAATCAGTGTCTCAAGATACTCCTCATCTCGCCGTATATCAACCTTCTCTACGTATTTCTTACTAGCCCCCGCAAGTGCACTCAGAGGGTCGAATGGCTATCTCGGGCGAAGGTTCAGATCGTGACACCGGTTAGATCCAGTTTGACGCGGTGTCCACGTCAGCACACGAAGGTCTGGTCTATGAGGGTCCTTGACAAGGTCGATTCTCAACACCAGTCAGCAAAACTTAAAATAACGGCCGAACAGATCTGTATCTGGAAGAAGCTAAGAACTTGGGGCGACTGGACGGCCCCCGGACTCCTGATGACACCTCACACATCTCCTGCCCCTGAGGGATTTCTGGGAGACGTTTATGGCGGCGATAAAATAGTGGGACCAGACAGCAGCTGACGTCCCCTGACCTGCCGTAACGGGTGGACATCAGAGGCGTCAGCAACTCGGCGGAGAAAACGAGCGTCGATCGTGGGACGGTTCTGAGCTTCAACGACCTACAACAACATTTTAACGACTTTCATCTAGTTTTTACGACACTCGTGCAACACGATTGACTGCTTGTCTGAAGCCATGCGAGATGAAGGAAGAAAGATACTTTCCGAACCTGTGCTGCTGACAAAACTGAAGATTCTGCGAACGCAGTGAAAGGTTGTCGGAGTAGGGGTGGCCAGGGGCAATGAGGGAAAGAGGTTCACGGGGTGCAGAACGTCTCGCTTTACAGCAAAGTTTCATGTAAGCTATTAGTTGGTGGTTAGGGGAGACAAGCAAGATGTCACTGCAGGTGTCAGGACGTCAGGTCATGACCCCAAGGTCCATCTCAAAGTCAACCGCGATCTGTCCGCACGTCTGGACGCTGCCGTCTGGCCACGCCCACGAACACGCCCATGTTCAGTAGCTTCAGTGAGTGGAGACGATGATGTATATAAATAGAACGGCGAGTACACTAAAACCTCAGGGTTCAGATCTCGTCTCGGGGCACTCTGCATAGACATACCTGTCTGCAGGGCCGGACGTTTTTTTCCGGGTACTCTGGTTTCATCCCCTCTCCTTCCCCCCCCCCAACTGAAATAAGGTGAAAGCACTTTCCTACTAAATAAACCAACCAACGACCACTCTGAAACCTCATCAATACAGTGAAAGGCCACGTTTCATTTACTATCCTGTCTTTATTAATTTTGTCCTTAACTCTTTACTTAGGTACATTAATTCTCAGCTGCATCATTTTCTGAGTAAAACTCACATAATTTCTCAACAACGGTTTGAAAATATTTACCGGAGAAAACGTGCAACTTCTGCAAACATCCTGAAGGGGGCGCTGTGCAGAAGGAAGTGGTGGGAACATTATGGATGTCTTCCTGTAAACCTGCTTTGTTTCAGCACCGCAGCCAGGAAGACAGCTAAGATGAGGTTTTACGCAGCGTGACAAAGAACACGCAAATTGGCAAAACAGATTATTCTCCGTTACCAACCAGAGTCAGTTCCCCCCAACTTCCTCCTCCCCCCTATTCAGGGGCACGCTACTCTAACAACAAAGACAGTCGGGGCCGGCAACTCTCGCGCACATTCCTCTGTGCAGCGACGTACAGCGACGTCGGGTGGCATCCTCGGTCGGCGTTGCCGGGAAAGATGAAGCTAATTTTTCCTCCTCCACTAGTCGTACCAATATTAGATGACATATTATCCCTGCTTGGAGAGACTGTCTTAAGTTTTATCTGACCTCCCCTTGAAATCAGACCGCCAGGGTTAGCGAATAGCGCCCACGTGTTCTGCAAATGATAAAGAATGTTTCTAAGTCAACAATGGAGGGGTCAGAGGTGGATCATGTTTTAAGAAGCGATTCCCCAGCCTCCACAGTTTTTGCGTGCCGTAAAAAAAAAAAATGAGGACTGGGAAAGGCAAATGGACGAATACGGGAAGGAGAAGGGAGGGGGGAAGATGGTGCTGCCAGTACTGTTGACACAGACCAAGCGATGACGTGTGTGCGCCGCCAGAGGCGCGGGTGGTGCACCACAACCACAGAAGATGCGAACTTTGCTTTGGATGTGACATGGTGTGAGGAGAAGCCAATGAACATGATGTTGTATGACCCTCGTCAGGCAACCATCCAAATAATAGCAGCTATGCCGGCCATGGTGTAGCGATCTTCTATGTCTACTCCTTTTCTCCACCTTCTGCAGATATTGTATGATCGTGATGTCCAGAAACTTTTTTCATCATTAGCGCCATGTTTTCTTATACATTTTCATTTTTGTTGTAAAATGACTAACGCAATAGGAGCTTCGATATAAATCAACTTTTAGGTTTTCAAACTTCCGGTGCCACATCGTTTATGTTGTCAGAACCTCTAGGAGGCTGTTCTCACGTGATTGAAGTTTCCCTCACGTGACTTCGTGATGTAGAGCGCACTGACCTCAACTTCTCATGAGATAGGTGTTTTATAAATTTCATTCTACATCTAAAAATAATGTAAGTATATATCTTGACTCTTTTGGTTGTGCAACGGTTAGCGCCTGTCACCAATACAGTGAAGGTTGGCTGTCCTGGGTTCAGCTCTCGTCTCGCGCACGCTGTTCTTTCTCCTCCTCCTCCTCCTCCGCCTTGTGGCATCCGTTTACATGGCTGGCTGCCTTGCCGTGATTTAGTCTTAATTCCTGGCTCGGCTTTAAACATCAATTCCCCACCCAACCCACCAATGTTTTATTTGTTTTTGTTTTGTTTTGTTTTGTTTTTTTGAGGGGGTGGGTGATCTGAATGATAAAAAGCTTTAGACTTTCAGGCACAGGTGAGTGAAAACGACAGTAATTTGTTTTGTTGGAGGATTCGACACTAGCCGAGGATTATAGCAACTGTAGCATTCAAAATCAGGTCAAGCAACGAGATCTGCGAAAAGTGAAGATGCGAACACACATGCACCCAGGCGCATCATCCTAAACTTGTTGGATCTCAAGGAGGCGGTCAGGAGTGTACAAGGGTACGAGGTAGGGGGTGGGGGGTAGTACTGGCTTCCGATCTTCGCTCTCTGTGCCAAGCCGCCAGTAGAAGCGATGAGGGTTTCACCTCCGACTCCCTCCACCACAACCCCCCACCCCAACCCCTGCTCCTCCTCCCCCCTCCCGACCAAAGTAATCCATCACTGACGGCAGCCTGTCGTCTGCGTGCGTCCCGTGTCTGGCACCCACCCGCCCCTCGCGCAACACCAGTTTCCAGGTCTTTGGCACCCGCCGTGACGCGGGTGGCCAGTGCAACAAACGCACGAGCGGGAAAAAAAAACTGTAACAATGGCGAACGCCTTCACCTCGAAGGGATGCGTGGGGTCGAGTCTCAGACAAACACCCTGCGATCTGCTCTTTGTGCCAAACCCTCTCACCTCTCACCCTGTAACGAGCCGAGCGACGTACGGAAACTCGTGAATAAGATGGACAGACGTGCAGAAAGGAGAAGGAAGAGATCATCTAAATAAACAGAAACAAACATTTTACCAGATGCACGATATTGCGACAGAGTAGTCCGGTTACAGAAATGATGATGCTTTAATTACAGGTTCATGACATTTACACAAAAGTAGAATACGAAAGGCTTTCGAGGAATAATTTCTACAATTGTAACTGTCAACTGATGTCTCACCCTCACAGTCAGGTGTCTCAATGTTGTTAATTAACAACCTAACAGTCAGGTGTCTCTATGTTGTTAATTAACAACGTCACAGTCAGGTGTCTCTATGTTGTTAATTAACAACGTCACAGTCAGGTGTCTCTATGTTGTTAATTAACAACGTCACAGTCAGGTGTCTCTATGTTGTTAATTAACAACCTCACAGTCAGGTGTCTCTATGTTGTTAATTAACAACCTAACAGTCAGGTGTCTCTATGTTGTTAATTAACAACCTAACAGTCAGGTGTCTCTATGTTGTTAATTAACAACCTAACAGTCAGGTGTCTCTATGTTGTTAATTAACAACGTCACAGTCAGGTGTCTCTATGTTGTTAATTAACAACGTCACAGTCAGGTGTCTCTATGTTGTTAATTAACAACGTCACAGTCAGGTGTCTCTATGTTGTTAATTAACAACGTCACAGTCAGGTGTCTCTATGTTGTTAATTAACAACGTCACAGTCAGGTGTCTCTATGTTGTTAATTAACAACCTAACAGTCAGGTGTCTCTATGTTGTTAATTAACAACCTAACAGTCAGGTGTCTCTATGCTGTTAATTAACAACCTAACAACCAAGTGTCTCCATTGTGGTAAAGCATTAAAGGTGTGTGTTATCTTGTGTAAGCAAACTTTTTCGGGAAGTGTTGACGAAGTATAACGAATATTGTTTGCACCAACATCAGACTGTCCCTCATTCAGCGGTTGCGAAAAATTATCCCCCCCCCCCGTGTTGCTTTTCAGTGTCTACACGAAGGTTTGTGCTGCAAAAGCTTTCAGAGAACTGAGGATGCAGACGATGTGTGGGCTTATGGGAGTAGTAATTGCTCTCTCTCTCTCTCTTCCTTTCTAATGTTACTCTCGCGTGCGTGCGAGCGAATTTTCAGACCATGACTAGCTGATAACCCAGTGATTTCACTCCTATATATATATATATATATGTGTGTGTATATAGGAGGCAAAATAGTTGAAGATTCAATGACAAGACATAAACATTATAGGGATGTAAGAAAAGACAACTTTCCCAGGGCAGGACAAAAATATTCGCGGCACAAACTGCAAGACTTTGAAGTCTGAGACCCAGGGAGAGTGTTACCTCCGCGCTTGCTTCCCATTCTCTCTTGTGGACGAGGTCTCCAAGACTACGGGTGGAAGGCAGAGGTTTGTTTTGAGTCGGGTGCCGAATGAAGAGTCTGTCTGTGGCTGCAGAGAGAGAGAGTGTGGTCCCCTTAAGAGCCCATTTCATTTTCCGCTTTCCGGATGTTACAGATACACAAACTTAATTAAAAGCACCGGTAAAGTGATGTTCAGAAAACTACTACCCATATTTTTCAAAAGGAAAAAAAAGGCTTTATATGTGTGTTGCGCATGTGCAGATGTTAGCTTCGTACTTCATGTCTCAATGAATGATGAGAGACACGATCTGTGTTTTATATCCACGTACCAGCCACGTACTAACCACGTAGTTTCCCCGTGAATAAAATACTGAGTGTCGTGCAATGTGTGTAGGCAAGAGTGTACCGCAGAAAGAAAAAAGCAAAACTCTAATCCTGGCGCTGAGCGCACGGAACAAACCAAAAGGGTGTGAAGTGTGAGGAAAGTTACCCGCCATCTTGACGGCGCCTGTCGTGTAGACGGGTGTTCAACACCCTGCAAATGTCGCACCCGTGTGCTGCACCTCTCTGTATCTCTTCTACAGACAGCGTGTGCGTGTGGCGCTGGTGGCCGTACTTCTCTCTGTATCTGTCAGACGAGAATATTTCATCAATTTATTTCGCCAGCAGCTCCTCTAGAATCACAACACAAGAGCAGTCGACGCACGCGCAGTGGTCCAACAAACTAACAACGTCTTCAGCTGGAGAAGAAGGAGAACGAGGAAAGTTTTGATGCGAGCTGCGGTCGAGGAATTTCAGGCATGTATCGCAGACCTGTCATTTTTCATAAACTCGGTAATGGCTTGCACTTTGGGAACGCCTGCCATTATCCCACATACCACATATGTTGTCAATACGTGGAACTTGTATAAATAATAATAACAATAATAAAGAAGAGGTGATGATGAGGACGTCACAACACTGCAACGAGGCGTGGCCGTGGCGGTTGCCATGACATCATTGTCATTCGGGTCTAGAGTCGTTGATTGAAGTGCCGGTCGCCGTCTGTGAATAAGATGATGATGATGATGATGATGATGATGATGATGATGATGATGATGATGATGATGTCCATTTGTAATGCGCAGGTATCCATTCAGAAGAATGCTCATTGCGCAGCAAAAACAAAATAAATAAAAAATAAGAAAAAAAAATAAAGTAAATAAATAGATAAAAAACCAGGAAAGTAAAAAATAAAGACAGAAGTGTTGCTTGGTTGTTTAAGTTTAAGTCCGTCTAGCCGAGGATTATAGCAAATATAGATTATAGAGAGGAAAAATAAAACTGATAAATGATGATTATCTCGAATGTCATCAGTAAAGATTTGTCAGATCGCCAGTTTGATTGAATAAATCGACCCACTGATTCATCTGAAGACACGTCAATCACTATAAAAGTAATACAATATATAATACTCAATATATATCCAATGTAGTTGGTAGCATACAATATACAGATATACTAACAATAGAAGGACATTATCTTCATATATATATATGGTATTTCTCTTAGATTGACGATAGATTATACTGTTTCGATCTCTGTCTACATCTCCTTCCATTTCTTGCCTCTCCTCCCCACATTCCCAAAATACAAGAGACCACACAATAACCAGGACTTTAGACAACAGCAGTGAAACAAGGAGCAGAATGTTAACCTGCCAACTACTCATAAAATTCCCTGACGGGAGTCGTTATTGTTCTTCCGGCCTCGGGTTATGTGTCCCTGGCTTTTAGTGCCTTTGCCGTCGGAATAGTTGGTGAAGACACAGAGATACACCGAGAATCACTGACTGGCTATAACTGCTAACAGGTTGGGGCAAGATGATAATTCGTGCAAAAATCGTTCAAAAATGTTACCGGAATTCAATGAAAATGTTGTCGGGTTTAAGAAAACTCAAGCCAGATAAACAGAAATTTATGTCATTGGGTAGCAGCAGGTAACAGGTCCTGGTGGTCGAAGTCACAGTCTAGTCCAGGGGTGGGCAATTGTTTTGGCTCGGGGGCCACATTGTGTCGGCGGAAGTTAGCGGAGGGCCGCACCTTTTTAAAACTGCCCAGTTCATTAAATATTGGCATTTCTTTTCCATTTTAGAAACATTAAATAATAATAAACAATAAAGACAATTCATATCAATATATTAATCTTATTCTTTAATCGGTTTAATGGGACAAATGCAGCCTGTCACAATTTCTCACAATCCTTTTGAAGTCTGGATTGAGGTTGCTGGTAGATATCCTCAGCACTGCCTTCAAGTTTGTGTCAGTCAGTGCGCCTCTGTATTTGTTCTTGTTAATTTTCATACACGAAAAGCTTTGCTCGCATATGTACGTGGACCCCAAACAGTGAAAACATCTTCATTGCAAATTTCCTCAGGTGAGGACAATTGTCAGCAGACAAAGATTTGTAGAAATCCACTAGTTTCGCGGAACTGAACGCTTCCTTCATTGCGCGATCTGACTGCAAGTCGATCAGCTCCAACTGCAGCTCATCAGGTGCTGCACCCGGATCAGCAGTGAATGGATAAGCCAGAATATTCAATTCTGGCTCAGTGTTCCTAAAATCTTGAAATCGTCTTTCCATTTCTTCCTCCAAGTTCTTCAAATAGCCCTTAACTTTTGTTGCTATATTCCCAGGAACTTTCTGTTTTTCTAGCAAAGGGAAATGGCGGAACTTGTCTTCACCTATTTGCTGAGCAAAGAGTCTCAGTTTTAACTTAAAAGCCTTCACATGTGTCCACATTTCATGAGCAAACAAACCTTTTCCCTGAAACGTCACATTCAGATCATTTAATTTCTCGAACATATCAACAGCAAACATGAAGTCGAACATCCACTCCTCACACCCCATTTTGGTTTTGAATTCACAAGAAATTTCCTTCATGTCCAGGAAAACAATGATTTCCTCCCTCAATGCCCAGACTCTTGTTACCACTTTGCCCAGACTCAACCACCTAACATTGTTGTGGTAAAGAACGTCTTCATATTCTGCCGCCAAATCCTCCAGCAGAGACTTAAACTGCCGGTGGCTGAGGGCTTTTGATTTAATAATATTCACAACACTTATCACACGTTCAATCACGTGCTCAATATCCACTGCTGATTTGCACAAACTTTCTTGATGCAAAATACAGTGAAATGATAAAATATCACTGCCTGGATTGTCAGTTGTTAATTTGTCTTTCAAACGTTTCACCATTCCTATGTTTTTGCCAGTGAAGGATTTAGCTCCATCTGTGGTGCTACTGGCCATCCTATCCCATGACAATCCTCTTTTTTCCACACAGTCTACTGCACACTCAAACAAGTCCTGACCAGTTGTTGTATTTTTCATTGATTCCATGCTTAACAATTCTTCTGTGATGGTAAAAGTATTGTCGATTCCACGGATAAAGATGAGCAGTTGTGTGGTGTCTTCATTATCTGTGCTCTCATCTAGTGCCAATGAATACCACACCAAATCACGGCTTGCAGTGTCCAGCTGTTGTATGAGTTCATCGTTGATTACCTCTATGCGCCGCACGACAGTCCGCCTTGATAATGAAATGTTTTCAAATGTATTTCTGATTTCTGGACACACGACTCTTGCGCGATCGACCATGCACTTTTTTATGAACTCCCCGTCTGAAAAGGGCTTGTTACATTTTGCAATATTATATGCTACCATGAAACTAGCCTCCGTTGCACTATCCTGGATGGTTGATTGTTTGGAAAATATAGTCTGTTGTTTCTTGAGCTTTGCAACATACTCCGCGGCTTTTTTCTTGCGTCCTTCTTCAGAAAATTTGCTGCCAAATTCGCGATGTTTCGTTTGATGGTGTCGCTTCAAATTAAACTCCTTGAAAACAGCAATCGTTTCGCAACACAGTAAGCACACTGCCTTATCGTCCGTTTTACAAAAGAAATATTTATGTGTTCATTCTTCATTAAACACTCGACATTCCGTATCAACTTAACGTTTTTTTGAAGGATTCATGCTTTTACTCATGTCGGCAACGTGTACTGATATGGGGGTTTCCGAGTGCTGCAGGCGGGGATTTCCGCACTGAGTACGCATGCGCGCTGCCGGCTCTCACGGTAAAACGCATAAAAGTGGAATCTGAGTTTCGGTTGAAAACTGTCAAATTTTGTGAATATTAAAAAAATCTTATATGTTTTGGCGGGCCGTATGAAACGGCGAGGCGGGCCGGATCCGGCCCGCGGGCCGTATTTTGCCCACCCCTTGTCTAGTCCGTGTCTACAGGGTTACACAGTTCGGGTATCGAGTGTAACACACGAGGTTACCTCTTCCGATGGGGGCGGACTAACCTGTATTATATCAAAGCTTTGAACTGACGAAGGCCCTGTACAGGTGAGACTGGTGTGGATGTCCGGCCGGGCGCTTGTATAATTAATGGCTGTTTCACCGGTCGCCCGTCCAGTGTTGGAGGCGGTTTCGTCACATACAGGTGTGACATGTCACGCACAGATTCTAACTGAAGTCCGCCGTTGAGGTTTTGTCTCTCTTGGAAGCCCTCGGCTGTAATAGCAGGGGACTGGCTAGAACCAGACAAAGGTCTTTGGACGTTTGGTAGTAGCAAGTATCGAACAAACACACTCACGCGCGTTCACACACACACACAGTACACACGTAACTGCAGGACAGTCGGACTTCAAACGGTTGACCACTATTCAGTCTTCAAGGAGACTATGGAGACTGTCCGCCAGTTTATTGCGGGTCCCCCAGACTGCGAGGTGTCAACACCGAGAGGCCGGGTCGTGGGGTCACCGTGGGAGTATTATTCACGCCGAGGCGCGAGGGTCACGGAAGGAGCGTCATTGACGACGAGGCGACAAACTCGACGAGAAGGACACGAGCTCTGAGAACAGACCAGTTCTTGACTCGGTGCCATTTACTTCCCTCGTGGCTAATAGGCTACAGCTTCAAGACATCTTCGGGAACTCTACTATCTCAACTTTTGCTTTAAAAGACGAGCAAAAGTGGCGTGGGAGGGGGGAGGGATTAGGTGTGGGAGGAGGAGTAGAAGGAGGCATGCGAAGATGTTTGCAATAGGAGAGGACGAAACAGAAGCAGCGGGATTGGGAAGGAGTCCAAGGGCAGTTTACTGCAGCCAAATTGAGAACTTCAAAAGTTACCGCAACCATTTCATTCTAGTCATCTAATTTTACGCCTTAAGACTAATCACTGGGGACGGCCATCAACCCTCGCCAGCTCGGGCCCTGCGCTCCGCTTGGCTGCACCGGAATTGAGGCCATTGTGACCCGCGGCGATCAAACCACCTCGCAGTGAAAAGCACTAAAAACGGCGATGCGTGCGGTCCCATACCTTATCGCACGGCGGACCGAGACCGTTTTTTTTGATTACCAAGATGGCCGCCCGAGAAACAATCGGCGCGCCCCCTTGTGACGGGCCGTGAGTTATGGGCCCTTTCCGGTTGTTTTTCAATCTAACCGTAAAACTCTACTAGTTTCTTATTCTGTATCTTAAATGTAAAGCCCGCCTGTAAGGACGACTGGAGCGAGGGTTTAAAGTGTTACCGGAGCTAGTGTGCAGTATAATGGATGCAGCCAAAAAAAGAAAAGATTGTCCCCCCCCCACCCACCACAGTTGTAGTAACAAACTGGGGAGACAACAGCCACGCCTGGTGACAATTAAGCATGAATTTAGACTGTCGCCCGCCACCAGCTGAGGCTTGGCCATGGAAATTTAACTCTCTCTCGATTTTCTCAAGTTTCCAAAGCGCTACCTGGGAAACTTAACTTAAGTATCACTGTTGTACTTTACAAGGAAGCTGTTCCTCCTCTGGGACCCACCCCATTCCCTTAGTTCACAGCACCCCGTCTCTCATTTCCCGTCTTGTCCCACTTTACCGGAACAGCTACATCTTGAACACTTGACATTATTTTTTCAGATTCTTCATGGCCTTAATATTACAAAAGACTAAATGTAAAATAAACGGTTGCTTTACCGCCTTTGATGCAGAATTTACAGATGAGGTCCAAGCAAGAACTTTGCTCAGATGCTGGTTTGATGGCGAGCAAAGTGATATTTTGTGATCAAGATAAATGATGGGAGACAGTCTTCATGTTAAGAACTTGTCTTCATGTTACAAATTGTTAAGAGTTTGAGGAAAGCAGTGGTGACAGGGAGCATCTTTCTTCTCATGGTTTGACCACGGACGTGTATAGGGTGGACTGCTGTCTGTCTGCCGAGACCAACGCTGAGCCTCTTGCGAAGTTCTCCGCTGTTAGTCTCGGCGAGCCTTAACAATGAATGTGACTAAACCGGAAGCTATTTGTAACCAGCTCCGTTCTATGACTTCACTGAAAAAAAATCATCTGCAAGCAGTCCAGTAATACAAGTCCGTGGTTTGACGGAGAACCAGTGTGTACCTCCCCTCAGTCCCACCAGACACCTCCACCCACGGGCTGACTAGACCTGCTGGCTAAGATCACCCGTGATTAGTGGTAAACATGACAGGGTAGTACAGGAATGCATAAATAACGATTTCCGATACCTCATCGAACGGTGGTCGTGATGATGGGTTTCCAGAGAAGATGTCTTCTCTGAGTAAATAATCACCTTCCCCATTCTTCTCTCTCTCTCTGTGTGTGTGTGTGTGTGTGTGTGTGTGTGTGTGTGTGTGTGTGTGTGTGTGTGTGTGTGTGTGTGTGTGTAAGAGAGAGAGAGATTATCTGGGTGTTCATTCCAATAACATTTTCTCTACCCCATCTGATGTACATATGTAAAGGTGTGTATGTGTGTTTGTATGCCATGATACAATGTGTGTGTGTGTGTGATATTCTCCAAGAAATGCGTGTGCTAGGGCGCGTGTGTGGTATCCCCTTCGCAAATAACTTTTCTCACTTTGCGCCTTGAGTCCCACCGATAAGCTATCGGCCACAAGAGCTGGGGTATGTTTTTGAATTATTGGCCAACCCCTCCAAGGATGGCCGGCGCGGAACAGGACTCGGTATTGACGCGCGCGGTCCTAAGCGATTCTACAGACCTACCCTCCTCCTGCCCTCCTCTTGCCCTCCTCTGGAACCCGGCATCTTGTCACAGGCAGGCGGGCGGGCGGCGGCTTTGTCTGACTGACAATAAATTCTGCGAGTGTGTCGGCGCTGCTATCTGTGCAGGTCATCTGAGCGCACGCGCGTGCGCGCTCACACACACTCACTCACACACACACACACACACACATTTTCATCACAATAAAAGTGCATTTCTCACACTTTGATCTTCGCAGATTGATGAAAGAAAAGCTCACTTGCTTTATACCGCGTTTTTCACAAGGCGGCCCTTGACGAGTGTCTAATGTGACAGGCTGGCAGTTAATGGCTTTTCATCTACTGATGAGCTTCGATAATAGTTTTCTGCACCGCGCAACGCTTTATCAGCCTCCTCACAGGCGGCCATTCATTAAACTGTGTAGCAATCGAAAGCTGTGCTGGCTTCCCCCCCCCCTCGCCTGCTGCCCATCCACCCCAAGTCCTTGTCTTCCTTCACCCGGGGTTAGCAGTCGGTATGCACGAGCGGATTTCTGAGACTTGAGGACATTATTTACCTCCATACCTACAACCAGTGATGTAGACAGTATGCAAGACAACGATTCTCTCCCGACCTCCCACCTTCCAGGTACAGGACCCTGCTTCGTTTCCATAGTTACCCCTGCTTCGTGAGTTACCCCTGGATTAGGGGGAAGCTCAAGGCTTTGCTGCTGCATGAAGAGCATGTTTGGAAGTGAACTCTGACACAACCATTGAGACACTTGGCCGTAATCGAGAAATGCTCCACGTTGAAGGTTTTCAAAAAAAAAAGAAAAAAAAAGATGGAGAATACAAGAAAGCGAAGCTAGATGAGCTCGTGCTTAAAATTGTTGACGAGTATGTGTTAAGGGCTCTCTGAGTGAATATATTTTTGTGAAAGTTGGTTTAACTCCGCCGGGCTTTTGAGGCGCATTCCAGGGAAGAGACAACTCCCCCCAAACAAGTGTATTTTGTGTTATTTCCCTTTGAGCATATTTCAGGTATTTTCTTTGTATGAGTGTTTCGATGTCTAAGTCAACTTGGGTGGATATATCATGTATTATCACTGAAAAGGTTTAAGTTAAAAACCTTAAAATCTGTTTTTTTCGAAGTTTTTCTTATACAATGAGTGAAGGGTTGAAGGAAGAGATATATTTTTGAGAGTTGACAGAGTTTTAAAAGTCTGTTCACATTTGTATGACGCACGAGAACTTTACTTCTTAAACACAAATAATGTAAATAATCAGAGGTTGAAACAGCTGCCCTCGGCTCTATCACAGCTCATGTAGTAATAAAAACATAAAATGTTTGGCTGCGCTGCGAATGAAACTGCCACCACAGGCCTGCAGATATGGGCTCATGGAAATTAATGTTGTTAACCCCAGTCACCATCATCAAAGTGCAGTTAACTGGCGCCGTGTGTTGCCAACAGTTAATCCGCCACAAGGTTCGGTCCCCGCTAGGCGCTCGCTTTGATGTCAGCATTGTTTCGCACAGACTAAAGGACACACACACACACACACACACACATGTATATATATATATACACACACTCTTTCTGTCTCATTCAGTCACAAGCGCACTGACGAACACTCTGACTACTTAGTCACTCTTTCTCTCCTTCACACACACACACACACACACACACACACACACACACAAACACACACACACACACTTTCTGTCTCATTCAGTCACAAGCGCACTGACAAACACTCTCACCACTTAGTCACTCTTTCTCTCCTTCACTCACACACACACACACACACTTTCTGTCTCATTCAGTCACAACCGTACTGACAAACACTCTCACCACTTAGTCACTCTTTCTCTCCTTCACTCACTCACACACACACACACACACACACACTCTCTCTCTTTCTGTCTCATTCAGTCACAAGCGCACTGACAAACACTCTCACCACTTAGTCACTCTTTCTCTCCTTCACTCACTCACACACACACACACACACACTCTCTCTCTTTCTGTCTCATTCAGTCACAAGCACACTGACAAACACTCTCACCACTTAGTCACTCTTTCTCTCCTTCACTCACTCACACACACACACACACACACTCTCTCTCTCTTTCTGTCTCATTCAGTCACAAGCGCACTGACAAACACTCTCACCACTTAGTCACTCTTTCTCTCCTTCACTCACTCACACACACACACACACACACTCTCTCTCTTTCTGTCTCATTCAGTCACAAGCACACTGACAAACACTCTCACCACTTAGTCACTCTTTCTCTCCTTCACTCACACACACACACACACACACACACAAACACACACACACACACACACACACTTTCTGTCTCATTCAGTCACAAGCGCACTGACAAACACTCTCACTACTTAGTCACTCTTTCTCTCCTTCACACACACACACACACACACACACACACACACACAGACGTATGAGGTGCGGTGGACTTTCCATGATAAAGTACCGTTGTTTGTTTGTTGTTATTATTATTATGTTTTTGTTGTGGTACAAACCTCACCAACTCTCGTTGTGTTGCAGGCGATCGAGGACCACATGCAGGTGGAGTGCAAGTGTCATGGCGTCTCGGGGTCGTGCGAGATGCGCACGTGCTGGCGGGCTATGCCCACCTTCCGCCGCGTGGGCGACATCCTCAAGGAGAAGTTCGACGGGGCCACGGAGGTCAAGGCCGAGAGTCGCGGCGCGCGCACGGTGCTGGTGCCGCTGAACCCGCAGTTCAAACCCCACACGGAGCAGGACCTGGTGTACATGGCGTCCTCCCCGGACTTTTGCGAGGCCGACCCCAAGCTGGGGTCACTGGGGACGCACGGGCGCGTGTGCAACAAGACCTCCAAGGCCATCGATGGTTGTGATTTGCTGTGCTGCGGGCGGGGCTACCTCACGCGCAAGGTGAAGGTGGTGGAGCGGTGCAAGTGCAAGTTTCACTGGTGCTGCGTCGTCAAGTGCAAACAGTGCGAGCGCGTGCTGGACGAGCACGTGTGTGTGTGAGACGACCTTTTACACGCCCTTGACCTTTTCTTCAGCCGCTCAGAAAGGTTATACATCAAATCAAAGAGTGGGTTCCGAAGTAGTGGTGGCCTAAATCGTGCATCAGGGAAAAAGATTTTCAAAACCGTAAATGAAGCTGGAAGTGCTCGGCTGAAAGAACCTGGACTGCGCCATTGTTGGTTTTGCCATCATCAAGAGGGCGCTCAGCGGCAGAAGATCCAGTCTGAAGAGTCCTGGTGAACTGGAGAAAACTTTCCATTCACGAATCGGATTTTTCTTCAGGAAGTCAAGCGACGACCTTTGAGCCTCAGAAATAAAGAATACCAGGATGCAGAAATCCGGGATCAAGGTGTCCAGAGCATCTACAATACCCACACCAGTGACCAGGACATGTCCGCATTTGTCGTGTGCGGGAGACTTACAAAGCTCGAGCTTTGGTGGGACCTTCGCGAAGCTCACACTTAATTGTCTTTTGCGAACTGTTGTGAAGAGACAGTCCGTATCCTACAGACTGGTGTCCTCCCCAAACAGATGGTGCGGTTACTTTCAAAGAACTCCGGCAGTCGGCGACTTTCTGTGGCCTTCAGAAAGGGACGATAGCATGCAATTTTACAGTTGGTCCTTGCGTTCTGTAGTGTTGTACTCTCCATTTTGTTTCTTCTCGTTGTTGTTAATGTTTATATTGTGTTTTTTTAATTATCATTCTGCAGGGAATTTTTATGTTTGTGTTATTGTAAGAACTAAAAGACGTACTGAGCGACATGTATACTGTATGTAGATTGCTGGGGGTAATCACAACACTCCATGATATTACTCACTAACATCCACATACTGCATCTTATTCTATACACGAAGAAATTCTCCTTTTTTTCAATGCACTTTTTTATTTGAATTCTGTGCAATCTGTTGTCATCGCTGTTTAAAGACTATGTGAATGGAGTGACAACCTTTGGTCTGGTCGAAGAGCGCTACCACCAGGACAACAACAGGGCCGCTTGTACCATGCATATGCTTGTGCCTTGCGAAAGCCAAGCTCCCTGACGGTTGTTCACCAGGTAGCTAACTAACCCAGGGCTGTGGACATGTCCATCAGTGGGCTTGTCCTTCGTGACAAAGCGAAATTCCTGAGCACGAACAGACAAGCAAGCAAGTAAGACAAAACAGGACAAACCTCGCCGAGCTGGTCCAGCGTTGACACCCACTCACCCTGTCAACATCAGCTAAGCCCACGGGTTGAAATCCACTCACCCCGACATCATCGGCTAAGACCACGTGATCGAACATCAGTTTTCTGTGTTCCGGAAGTCAGAATGAAACGTCGGCACTGGACTTGATTGTGACAATGGACTACTTGAAAAAACATGCCTGTGGACCTAGTGGACCACAGGTTCATCATGGGTCACTGCTGTACACGCAGGTTTCTCGTGGGCTGTTGCTGTAAATACACGTTTATCATTGGTTACTGCTGTAGACACAGGTTTATCATGGGTTGTTGCAGTTTGCAGACAAAGGTTGAAGAGCAGTGGAGCGAGACGAGTAGAAACATAACCAATGACTTCAATGAAAGTCGAGTTGGTTGAAGGAGAGCGACAGCACTATATAATAGTTTTGCCAGGCTGCAGTGATACATTTTGTTAACCATTTGTTGAGGAGAAATGCCCGGACGGAAGTGAGACAAAAATTGGCACCATTGACTAGAATGTCGCCATCAGGGACAGACAAGCAGTATCTTTCTTTATTGCCATCATTTCTTGTGGGTTTTTTATGCTTTTTTCTGATTCATTGAACCGCTTACAATATATTCTCTCTCTCCAACACACACACACACACACACACACACACACACACACACACACACACACACACACACACACACACGGATGCTTTCGTGCATGTACACACAAACATAATTTTTGTTCCAGTTTCTGACTATCCTTCCATTTTCTCCAGTCAAGAGCTCTATTCAGTGAACGACTGATTCTTTTTTATTTGTCAACGAGGAAACAGAATGTTACGAAAATTTTTACCAGTCTTCACCTGTATGGACAAACATTTGGAGATTTCCTTTTTTACAAAGTTAAAAGAATTAACCCACCAAAACATTTCTGATATTATTATTTCCAAAAATATCATAATTTTCATACTACATTTGTCATCGCATTTTTAGAATATAGATGTAAGACTAATATTAATAGTATTATATCTCTCGAACAAAAATATAACAAAACGATGATGATGATGATGATGATGATGATGATGATGATGATGATGATGATGATGATGATGTTAAAAGCGCATTTTCTGCAAGAACTGGCTTTTTTGTGACTCCGTGAAATGCTGAAATATTTCAGAGGGAATCCTGCGAAGTCTGAAAGCCGAATCTGATGGCTTCTAATTAAGGAAATCCAGTGGCTAAGGGAAGAAAATATTGTGTACAACAGTCTACCTGTGTTTTGAGTGTACAGTAATGATACATCCATCTATTTAATGTGTATGTGATATTACTTGACAAAGTAACACAAGTTACGTTTGGAGTCGAGACTGTCTTGATTACCTAGCTGCCCACGTGACCATAGATGTGTATATAAGCAGTCGCGACTGTATAAATTTGGTTGTAAATATAAACTAACCCAGCCATCTTATGATATTAATAATCTTTCGCAATTTTTTTTTTGACTTATTCTTTGAGACAAACACTATTCTAAGTAGAGTATGATTAAATATCGGTCAGTGTTTTTGTAGCTTTTTCTGCTATAAAGATCAAACACAAAGAATGGCCTCTGCTGGTCAATTTCTGTAAACACCTGGAGACAATGAAGACCCTGGCTCTGGAAATACGAAGAACATCAAAAGGCTGCCTTCTTCCCTTTGACTTTTGCAGCTTCCCTGTACAGAACCCCTGGTCATCAAAAGAGACAGGTGAAATGGATGATAAATACAAGGGAGAAAAGGTTAAAATATTTTAAACATATATTTTCCCCAAATTTCTAGACAAGTGTAACAAAGAAACAGTACATGATCACACGAGTAAACCAGGAGCCAATCTAGGGAGGAACAACCACTGTAGGTTATCTCACACTAAACAGAAAATAATGAAGTGGAATGTCGATGGAAGAAGAGAAATAAGTGTAAGTTGAGGAGCAGGAGGAACTGGAGCAAGAAGAACAGAAATAATGAGAATAGGAGGAGGAAGCTCTCCATTCTATTGATAGCCGGTAGAAACTTCAGTCTGTCCCAGGGCTAATCATGCGATGGAAGGTCTGACTGGTGATCACGAAGACTCTAATTATGAGAGGATGAGTCTTTGCAACAGGAACATTAACGGTTTGTGGTTCAAAAAAAGTTAATGCCTCCAGAGATAAACCTCAAAGAGCCCATGGAAGATGTAGCAGAGAGTGTTCCCCCCCCCTCCCCCCAAAAAAAATCTCTAGCGAGAATTTTGTTTCCGTTCTCGAGATACGCCTACAAAGATCCTCACTTAGAAAGTCACACATCCTGACATTACGAATGTACCCGGATGTCGCTAGTTAATATGGTCCCTGCTCTCCCTGGCTGTAACCTTGACAACACATGTGTGTATCATTGTTCATTTGGGATGTCGGTGTTTTTCACCTTTTAATGCTGATATTTCAAAGTCTGTTTCTCGAGAACATGGAGGGTATCTGAAGAAATAGCATCTCGTTCTGAGCTTAGACCATCACTTGAATCAGATGTTCACTCCCACCGACCATCAGCACCCGTACCGATATGTTTGAATCTTCAGGCTCAATCTACTTTGTAAATCCTATTCTATTATCCTTCTTTCTTGTTCAGTTCTTCTGATGACTGAAATTATTTGCATTAATAACACTATTTTTTATTAATTAATAAAATCTACAACTTTTTTCAAAACTCCACACTAATTTAACCATTAAATAATTATGCAAGAAAAGGAGCAAACATTGTCACTTTCTAAAAAAAAAAGTTATACAATTGCTAAACATTGAAGAACTTTGTTCATTTTCATGATAGTAAATTCTGCTTTTTCTACACTGATTGTATTTTATTTTATTGAAAAAAAAATCAAGATGTTGAAATGTGTGATGCGTGCGTGTGTGTACGAGGAAAGAAGAGCAAAATGTGTTTGTGGATTTGTATCTGCCTTAGAGTGTGCAGGGTCACCGAGTGCATATCCTTGATTTGTCAGCCTCATGTTATTCCACTGTTCTGAAGGATAACATCAAGAAAATCACGAATTAATGCTCAAGAATACAAATGCACTCATTCAATCACTCGTTTACCCATCCACCCGTTTACTCACTCAGTCACTCACTCACTCACACGTGGTCTATTAGGACCAACATCAGTAGTGAGTCCTCCTTTGTTTGCTAATGTTTTAAATAAGTTTGGCAGCCATATTTTCTTTTGTAGCCAAGTTACCCGCTAGACATGTTTGGCAGTTGGCGCAGACTTGCAGGCAGTCGTCGGAGACACGCGGCTGTCGCTTCCCTCGCCAAATCCACCCCTAACGATGCACAACAACATCAAGAATAAGTTACTGACCTCAGCTACACCCGTTCTTCTTCCTAAAGTTGGTCTTGAAATCGGGTGGTTTAAATTGTGTTGCGAGACGAGTGACTGCACTGAAAAAAAACACGTTTTCGTTTGTTTGTTTGTTTATTTGTTTGTTTGTTTATTTATTTGTTTGTTTGTTTGTTGGTTGGGTTGTTTGTTGGTTGGTTGGTTGGTTGGTTGGTTGGTTGGTTTAATTAGCAGTGTTCACCTTGGCAGTTTCGCCAAATTAATGCAATGTTAAAATCAACATTGAGAAACTGGCATTGGGAATGTTGAATTGGGCATTGGATGGGCAGCACGATGTTTCTGCAGAAGTATCAATGCACACACACACACACACACACACACACACGCACGCACGCACGCACGCACGCACGCACGCACGCACGCACGCACGCACACGAAGTTGATGTAGAGACTATTTCTATGTACAGCAAAGAGCACAGTCAACACACGGAGCTGCAACATCTTGATGTGTTTCTGTCCAACAGCAACATTCTGCTCTTGTCTCAATTATCGAACAGCAAGGTCTTGAGCAGTCGACCAACAATTAACATCTTCATCCATCCTGCCGAGTAAGAAACCGGTCATGTATGTCACCGAGGTGGTCTTATTTTATGGAGAACCACTGGCTGCCTCGACCACATCGCTTCTGACTTTCACAACTTTTACCTTTGTCTCCGATTTTTAGGATGATCTTTAGCTTGCGGAGGTATTTCAAGATGTTTCACTGTTCTTTGTCTGAGCTTTGGGGGAGTTATTGCTGCTTCTTTATCGTTTACAAAAAAAACTCCATTGGATGTATTTAGACTGAACAACAGGAGTTTTCTGTTGGCAAGAAGTCTGCTGTTAGTCTTTTTCGCATCCACTGCTCAGGTGTCGGTCGAGTTGTCGGTGTAAAGAAGAGATCTTCTGTTCAAGAGAGAATTGATATCACGAAATCTGAAAGTGTGGTGACCTTCTTCTTGTCATATTACATTATAGGGACATACTTCAACCTCCGATGTGGGCTCTTCATTTGTTTATTGCTCCTACTTCAGCAGCTTCAGGCTACGCCTTCAAGAAAGGCCTCGGCTTTCTTTGTGGCAAAGAAACCCTAGGATCAAGATTATATTAAAAAAAATAAAAAAACTGAAGAGAATGTCAGGCGAACGAACGAATGCGTCCGAGCATTAAAACAGGGAGCATTGATTGGTTGCTGTTGATTTATTCCAGAATTTTCCAGCCGGATTCCATGATGTGTCGGTAGGTTTGTCTGTCCGTCCTCTGTCGGCCATCTTGCTTGCTTGCGTCTGTGGTCACGTGTACCTACCCGCACACACGCATTTACGTGGATATGTGGGTTTCTCTGTGTGTCTGTGCATGCAGCTGGAACATCCATGCGCTTCTAAAATCTGTGCGTGCGTGGGCAGTCTTAACTCTGAGTGCACGTTGATCTGTACTCTCTGTCCGCAAGAGACTGGAGCGGAAAGACAAATGATGGGGAAAGTCAAACGTGCAGAGCATGAAAGACAAATCGAAAAAGAAACAAAAATAAATAAAACGCAGAGGGGTAAACTGCGAAAAGCCGGGCTGCAGGGGTGTGGAGGGAGGAGGAAGACAAATCCGAGAAGAGAAGAGGGAAAGCAAGAAGGAAGGGAGGATATATTGCCACTTGGGCAAGAAGAAGACCGCTAGTCTGGCCCCTAATTCAGCACTCTATTAAAACTTCAAAGGCCAGCACTTGACGGGGTCAAGTTGTGGGCGAGCGCCGTTGCGAGTTTGCCGCTGTGCGTCCACGCCCTACACCAGCAGCAGCCCCATCTCTGGTGTCATTCAGGCTCAGGGGAGAGAACCCGCGCGGGGGCGATGGGGTCATTGTCGTGCAGAACTAACTCTTATCTACCTGTTTCTGGACGTCGGCGCAAGTTTTTTTTTTTTTTTAATCTTTTTCTTTTTTTTTATGTTTGGTGGAACCAGGATGAAAGTTTTACGGATGTTTATTGGTCTGTCGAGACTAGCGAGTGGTCACTGCCAAAACGAAATGAGAATTAAAAAAAAAAAGTCTTCTATGTAGTAGTTAAGGGGATATCGACTTTGGGATCTTTGTTCAAGAAAAGCAGATGTTCCTGTCTTGGTAGGAGTGGATTACATGACGATACACCGACACTAAAAGAAATGTTTAAGGACAGATGTAATTTATTCTGGCATCCCGATCCAACTGTGAGCAAAGATCAAGGGGGAGGGGAACTTCATCATTCTCATTGTCGTTCTTCACCCACTTTTACTTTTTCTTCCTTTGTTTATTGTCTTTCTTGTCTTTTCCCTCTCTTCCTCTCCATCCTGTTCCCTAAGGCTTATTCTGGAGAGACGTGTATCAATGGTTGTGCGACCTTTTGTTGTTTTCTGTCTTTGAAAGAATTTACCATCTGCTAACCAGCCTGTTTTTTTTTTTGTTTTTTTTTACAAAAGGAGAATCTTCAGTTGTTGGTGGATCGACCTCTAGTCTGCCCGGCCTTAACCTCTCCGATGTTGACAGTATGACTGACCTAACTAACCTCCCTTTCAGGGGCTTCAGCTCGGTCATGCACACGGACACACGACTGGCGAACAAATCCAACCTTCATTAATCCATCTCCGCAAAGAAGAAACGAAAAGTAAAGAGGTCACAACACACTCCTTCTCTCAAGGTGGTGAAAGCCAATCCCCTGATGACATTTTATGTTCCTATGTTTTCAAACATATCTTATTCTGGAGTTTGTCGAGAGGACAGATGACAAAGTCAGGCCATGACCGCTGTCAAGCAAGCAACGAGGGACACTAGTTAACCAGAATGCTCTTTGTTCCAAATGACTGAACTAGATTGAGTACAAGCTTCTATTTTCTCAAAGCTGAGGGAATAACCTCATCTTCTTTATATACGAACATACAAACATTACAGTAAATCGTGAAAGTCCACGGACAGCCATGTTAATTAACACATGCACCGTTAGTTGTACCTTGAAGACCGTTGTGTGTCCATTGACTGTCTAGTCTTGTGTCGAACACCGAAAAGGGTTATTCGCTCAGGGGCTGAGATAAATGAGCAGAAAACGGAAAGAAAGATGAGGAGAGTATAAAGGAGGATCTAAAGAAAAGCGAGAACATTGACGATAATGACAATAACAAAAAAAAAGAAGAAGAAACCTGAATGCTCGCTTTAAAAAACAAAATCTGATTGGGATGAAGATGACTTGAAAGAGTTGGGCATCACATCCGAACAGGGAAAGGGATTGTTGGCTATATTAATTCAACAGCGTCTGTAGTCTAACTGCTGTAATCCAGACGACAATGGAAAAGGCGATCCTCTAGCTGTTACAAAAAGCCAGGCCTGTATGCGCTCGTGGGGAGAGGAGAAAACGGAGACAAGAAAAGAGAGGGAAGAGAGGAGCAGTTCCAGAGGGCGAGAGGGGTGGGGGAATTCACATAGGTGCAAGGGCCTCCAAGAAAAAAAAAGGGAAGATCGGCCGAAAAGTCTATGAATGGCATCTCGAAAACACCGTGTTTATTGAAAATGCCGCGAGAGAGCTGCGAAAGGAGACGCTGGTGCTGACAACATGGCGGTGTCTATTGCTCTTTTTCTGGCTGAGAAAACACGCTTTGACAGGCGCTGGGCCCCCCTTGTTTCTAGGACCCAGTTTTTTTGCGTGGAATCCTTTCCTTGCGTAGTGCCAATAACACCCAGGGGTGGTGGGAAAGGGAGGAGGAGGTCTGGTGCAGGGCTGCAGGAGAGCCAGGCACGGGTGGGGTGCTGGGTGGGTCGGGAGAGTGGACTATAGCCGGTAGTACGGTTCTGCGCTGTATCAAAGACTACCTCAGGCCGAAATTGTAGTAGTGGGTATGTCCTGAGCTCAGTACGTCGTGTTGCTAGTTCAAGCGTTTGATCTCCTACCCGGGGGGAAATGAAGTGGGTGGTATGTAGGGTACTGATCGCAGCGCCCTAGGACACCAACTACAGACGCCGCCTCGGCCACTTCACTGATGTAACGAAGATACTGCCGCCTCCGCCGAGAAAAAAGAGGGCAGCGTGAGTCAGACAAAACATGAAGAAAAAAGTCCAGGGAATGTTTGTACCGATAAGCCGTAGCGAGCTCTACCACATGAACATCCGGGGTACGGGAACGATGCGAGTCAATCTGGGGGAACTCGTCGGTTGCCGTTCCTTCGACCTGTCTGCTAGTGTTTTATGTAAGAACATCTTTATTATTCGTTTGTTTACTGTTTATAGTCAATACGTGACAGATCTGGAGACTGGTACAAGT
This sequence comes from Marisa cornuarietis, assembly GCA_004794655.1. Lineage (NCBI taxonomy): Eukaryota > Metazoa > Mollusca > Gastropoda > Architaenioglossa > Ampullariidae > Marisa > Marisa cornuarietis. The sequence continues at coordinate 35,586 of SMMW01000064.1, forward strand.
TTTGCTTAACATTTTTCTTGATATTTGAGCAGAAATCACCTCTACCAGTCCATGACTCACATATCACAAACTCTTCTTCTGCGGTGATGTACTCCATTTTGAAAAAAAAATGATACGTGTCTGAAGCGGGTTCTTGTAGATAAGGTCGTGCATAAATAAAGGCAGATGCTTGCAGTCTGGTTGGTGATCGTGACAGTTCGTTTTAATAGTTTACACGAAGCTCTTCTGTCATTATGTTTGTACCCCGCGAAGAGCGCCACCTTCCCACCACCACCACCACCCTCCGACTGTTTTGGGTTCATAAAAGGATGGGGGAGCTGAGAGATTCGTAAGTGGAAGGAGCGGTGCTTGAGATCTGTATTGCAAACGATTCGTTCTTTGATGTGCTTTTTAGAAATTGTTGACTCCATCACACACTAGACTTCCAGTGGCTGCACTTTTCACGTGTGTGTGTGTGTGTGTGCGCGCTGTTAAATGGTTTGTCTTTTGAACAAAACTGGTCTTTATGTTGGACCCAAATCCAGCCCCATTTCTCTTTTCCCATCCCAGTTCGTTATCCGATGCCAAATGAGGGACTGATGTGTACGGAAGGTTAAGTTCGATACAATTTTTCAACCATGGCTATAAGACAACATTTTAAGTAGGAAAGATCCAGAACGGGTGGCTCAGTGAAGTAGTAGTTGTGTTAGAAGTGGCTTGCTGAGTAGTACTCCCCCCTTATAGTTATTTGTAGCCTCCCTTACAGTTATTTTGGCTGTGCAAGACCTCTACAACGAATGAGGCAGTGTTGCCAAAAGAAGATAACCTGAATAGTCGAGTTGAGACAGACGAACAAATGTGTCGCCTTGTCGACACTACAACAAAAGAATAGCCACCACCAAACACTAGAGAAGCAGTTGCGGGAAGACAGCAGTATCATGGTCAGTTACAGAATGATTCAAACCAGGGTGAGACATAAAACTACATTCAAGGCGACCTATCTGTGACGATGACACCAATGACACCTGTCCGGATGCCATGTCACCTCGCTGCTCGTCCCGCTTGAACGAGGTGTCCTCTGGCTTGGATAAGACTGCTCTGACCACAAGTCCAGCTTTTCACGCCCCTTCACAGCATCAAAATCCGCGTCTGGAGACGACAGAAGACAGAGTGCGAGTTGACTGGTGTGGGGCGACTTGACAACATTCTACAGCCTGTCGTGCTGCCAGCGCTGCAGACCATGAAACCTGGCCCCATTCTTTGAGATGACAATGCCAGAACACACAGCGTTGAGCTTTCCAGAACTTTCTGCCAATGGCCAGCATTTGTGACTTCATCCAGTTATCCAGACAAGTCCAAGCTTGTAGGACACATGCGAGGTAACCAACTTCTACAAGCGGATCTCAACCAATGGTCTCCTTTTTCTTCAGGACGATGATCTTTCACATGGCTGTAAGGACCCTGCACGAGACAATGATACCTGGAATACATTCAGGCCAGTGGCACACTCACATTCTTTCTTTTCCTATCTCATTCATGAGGGTGGTGTCCCTTCACCTAACTGGTGTGAAGAGACTATATTCTCTCACTCTCTCATTCATGTCCGTTCATTCTCTCTCTCTCTCTCTCTTCTTTTTCGTCGATCTAAGTCTCCTCTTGATCTGCCCTTTTTTAGTTGTGCACTTACCACTCATCTGCATTGTTCTTTCTTTGTCTGCACCTGACCATTTTCACCTACCCCCCCCCCTCTCTCAGCGACTTCCCACCGCTGACCGGCTGCCTCCTTTATCATGCAGTTCGGCGGTGGGTGAGAAGTCACACAGTCGATGCCATGTGCTTTATTCTCTCTGCTTCGTGATGTTTATATCATGGTGATCAACGACGACTTGATTTCTGGACAAGAACTATTTCCAGTTATATCTTGTTCTGCTTTCATCACAGATTAATATTAACTTTGTAGATCTGAACTTTGTGTATATATATATATAACCCTTACACATCTTAATTTGTGAAAAGATGTTACACTATTGCATTTGACATTTTTGACTATTATTAATGAATTTGGTGCACTTGCATAGATATAATAGACATCTATCTTCCGTTATATCATTTTCTGCTGAAGACTATCGCGATGTTTTGACAGTTAGAGCACCAGACTAACACGATGTATGAAAATGTTTGGATTGCGACTAATAAAGATGACGAACAGCGGAAGGTCTTGAAAATATTATTTCGGTGCATTTGCACTGCTTCTCGTCTGATGGTCTTTGAGCCCAGTTTAGTTTTTCAAAGTGAAATTCTGCAGGCAATCCAATGAGCAAAAAAAAAAAAAAAAAAAAACAACCCCGACTTCTAAGGAGCGACTGTAGCCTGGATTACAGTTTCCGAATGAACTGTGTAGACTGGAAGCAGCTTCTGGCAACATAACATTCATTTCATATGAGTAGACAACTTGTACATGTTATGTTGCGTACATCCGTATGTCTGTCTGTGTGCCTGTCTTTTTTCTGTAAAACATCATAAACTTGCCCACACGGCCGGGATATGGCGCTATACAAGTTCCCTTTATTATTATTATTTTTATTATTATTATTATTATTATCTCTGTGATGCAGCTGTTCTGATTTTGTAAGACGGAGATTTTAGTATGTCTATCAAATGAGCTCTTGCAACATCTCATTAATTCTGTTGTTATTCCTTTGATTAACGAACAAAGTAAACTCCCATTCATTTTTCTTAACTGTGTGTGTGTGTGTGTGTGTGTGTGTGTGTGTGTGTGTGTGTGTGTGTGTGTGTGTGTGTGTGTGTGTTCGTATAAAGCTCGGAGCTATTTTGTAATTGGCCATTCAGTTGTTCATAAACACACACACCCACACCCACCCACACACACACACACACACACACACACACACACACCATCACCACGCACAACGTCCACCAACCCTTCTCCTTGTCTTCATCTGCTGCTGCTATCGGCACCAATGGCAGCCATGATCTAATCCTGCTTTATTAGCAAATAGGTGAAGGAGGTAAATAAGTCCTTTTCCACCTCAAATTATTTACTTCAGTTTCTGTGTTTGTTAAAACTAAGAACACTCTTACCCCATGAACAGTTCTTCGTGGACTTACAGATCCATATTTTTCTTATATTTTAGTCGTCGCTTTTAATTGTCGATTACTCAAGCTAATGATTGTTACTGTCGCAACAAAGCTTTATGGTGAAATAAAAAAAAATTGAAGGGAATTAATTCTAAATAATTATAAAAATCTTGGGTGGCATTGCATGAATTCATCATCGTGATCATCGCTGTCATCGTTAACGCCGTCATTGACTACATCATCGACCTTCCACCGCGTTTGTCGATGGCCTTCACATCGTCGTTGTCGCAGTGCCAGTAAGTGCTGAGGACGAGGTACATCTGCGGGGAAAAAATTTCTGCATGATTCTAGCCAAGATTTTGTTTTTTAGGCCAAGATTGTTTCTCAGCGATTTCTTTTAGCAACAATGTTCGCCAAGATTTCAGCCGGTATTTTCGCCAAGAATTCATTGAAAGGATATTCAGTGTCAGCTTGGTTATCAAGACATGCAACACTGGAGTCGACCCTCGTAAAGAGGGCGTTAGTGGGCATCAAGAAAACAACAAAAAATACGATGGATTCCTGGTGTGCACACTACTTCTCTATCTTCTGCAAAGAAGTGGATACGGGGAGAGAACTGGTGTTTTAAGCCGAGTCAGCAACTAAGGCAAAAGCAGCCAACCCTATGAACAAGTGCCACATGCAAAGAAAGAGCAGTTCTACAAAGGACACAGGCAAAGAAAGTATTGAGCAACATCTTGGACTGTCCTAATTATCAAACATTCTTGAATTGTAAAATATTTTGGCGTGTAATAGATTCTCTCAGGCTAGTGACATCTCGAAGTAACGACTTATTTTTTTACAAAGTCGTATTTTATTTCGTGTTATGTTTTCTTGTTAAAATCGCAGGAAATGCTCTTCTCTATAAAAATCGATTCTTGTGAAGATGACATGAATAATTTTGTTTGGAAACCTGATAAATCAAAACATTAAAGCTTAAGGATGCGGATTCGTTGGAGAAAAGTCGGAAAGACATATGCTCGGGTGCGCTTTCCCTACAGGCATGCTGGAGTAAAAACGTGCCCCACTTGTCTCTTGTTTCAAGATCCATTAGGTGCATATCAGTCCCTTTTGCTCTCCGATCCACTGTGTCAGTCTTTGTGTCTACCGGAACCGCATTTTCGCGAAAGTGTTTCCTCCGTACAACGCTAGCGATCCTGGAGGCATGAGCTGCGATACCCAGCCATTAACCGTCTGTAAAGAACAGGAACCACCGCAGAGTTCTGAGGCGAGGCTCGGACGTCAACAAAACGGTGTTATTGCAGACGACGCTTCCCGTACCTTGGGGCCATTTTGGGCCCAAGGGCAGAGCAGTCCCGCAACATCAGAGGTATTGGTGCGGCTTTTCCGCCCTTTGTTGTGTGTCCTGGTCGGATGTGAGCAGACTGATAACATTAAGGCTCCTGAAACAGAGACTATCCGAAGAGCCACTGGCTGCTCCCGGGTATAGAGTCCACCTTTCAAAGTGACTTGCGTTCACACCAGCACGTGCACGTACACACACACACACGCGCACGCGCGTGTTTTGTTTGCGATGAACAGAAACAGAAGGTATAGAAAAGTTCTTAAAAGCTGTGGAAAAAATCAAGGGCTTTTTATGAGCATTTTAGCTGTTTTAACATTAGTCATCCAGCTTCTGTTTACACCGCGAGCAATCTGTACACAATTTATAAGCACCTGTTTGCACGCACGCAAAGCTACAAATATAAACACTTGCACACACACACAAAAAGAAAGAAAGAAAGAATTTTTTTTAGTTTTTTATTTATTCGACAGCGCCACAACTCCACTGAAGAGGTGTAAAAATCGACACATACAATGATGCACACTACTCTTATAAACAAAACAGAGTGTGGTGACATGTGTGTTCGAGGGGAGGACCAGTGAATTGAACTTTGCTCAAATCCATACCGTATATCCGATCGTCACCAGTCCGATACCCGTATTCCTATAGTTTATGGTTCACTTATAGACTATTGTTGACGCATGGTTGTTTCTTAAGACAACTTGCTCTAAGATGTGATCGCTGTTGGTCCGAATTAAAAAAAAAAGTACTAAGCAGAACAAATTTAGAAACACGTTTGGTGAGCAGAGGATCCTACGGGAGAGCCAAACAGAATTAAAACAGGGAGGGAGTGAATGGAAAAGAAGCGAGCGGAAAGTCTTGTCCACGTTGCCGAACATGAGATGTCAACCTCTTTATCAGGTAAGTGAAGGGACATCAAGAGTACAAGTGTTTTATTATTTTGCTATGCTGACACCGCCCATGAATAACCTTCATTGGCACGACAGATCATGAGATAACAATAACATCACAGCTGGAAGAAAAGGTAGAAATGAGGCCAGGCGACTACAAAAAATAAAGAAACTTAAATGTTACTTCTGTTATGCTATCTGATTAAATAAGTGAAGAGCTACTGCTGTCTCCGCGGCACAACTTACTCAAGGTACAATAGTTGCTGGCTGAGTGATCACTCATCATTCTTCACTTTAAAAAACATAAACAACTTCTGGTCGCACCCCTGAAATACTATGAGGGTACCCCACGTTGGAAATTCTTGATTCCAATCACAGCTCTACTTGGATAAACAAATCGTTCTGCTCGAGCCACGTTTGCAATTTGTTGAAACACAGGAAATGTCCTTTCGCCTCGCGGCTTGGGACTAGCTTTCCCTTTTGTATTTATTTATATTTTTTTAGTACCCTTGGGTTTTCGTCGTGTTTGGTGTCTGCTGAATACTCTTGATCTGTGCTTTTGGTTGCATTCTCCCGCCACTGATTTGAACTGTTCTTCCTGAATCTGTGCCCCATTGTTGTCTTCTTCATCGTCTGACTGTCTCAAACGCCATATCTGCGCCATCTGGACTACGTTTTTTTTTTTTTTTTGCTGGATTAATTCTCCCTTTCCTTGCATGTGTTCAACGGTTTCTGCTCTATGGTCCATTTTCCTCGCAACATTTTTTCCCGGTACTTTAGATTGTGGGTCTACGTGAGTCAACAAGCGCGGGTTTGACCCTCTGATCTCTTGTCTACCATTCTGCCTCCTGTTTCTTTCATTTTCTTCACTGACATCCGTGACAGTTATGAGAAATGGACAATTACATTTGTTGTTGCTGCCACAATTGACACCACCACTGCTATTACTATTAATACTACTACAACTACAAATCATAGCTGCAAAATGAAAAGACAGTCAAAGACGAAGAGAAAGCTACAGAGAGATATTTTGGTAGTTGTACGGAGTTAAAGTTACTGCATCTATACTGGTGGCATTCACCTTTTTCTCAACATGAGAACACAATGAACTCTGTTTTGAGACCATTATTGTTATGTCTGTATGTTTATATTTTTTTTTCTTTGTAAAACACTTTGCGCTAGCCTTTGATGGCGCCGTATAAATTCACATTACTGTGTATTATTTGATGGAACAGCACTTCGCTTCAAGGGAAATAACCTTAAAAAAAACTTCATACCTTTTAAGTTCAGCATTTACCTCCCTTATTCCGCTCTGCCTGCGACTAAGTGTTCCCCATTTTTAAACAGTCAATTTTCGTTTTAAGCAAGTCTCTGAATCTGGTCAGGTTAGTGGGTCAAGTTGAGCATACCAGGTGGCACTTAACACAGCTTCAGTAAATTGATTTTCAGAATTATTTCCGTTAGCATAATTTCATTTTGTCATTATTATTTCAATGCTTTCCGCAAGCACAGGCACACAAACGCACGCGCATCCTGGAAGGGAATGCAAGCTTTGTCATGCCTAAACTTTCAATTTTTCTTCACAAATTTTTCAGTCCACCTTTTCTGAAGCTTTCATGGACTGGATTTAGGCTGGTAAAATATTAGGCTTATTTCAAGTTGTTTCATTCGAATAGTTGGCGTTTTTTATACACATATTTACTGATTGTAGTACAGATGTACTGACTGTAACACAGATGTGCTGATTGAACGGGAATAAAACTCTGTTATCATTCTGTCTTGTCTGATGTTTTACAGACCAAGCTGTTCTGCGCACAATTTTCAATTTCAAAAAAAGATAAGCATAAAGTGCAAAAACGTCTACAAGCAGTATTTTGAGATTTACCTAGGGAGTCCTACTCTATGGCCATCTCCTCACATCAGGACGGTCTGTGAAAGCAATTCACCCGATGGGACTTTCTTTCTGATGTTGACCCACCGGCTGTGAGTTTCGCGGCCCCTAAAACCCTGGTCCCTCGACCCTAAAGCTAGTGTGAGTGCGTCCGTAAATGAAGATGCATAAAACTTTCCCACCCATTATTCAAATCATTGAAACCTTCCCTCCAAGCTCCATAACAGGTCCTAGCAAATAAAGCCGTTTCGTCTTTGCCCGCGAAGCATTTCCTGCCTTCTGAGAAAACAGGGCAAATTGGTCACGTGGGGTTCAAGGCTGGCGCATTTTCCACATTCAGGACTGGCTCAGGGGAGAGATTAACTCCCAGACCTCTCGCGAAGGTAAACATAATCTGTACAAACGAGCTTAAACAGCTGGAGGTCAGTGCTTAGTCACGTGTCTAGAATCGCGTTGGCCGGTTGGCTGCATGTCTGTGGACATCAAACCAGTGAATGGCACACTTGCAGTGCCTACGGACATCTGAGCAGTATGATGAAAGCTGGAGACCTGCGCCATCGTTGTCATGCATCACACGAAAGATACGAAACCAGTCGAAGCTCATGCCCTGACTATTTAGAATTTCACAATTTAATGTGTAACTGCAAGCTTCTTAGAGTCTACTTTAATGCATCACATATTTCAACAACACAATGTCTTTCTAAACTCACGCAGATGCAAACAGTATGTTTCAGCGAAGTGTTGGTCCTTTTGTTACATATCCAAACAAACAAAAAGTATTCAGAAATGTTTTAAACGGCATTGTACGATAGTACTCCGCAAAATTAAAAGAGAATAGTTCAGTAATGGAACTTAATGTCTTCAGCAGAGCAAATTCAGCTTGCAGTAAGACACCCGAGAGACTTAAATCGCAGTGCAGCGGCCAACGTAGTCAACTGGAGTGGTGGTGTGGATGACGAAATGTCAGCAGAAGTGATAACAGCATCGAGTGGAGCTCAATAATTCAGCTGGAGTGTTTTGAACTAACGGCAAGAACAGAAGGTTTCTTGGTCTTCTCTTTAACACAAGCAAACCCTGAACAGAGAGTTTTATTCATAAAGTAGTAGAACAGCAAATTTTTGTTGTTTTACTTTTTTGTTTGTTTGTTTCACCGATAATAACAAGAAATTATAACTGTTAGTACAAAAACTGGTTACAACATGCACTCAAGTTTTTGTAGTACATTATTTGGGGAACATTACTGATGCGCCTACCCATAGAAGAATGCTTAGATAAGCTGCTGATGTGAAGCAGGTGGATGCTGGATACAAGATGAAGGACCGGAAAGGGGCATTAAGGACATTCTCATGTCCATCCACAATGTGAATACCTGTAAGGTGGAATAGGGCCTTTCTATAAATATCTGACCCAATAACTAGCAGACGCTGGTGGAGCTGCTGGGATAAAGTTTCCAAGACTCTCGCTCTGTGTGTGTGTGTGTGTGTGTGTGTGTGTGTGTGTGTGTGTGTGTGTGTGTGTGTGTGTGTGTGTGTGTGTGATGAAAAGGACGAAGATTCTTTAATCGTTCCCTGCTAATTCAATGATTTTCAGAGCCCTATAAAGAGGTGCCATATAAAGCCGTGCATCTAAAATCACACTTCTGCCAGCGAAGAGACCTCATCCCGCCAGCCACAATCTTCCCTGTCTTGGACAAGCCCTTTACCACCACGTGGCTGGGCCATAGTGGGAAGATGAGGGGATCAAGCATTTAAACGCGAGAAAGGGAGCCAGGGAGGGAAACGATTAATTAAATAATGAATGAGAACCTCTCCCTGCAGTGTTCTGGTGCAAGAATCCTTTGTGATAACACGCAAGTTATCACTAAGGAATCCCTTTTTCTTTAGCATTCTTTACAGACCTGCGCTATCAGCATCTTATCCGCACTCAATTAGCTGAATTCTCTTCAGTTTCTCTCTCTCTCTCTCTCTCTCATTTACACGCACTCTCTCCCTCTTCAGGGTCCTGATGTAAGAATTCTCTGTGTAAACATGCAAGTTATAACTAAGAGTTTCCTTCTCCTTTAGCATCCTTTACAGATCTGCCGCTATCGACATCTTATCCCAACTCAGTTGGCTGAATTGCGAGTGAGTGAGTGAGTGAGTGAGTGAGTGAGTGAGTGAGTGAGTGAGTGAGTGAGTGAGTGAGTGAGTGAGTTTTTCAGTACCTGTAGATGCAGAACATTATCATCATAATTAATATTAATTGCAGGTTGTAGTGTTTCTGAAATGCTTTCGTGTACATAAAGAAGTAAAATATAAAATTATGACCAATTGATGCTAAAGACGTTTGTGTCCCGACTTAAATAGAAAATTGACTTAAAGACCTAGCTCGTTCATAACTCAGAGACCGCCGGGATCTTTAGCTATCAAACAATCATTACGATAAATAAGGCTTGCTATGTATGTGTTATGCTCTTTTCATAAGCTGACGAACTGGAATATTTGAGCGTGATATGTCTGTGCTGAGTATGTGTTCTGTGTTTAAATACAAATTCGATTTCAAAGACTCCTTTTAAAATAGTAGCTAAACCGTAAGACTGACAGAAAAAATAACGAACTTTTATTAACTTAAACCCAAAATAAAGTAATTGCTTCTTTTAAAAAAAAGCAAAAAATGTGTTAACACGCACACATTTATAAATACATGTGCAGGCATGCACAATCTCTCTCCTCTGTCTCACCCACACACACACACACACACACACACACACACACACACACAAAACAAACCTCTTACACTTGGTAACAGGAGCACTCGAGTGCTTACCCATGCAACTTAATCATGCAAACAGACGCTGCCCACGGAAGATGGGGGCAAGATTTCTGTAAATCACTAAAGCTGAGTCGGTGGAGGCCTTTCAGACCCTGAATGCAAAACAAGTATATCACAACGAATAAAGACCAACCCGAATGCAATTTTTCATGAGCTTTACCCACATAAAATCATTTCAAACTCTGATCAAGTTCCCTCCGTGTGTTCGTGAGATAGGCGAGAGGTCAAAAAGTAAACCAGATATCAACAGTGTGGAAATCGTGACGTCACTGTTGGACTCGATACATTTACGTCTGTTGAGATTACAGTTCCTGAATGTTGCCGGCACACTTTTGTTAACCCTCAAACAATATCAAGTTTACACAGTGTTGTAAGAAAAAGAAAAATATTACAAGCGGGTTGGTCTTTAATGAGAACAAAAACGGACAGACGGAACTTCAAGAAAACGATGTACCAGCTGGTTTCAGTGGTGTCAGCAGCATAAAAAACCTGATCTTGAAACTGCTTTTTTCTTTGAGCCTTCTCCGGCTCCTTTCAAGACAAGATGTTCATTCATGGAGTGTCAAGAGAGAAAATGGACATCATGAGAGGATACCAGACATATTATAAGTATATAAGTAAGAGAAATACACACATGTCAGTCTTGTCAGTAGTGCCAAACTGTCTACTTGACTAGCTCGTTTTACGTGCTAATACATAGTTAAAAGGGGGCGTGTTAGTGGCTATACAGTTCTTCACAAGCACACTCACACGGACACGCAGGCGCACAATGACAAACAGACGGGACAGAGAGAGAGAGAGACAAAGAAAGAGGGAGGAAACAGGATACTCAAAGATCTAGAAATCTCATTTTACCACTTGCTCCTGTCTCCAAACTCTACTGCATGGCACTTTGTATGACTAGCTTGAAATACTGTTTCAATCCTGTAAAGCATATATTGTAGCATAAGAATATCCATCCTACCGCAAAGAGCATGAAGGAGATTGTCGACTGCTGCAACGGACATGTTCTTGCGGGTGTTCCAGGTGTTGGTGCCGATGTGAGGCGTGATAACGACCTTCCTGTTGTGCATCAGTGGATGATTGTCAGGCAGGGGCTCGGGGTCCGTGACATCAAGGCCAGCCCGCCGAGGCGTCCCTTTCGCGATGGCTGCAGCCAGCGCGTCGTGGTCGACGATGACCCCGCGAGAAACGTTTATGAAGATGGAGCCATTTTTCATCTTTGCAAAGACCTCTTTGTTGAAAACTGCAGTGAAAACAGTGGTTGTTAAAATCCCTGGCGGCGGTGATGGTGGGAGGAGTGGTGCTGGCGGCAGAGGCCACGACTGTGATGATGATCGAGTGATAAGGGTCAGCAAATAAGTCAGACTACCTGCCTGCTTTGAACGGAAATATAATGATTCTGCTGAGGCTTTGTGGTGTGTTGTTGCATTTAACTGGAATATGCGACAGGTATAATGTTGCTATTTTTCTTTGCACTACATGATGGTGATAACATACCTATGTTTTTGTCTGCTAACGTCTTTTGTTTTTGTATTCAATGATGCTGGTAGACTTCGACTATATGGAAGCTCAATATATCGGTAATCGTGAAAGGAACACCCCAGTTCTGGAAAGTTGCACTAAACGATAGATACCGACGAATCAGGTCTAAAACTCGTCTGGGCTCATTTACGGGCGTCTACCTGCTCTGTTTCGTTGTTTATTCTATTATCCGCACCCCTTGCTTTCAGCTTTCTAAACGAGGCCTTCAAGACACTGGTACTCTGGATCTGGAACTTTGGCTAATAGCACAGTGACGAAACGTAGACAAATATGAGAATACTAGCGTGGCAGAGAATGTTTCAAACTGTAATATATCGTCGCAATTGCATGATTCGATAAACCAATCGTTACCAAAAGAAGTTGTCGGATCAACGATCTCTGTCCTTTAAAAATCTTAGAAAATGGCATTTCAAAACCAAGGCTAGCTACATTGTGAGTGACCACCGGACCGCGCAATAATTAGAGGGATAAATGGAATTCTTTTGTGTATGTATGTTTTTTTTTGTTTGTTTATTTGTCTGTTTGTTTGTTTGTTTGTTTGCTTTACTTTTCACAGTTTTTGACGTGGCAGCAACGGTGACAATGAGGACGTCGGAATTTTTCAGCAGCTCGTCAAACGTCACCAGCTCCGCTTCCACCTGGTCGGCGTAGCAAACGGAGAAGAGGTCGTGGTAGATGATCTTGGCGACGCCGAATGCTTTCAAACGCCGAGCAACACCGAAGCCGACCCTACCGAAGCCCATGATACCAATGATGCGGTTGGGCATCTCGATCCCACAAATCCACATAGGACGCCATGGCCCCCAAGTCCCCGTCATAACAGCCTCCAGCCCTGTATGCAACCACAGCGAAAACGTTAGATTTTTTTTCTCTTTTCATATTTTCCTGAGTTTGAAATACTAAGGAAAAAAAAGCACGTAAGAAAGCGATGAGGCTGCCTCGGGGTTGAGCTGTATGGACTGTAAGCTGACCTTCGATAAGACGCCTGGTGGTCACGAGGGTCAAGGCCACTGTAAACTCGGCGGCGGAATCCGAGGCAACGTCCGGTGTATTGAGTACCTGGATTCCTTTCTTGGCACACTCTGCGGTGTTGATATGCACTACGCCCACTGAGATAGTGCAAACTGCCTTCAGATTTGTACCTGAGAAAGATCGCGCTCTATCAGCAGTCTGGAGTCTATCTGTAGTCTATATTCTCAATGTTAACAGTATATTTAACCCCGGTCTTAAAAACTAATCTTTTAATATCTGAAAGATCACAGTCTGCCCCTATAAACTGCAAGAGAATAACGGGCAGACTGAAAGCTGATAAAAGTCTCTCATAGTCAAAAATGCAAATCGCACTTTTACTGCTTTTGTTTGTCTGTAGATGTTTATAATAATAATAATAGTGAAGATGTTTATAGCGCATATTCACACTCATAGAGAGCATGCTCTTAGCGCTTAAAACGAGGACAAGACGTAGACTAAGTAGATACAGAACAAAGGGGACGAAAGAAAACGACAGTACTGACGAAACAGAAAACAAAAGGCATCAAGTAACAGGAACAGAGAAATATAGTGATTCAGCGAGAAAGATGGGTAAAGTAGCAAGAGGGAAGGGGGGGGTAAGAAGGACGAGCATTGAGTGGACTGTGTTAGGAGTAATGCTCAAGGAAGAGGTGCGTTTTCAGTGCAGATTTGAAAGATTCAGTTGTAGGAAGGTGGCGGATATGGAAAGGAAGAGAGTTCCATTGTTTTGCAGCACAGTAGCCAAAAGTCCTGTGACCATATGTTGTTGTTCTGGTGACAGGAACAGTTAGGATACGGTCGTCAGACGAAGAGCGTAGTTGTCTGGACGGAGTATGTATATCGACAATGTATATTACTGCATTATTTAGTCTTTAAACGAGAAGGCTGATAAAGTTTTACAAAGTTTGTAAAGTTTTATCAACAAGATCTACAGCAATCGCTTGCTTGTAGATAGGATATCTCTCGTACGACATCACCTTCTGTTGCCATACGACCAGGGGAGGCAATAGATTAGAACTTTAGTTGCTATACCGACATCTAATTAGCCATCTAAATACAGTTTTTATGCCTAATTAATGCCTTTAAAATATCGTTTCGTAAATCTAAGGCTGTATCTAATTATTTTATATCCTTTTCGAGGAATATAATGCACGTTTGTAAGCTGAGTTCAGTTACACTTTACAATGAGGAAATTTTAATTTAGATTAGAAGAAGAGAAATCAGGTTATTTCCTACCTGCTGCTTTCAAAACTTCTTCATCAATGTTATCAGTGATTGTACACAGTATTCCATCACAGTCTTTGACATTGGCAAGCAGTTCGTTTCGTGGGCATTGGTCTTCGCTGTCCCACAGTTTCACGTTGACGCTTGCTCTCAGAAGAGTGAGTGCATCCAGCGCTATTTTCCGCGTAACGTACACTGTTGGCTTGGCCATCGTCTCTTTCCTGTTTACAGACAGTCTGGGGACGAGATCCTTACTGCTGACAAAACAGTCACTGATACAGTTTGATGTATTGTGAAAGCTAGTCACAAGTAAAACGAAGCGGAGCGGCTGATAATGGCATATGTGGTCTCAACGGATGCAGACGATCATTTTCGTCCTTGACACCCACATAAACCTTCAAGGACACTGCTGGTCAGTAATTAGCACCGAATTTTTCTACAACACATTTGTGTAAATAGATCAGTGATCTTTTGGGATCTACATGCAACTTGAAGTTTCAAATAAAAAAGACCTTTAAATAAAGTAATAAAAATAATGGAATCGGTTTCGCGTTTACACGTCTTTTGTTAAGAGCGTTCTGATTGGTTTATTTTCATCAGTAATGTTGTTACACACGCACACAGAGCAAAGAGAAAGACTTTATTTATCCCAGAGTATAAGCTCTGTATGCATATTGGTATATAAGCTTTATTAGTATATTAGCTCTAAAAGAAAGGGTAGATCCACACAGCACAACATCAACAATAATCAACAATACCATAACGCATTCAAACCCGTCACTCCAGACAGACCTTTGATCTTAATTTCATTTAAACATGGAAGCGTTCAGGGGCCAGTTGCATGACACATTTCTAATTTTAAACACTTTTAGGCTTTAACTCTTTTTAGAAATTTTCAAAAAGAAGAAAACGCCTTTAAACCAGATTTTCGTTTCTGTCGGCACATTTTTTGTACAGCGCGTCTAAATGGCATATGAGCATATCAAGAATAACCAGTTTTTAGATTTCCTTCTTTAAAACAGTTTTAAGGTGTAGAAACATGTTGTGCAACTACCCCCAGAAGTCGAACGGCCGAAACAACAAAAGACAGTCTCATTATGTTGGTCTTGCATGCAGATACACAGAATCGGTGGCCCGACGGAACGGTCCCTATAGTATAGGACATGCCTGTCATCATGTAAACTGTAGACGAGTGAGGGTCACTCGGGGATGTGCCAGTAGCGAGTGTGTACATTGTACAAGTTGCTCTTGTCCTTCACTGGTTAACTGTTGTAAAAACAAATGGACCAGATGTGCGTGTGTTTGTGTGTGTGCATGTTTGTTGAGGTGTCAGACATGTCATACTTTGTATTCCCGTTGATCCTTGTGAATAATGCTCTATCAAAGTGCTTCATTAATTAATATTGTTGGCTGTTTTTGACATTTATGATGATGGTGATAGATCGTGGTTGTCGCGATGGCGATAGAAGAAATGCGTTTTTAACAAACATATAACAATGATCTATTTGAATTGAATATCATCTTTATTCATATACGATCACTGCAGCGATAAGCTATAATTACAAAGAAAGCAAAGACAATAATTTACTAACGCGTGAAACTAAATGTAAATAGAATTTTGGTGGCAGGAAAGACTTTTGCAGGTAGGAATCTTTAATACTGCTTATACCATTGAGGACAAGTATTTCGTTAATTTGACAAACACGTCGTCAATTTCTAGCTTTAACAAACTAATTTGCTATCATGATAACAAACCCATTAGCTTATAAAATATATCTGTCTTTACGGTGAACAGTTTTCTTTTTCAAATGTTTGTTCAGTCCCATCGTTTTTGCTCTTGTACGGATTTTTTTTACTACTGGATGTAACAAAAAGTACATGACATTAGAATGAAAGTCACGACACAATAACCCGACATTAATATTTTCATCGTTGTGTTCTGTTCTTGATAACTCATAAAAACTTCTTTCTAGAAGAGCAGAGGGACGGCCTATAAATTGATATGATAATTTAGTCTGCTTCATTTCTCTTGCACGTAAACAGTTGGCAGTAAAAAGGCAAGGAAAAAGCTTAGTGAATTAAATACGGACGCAAAAGAAGTTGAGTGTGGAGACTAGGCTAAAAGCAGTGACACGGCAAAGTTTTGTCAAAAGTAGCTAATTAAGAGAAAGGGAGCGATTCGCAGGTGTCCATAATTTTCTGGAAGTAATGATGCTAAGCCATCGAGAGCAATTTAACTGCCGTAAGATTTCTGCTAACACATCTTATCGTAGTCGTGATATCATCTGAGTGTGAAATGGTCGACTTTCCAAACTCACGTACCTTGCACTTTCTGCCTCTTCGGCATTTTGAAACAGGACACTATACGCAAAGATATTTGATTATGGTCTTTACTACATGCAAGATGACAATAATACGTATGTGGAATATATCGACAAAAATAACTGATTTGCAGTGGCGTAGGATGATGCTCGACTTTTTGGGGGGGTGGGGGTGGGGGCAGCTCTATGCTGACAGTGAACGACGTTCACATTCTTGCCTTCCCAGTATCTTTTTTGAGAGGGCGGCTGCCCCCCACCCCTGGTTCCTACGCCACTGATATGGGTGACGGAAGAACCATGAAAAATAATATGCACGAGTATTTGAAGCAACCCCCATCCCCCTCCGGTCTCCTGTCCAGATGGAACTAATGCATCTTCCCAAGTCTGACACTGAATAACGAGTGCTTCCTTTGTCATAACATCGTCTTCACAAAACAAGGATATACTAACCGTAGCGAAGGTTTTGAGAGAAACTTTAACTTGTTCATTTTCCAGGAAGATAGTTGCTGGAGGACCGAGTGAAAGGGCTGATGCTGGGTCTTGCGAAGAGGATGAAGTCGACATCAGCGGAAAATATTTTGAAGTTGCACATATTGTCATAGTTGAGACTTATTTTCTTTCAATCGCACTCATCAAAACGATGTTTCATAATCTATTAAGGTGTTTTGCAAGTTGCTTTTTTTTATGTGAACGTATCAGAAAATGAAGACTCAGGGAGTTCTGACATTACCACGTTTTTTTTTCTTTGAGAGAATGGTGGTCTATGGATTTTTTCCTCTCTTTTTTTAGATAAAAACGAATTATACGCTATTGGCTCTATCTAAATTTTGTTTTCTTTTTCACCCGATTAAGATGAGGATAGGACAGGTCACAAGCTTTGTCGACCGTCTTCTATTTTCCCGTTCCCAAATAATTGTTTCAGTCATCAACCATGTTTGAAACTCACGACTAAAGATGTTAGTGAAAACTCCACAGTGCGAAAGTAAAGTACTTCTTGCGGGAAAACGGTGAAAGCAGCATCATGTGCGGAAAGATTATCTTGAAAAGGCAAGCGGCTCCAAAGGCTGACAATTCGGTACACTTTTTGTAGTCATTGAACACGACAGTGACCATCTCCTCAAAAAATAGGACGAAAGGACCATTGTTCTAGAAGGTCAAGCTGGTGCTGAAAGGCTTTTGAGGCGTAGAGGTCCATATTTCACCATGCCACGTCACCCCACTGAGGTTAAAAACCTACCAATCAATTTGAATTTACAGCATTAACAATTGAGCACATACAAAGAGAGAGAGAGAATATACAAACTATTACATTTAATGAGGAAAGTGCCCGAAGTCCCTCGAACACATACACATCGTCCCTCAACCACTGCTCTGGGCATCATGTCACTCACTCAGCACTCTATACCATCAGGATACCTACCCACCACTCCACTCTATACCATCGTCACTCACCAATCCTCTGTAATCTTGCTTGCAAAGACATGAACATAATGATTTCTTGCCGAGAAAATATAAGTTCTTTGCGCAAAAGTTCAACATTTGCCAGTATGATGGGATCCTGGATCTTATAGTACATGAATGTTAAACTAACCCTCAAAAAAAAAAAGTTCCCTTAGCACAGTAAGCTACATGCTTGCCGAAAACTACAATTACTTAAATCTCAGACCATGGCATCAGAGTATTTAAGATCAAAATATTTTATGTTATGATCAGAAGTTGAAGAAACAAAGAAAGTTGTAAAGTGCACGACTTCACACATTCTTGGATGTAAAGACTTCTGTGGAGTTCTCTTGCCAAACTCTGGACCACAGCCTGGAGTCCACTGTGCTGCTTTCATTCTTCATCTGCCTGTCAGTGTTGGTGATAACCTTTATGCCCGCCACCCATACCTCTCTCTACCAGTCATTTTGTGTTGACGCTTAAATTTAGAAGAAATGCTGTTTATCATGCAATAGTCAAAAACTTTAAATGCAACACTTTCTTCCCAGGTTCTAGTCTTTCAAATGTAAAATTTGATGGTTTATGGATTAAGTACTATCTGCATCTTGCTTCCTTGTGTTCTTTCCGTTACCAAACAAAGAGCCTTAGCAAGAAAGCGCTGTACCAATCCCCATCTCAATCAGAATGCTATACATTCCTAAGTATCAAACAGTTTACATTGTTTACAGATGTTGGTGAACTAATTCTATTCCGTATAAGAAATTACAGGGTCTTACATGCACCTGTTTTTGGAAATATCTGGTTGCAAGCAACACAGTTGGACATGTTATCATCACATGGGAAAATGCTGCTTCATCACTCTAATCTTATGTCAATTTAAATGATCACTAGTATGTTTACGTTACAAACTGATAACAACAACCTATTCCATGAACCCATGCATGCATGTATACTTACTCTAATACAACTATATTTCTGAAAAATTAAGATTGTTTTAAATACAAACATGTTCAAATAAAATGAAAGAAGAAAACAAAGTGACATCAAAAGCACAAATGAGGTGCAGTTGTTGGAAAGAACTGTGATGAGTTAGGCAGCCTGTGCATTCCTTGTATGTACAACATCCATCAACAAAACAACTGTACCACAAACTTGAGAATGTCAACAAATAACAAGCAAGACACCTGCACAAAACAAGTAAAAGGAAAAAAAAACATCTAACATTTTCACAATTTTATTTTACCATTTTCACTTTTTGTAATGTTACTCACAACATGCACTTCCCTTCTTTTGAATTCAGCTTCTTCGAAGGGTCAATATCAAAATGTGCATGGTTATGAGCAAATAAACCATGCAAGTTCTAAACAGAGAAGCAAAGTTTATTTAATAATTAGTGCTGCACAAAAATAAGATAGGCATCAACAGATCAGCCCAGATTTGGCAAACAAAAGAGAAAAAGGAAAGCACTAATAGATCAAAAACTTAAATTATACAACACTTTGTATCAAGCACAGCACCAACAAGGAAGTAAAATAAATGGATTAAGAAAGGCTAAATATAAGTTTCATGCATGAAGCACAATAGTAGTAAAGCTCTGTTTTGGTTAAGAATTGCATTTTTTTTCACATAACTTGTTAATTTTCATTGATGTAAAGTTATTATTACATGCAGATTAACAATGAAACACAGAAAAACAAGCAGTTTATAAAATGATGGTCAGAAACATGTGTCAAGCACATCAGGATTCTATTGCAAACCAAACACTGGCAGGCACACGTTAAAACACGATTGCACACAACATGCACCTAGCAAGTAACATAATCTCATCTGTTGTTATCTCTTTAGGGAAAGGCATTCTGAGGACACTGGTGCAACAAACCCTGTGCAATTTACTGCACCCTATCCTAGACAACTTCCATGGAGCCATGTTATTTGAAATGCTAAAAGAAATTTGTTTGTACCAGTATGTTTACAAGGAAAGAAATAGCTTTGATCTTGTATGTGGCACTTGTTGACAGAGGGATGCTGGGTACCATCAAACACAAATATGCAAGCCACAAACGAAGTTCATGTGGAGGAAAATATTTTAGGGAGAGCTTTAATGTGCAAGGTCATCATTTTTCATCACATCATGCACCATCACAATCACTAAAATCACAGGAAAATTATGTGCAGAAAGAGATGAAAAATATCCAGCTCTAAATAATATATATATATATATATATATAAAAGTTTCCAAAAAATCAACAGGCATACAAATGGCTGAATAGTGTATATATTTGTTCAGACTAAATAACAGTTAATGCAAATACTTTTTCTACAGAGCTGATACAAATTTCCTTCCAGAGCAAATAAAGATTATCTAATAAAAGCTGACTAAAATGCAAGTTTTTGAAATACACTGCTTCCCTAAGTCTAGTTACAACAAAATGCTAGACTACCCTTTTTTTAATTTTTACTGCCTCAGTATGTCAATAAAAGGAAAATTTACTGAAATGACAACACCACCACTTAGGTAAAACACTTTTGTCTTCACTGTTCTAAAGAAGCCTCTCCTTTTAAAGTCCCAAGCTACTAAAAAAAAGTCTTTCTTTTCCATTTTATACACCAAAATAACTCATAAATTTTCTTTGCATGCATTCAAGATACATTTTCTTGATTCTAGTATCTTATTGGCAGGAAGCAGCCCCACTGTTTAGCATATATTGTAAGCAAGGCATTTTCTCACTGCATGATTGTGCAGAATGTAAACTGACAGCATATTACTACAGCTAAAGAAAAGTACTTTCAAGTTAAACAAATCTTTTCAAAAACTATATGCAAACAAATAAAACTAAAGGAGATTCTCAATCTGAAGCACAAAAAGGTTAAGGCAGGTTTGCAATTTGAAGCTGGGTATAATAACATGTAAAAGAGACATCTCAGCATGATGTAAAAAAAATAAACAGATGCAGATTTATTTCCTTCCTTAAAAAGTGCACTATGTGTCTTTTGAAATTGCTATTTCCTCTCTCTCCCAACTCTTTCAAACAACCTAACGGAACTTTTTAACAGAAATCCAATCTTCTTCTAGGTAAATAATTTCTTTTTTCCACCATAACCCTTTTTTTCCTTCTCAGATGATTCCAGATGAACAAATATTCCTTAAAATAGTGGAGACTACAAGACTTTTCTTTCTAGACATAAGAATAAGGGATTGTAATAAGACTTTTGCGGCCCTATGCTCCACTGGGAGTGAACAGGAATAAGAAGAATAAGACTTTAGTTTAATACTTCCCAATATAAACTGTCTATAATATTTAGTAATTTAGAGCTGGAATTCGACTAGAATGGGTACTATGATTTCACTTGTTTACACAAAATAATATCTTTTGGGAAACCAATAATTTAAAAAAGATCTGATTTTCGTGATTCTTATTCACCATTTTCCTTCTTCATGTCAACAAACAACCAGTTTTCTTGTTGCTTTCTGGTAAAAGTACTATACAATTATGTATTAATTCATTTTACCGCTTTGTAAAGAAATAAAGTGAAGGGGGGTTTCATACAAAAACACTTATTTCCACCACTAGACCAGATTTCACAATTTCTAAATATGCAAATTTGATTGTTAATAATAACTACCTGCATTTTGAAATCAGTTACCAAAAATAATGAACATCATTTTCAAAAGTCAACAGAAACAAAATTTATTGCATCAAGCAGGACCTGTAAAGGTTTGATAATAGACTAGTCTTTTGAAATACTTGTTGCGACAAGTAAAATAAATCATCAAAAAAATTCACTAACGGGGTTTGTGATCTGGCTTGTGTTTCCTGCACACGGCATCTAAAAGCCTAGTCATAAGCAAACACAAAACCTGTTACTTCATTCTTTTCTTTAAAAAAAAAATAAAACTTGAACGCTACTTCACATGCTTAACCTAACGGCCAAATCCACAGAAGGGAATGCATAGTGATAGTAGAGCTAGGATTCTTCATGGTTCCTGAGAAAACATCTTTACATCAATTTTTTAAATCCTGACTTCAGATCTCTAGCTATATGTTTAGACCATGGCTTGTAATAACCTAAGAAATAAAATAGTGGAGAAATACATCAGTGCTATTTTCTCAGCACCCAAAGTACAACAAAACTTTTTCCTGTAAACAAAACTGAAAATATTCACATTTAAGGGAAAAAGCTAATATTGTCTGTTTTCAAAACATCGTAATTTCTGTTGAACCCATACACTATCCAAAAATATTTAGTTTATATAATACTTACCACACCCTGCCACAAAATAAAACAGTATAGAAGATTTTCATTTAAAATAAAAAGTGCTGTGAATGTTATCCACAAGGTGGAGAAAAACAGCATTCTCTACTTCAGCTGAGACAGGATAACGAGACATTAAGTGTTGATTCACCCACCTTTTCCTATAACCCTAAGGAAATTGTTGGACAGCACAGCAGCTGGGAACACAACATAACTGGTACAAGACAACTCAACGACAATCATATCTTCCACCATAAGAATATTCACTGGGGAGATCATCCCTACCACACAAAGCTGCGGAGAGGTTATTGGCTGCATTGACGGCCATGTTGATGCGCGTGGTCCAGGTGTTTGTTGCTATGTGTGGCGTGATGATAACTCTCCTGTTGTTCATCAGAGGGTGGTCCTTTGGCAAAGGTTCTGGATCAGTCACATCTAGACCAACTCTCTTGGGTCTACCTAGCTGAACAGCCTCAGCCAATGCATCGTGATCAACGACGATTCCCCGTGAGGTGTTGATGAAAATGGATCCCTCCTTCATCTTGGCAAATGTTTCTTTGTTGAAGACTGCATAAACAAACAGCAATAAAATTGATACTTCAATCCATTAATTTCAATTAACTATTCTAATTTACCTTCTAAGATCTGCATTCAAGACTGTCACAACCACAAATAAACACCAGAAGTAATTCTAGAACAGGGTCACATCCTTGCATATAAAGATAATCCTAGAATTCTGAATATAAAAAAACCCAATAAGATAAATATTAATTTTCTCAGCGTGAAATCTGCTTTCTTCTTTCAAACAATCTCCAATGACAAAGATAATGTTAATCTTCACTTATCCTCAATATTCTCAGCTATGACTCTGTTGTGATTTTAAAGTGAGGTTAAATGTTTTCTAGATGGATTCTACCACCACCACATAATCACATTAAAAATGTTTACATCAAATTATATGATATTTCTGCTGCTAATCAGTGAAAATAAATGAGAATTTACATGAAACTGTGAATGAAAGAAATTAATATTAGTGAAAAAGCAATAAAACTATAATACTTTTAGTGGTTTTGGGTGTTGCAGCACAGCATACAATTAATATGTCTGACTGTGTCACCAGCTCATCGAATGTCACCAGCTTTGCATCCACCTGGTCAGCATAGCCTGCACGGTATAAGTCATGGTAGATAAGCTTGGTCACATTAAATGGCTTCAATCGCCTAGCAACTCCAAATCCAACTCGTCCAAAGCCCATGATGCCAATGGTGCGATCAACCATCTCAATTCCACAAATCCACATCGGCCGCCATAGGCCCCACTCCCCTTTGATGACAGCATCCATTCCTGTATAAAAAGAAGTCACCACATTTCATATGAATTACAAACTTACCTTCATACAATAATCTTTCTTCTACTTTTGAAAGAAAAACTGCAAAAGGAATTTCACTATGATATAAAATATAATGAAAAGAAGACCGAAAAGTTTCAGATATGCCATTAGAAATATAAATGTACACAACTTTATATATATATATATATATCAAAAGTACTTTGAAATACTAACAAAACAATTTCAATGAGCTTACATTTAGAGAAAAAGATACTCTAAAAAGCAAATCAGTCTTATTCAGCAAAGACTAGAGATTTTCTGAAACTATAAGTTTCATTTAGGCAAAATCATGAAAGTCAAATCATGAAAATTTGCCACAAATTTGTCTAAAAACATAAATAATTTGGGATCAGGAGTCTGAAAACAGAATGCAGACTGAGAGTTTCATTATGGGAAACATTTTTAATGCAGTTTCATAAGGATAAAAAAGGGCTTTAATTATTAACGCAGTTTCCTCACATCAAAATCCCAATTATGATAACACATGTGCACTGTTAGTGTTTTTGTAAATATTCAACAAAATTCTCAATAAATATATCTAAGGGTCTGAAAAAGCTCAACAATTTTACCAGAAGGTCTGAAAGCATTTTGCATATTATGAACTGGAAACATTACAGATAACATAATTTGTTATAATAAATTTTGCATGTTAGGTCAAATATGTGTATAACATATTCACACGTGCATACACACACTCACACACAGTTCTTTGTAAGAATTGTGCATGGTTATATTAACAGTAACTGTGTTTATTCTTTCAAATTCTATTATTTTTTTCCAGTCTGTCCTTTAAGAGAGCAAGTAAGCAAGCAGCCGGCTGTAAAAATATATAAGACCTTCTAGCAGACGTCTGGTAGTTAAAAGTGTCAAGGCCACTGTGAATTCTGCTGCAGTGTCAGAAGCAACGTCAGGTGTGTTGGTCACCTGAATTCCTCGCTTTCCACACTCTGTGGTGCTGATGTGCAGAATACCCACAGACATTGTAGAAATTACTTTTAGTCTCTTGCCTGAAGTTGGAAAAATTAAAAAAAAAGGTTATCCACCCTATTAAGCAAACAAATGAGAAATAATAAACACTATTTGGATCACGCTTGCAAGTAAATGATAACTTTCTTAAAGAAATTATTCATTTTCTATCCAAACATTTGGTACAGGCAGAATTAAAAATGCCAACCAAAACTAATTATAGTCTGGTCAAGGACCATACACAGTTTGTCTAGCCCTTGGTTGGATCACTCATTTAACACACATACCTTTTAAATAGCTCTACAAATGGTCTTGAATTTAAAATTCATGGTTGTGGCACGGAGCTCCATGTAATGTAATGACTAAGCACAAGAAATTACTAGTGGAAGATAAGGTGATGATCTGCTATGTATTAAATAAACTCTAGAACTGACAATCATGGTCACAAATAGCGCTTTCATAGAAAGCAAACTTTATCATTGTACTGGACAATAATATTTCATACCTGCTGCATTTAAAACCTCTGCATCGATCTGATCGTTGATTGTGCAAAGAATTCCATCACAATCCTGAACATTCTTCAACAGTTCCGATCTTGGACAGGCATCTTCGTTGTCCCATATTTTTACATTCGTCTTTTCGTGTAGGATTTTCAGTCCTTCCTGGGCTATTTTTCGTGTAACGAACACAGTAGGTTTCGTCATGTTCTCTTGCCTGTTGACAGTCCAATAGACAATTATACTTTGCTCCTGTGCCTGCTAAAACTGCAGTTTGTTTAGCCACGAAGGATAATGACTTGGTTTTGTTACGAGACTGAGCCGAGCTGCGCCAACCTCCTCAAACGTCCTTGACATTAGCACAGGCTTGCTACCGAGCTATACATGTTGCCTGGCCCAGGGAGTGCCACTGGTCTCACATAGTCATGGGGTGTGGAAACACACAAATGCAATACTGCAGACCCATTGCGTTTTATTTTTCGAGGGTTTCTTGTACAACCTAGGATTATCAATGGGCATTATGCATTTAACTTCTCCCTTACTTCATAATTATTTTCCCTCATTGTGTGAGAAACGGCTATACCCCAACTCTCTCTCTCCCTGCATATTTGTTTTTATCATTCTAATCTACCGTAGGTTATAAATTTATAAGGATACTTGAATCACATACAGTAATCGATCTGATGTAGTGTCCACAATGTATGCAATGAACGGACGTGCTTTATTCTCGGGATCAGTGTTTTAATGTCCCTCGCGCCGTAGATGGCAATTTAAAGGGACGCAACCTGTCTGCACTTCCGCAATCATATCAAGTCTGGATTACTTCCCCTAAACTATACAGAGCCTGGTAGTCAACAGTACTGTATCTTTCATGCCAACACCACATAAGAATTAACAAATTATTACAGACGAAATGGACTAAAGCAAGTGTGTGTTGAAAAAGTGAGGGGGAGCCAGAAGATGAGAGTGACACCTTGAAGATTTACGTCCGTGGTGACAAGGTATGGCAAGCGTGCATATACACAGTTATTTCACTTTTTTACTATCCGATCTGGCATAAAGTTAATGATATAAAAAGAATGGACGAAAAATACATCTTTTGACTTCTACAGTATTGAGGTAAGAACGTCTCACTTTCTAGACCCAATCCTTCTTTAGCCAGCACTAGTCTAAATCATCAACATAAAACTAAAAACGAGCACTAGCAGCTTTTTCAGCGGCTTTGCAACCCGTGTACTTAATTAACAGGGTAGGGGATTGATACTAAATTTTTGACACTTTGCGAGCGTTGCCATTCAACAGAGCCAGGGGTCCTTACGACAACTTTAGCTTTCTCGTACGCACACTCTGTATATAAGCATTTGGAGATCATCTATAGGTACCTGGTTTCCAAACTCAAGGATACGAGCCCGGCCTATATGGGACCTGTCTCAAACAATCGCTCATGCTGCAATACCAATTAATGCACAAATTCATGATTTTAAATATTTTATTTGCAATGTTCACTGCTGGCATCAAATGCCATAAATCTCCAAACTTTTCCATTTCCAGAAGTATATTTACAAAAGTGGTGCATAAACACCCTTGACCCTCAACATGAATGGACCAAAACCATGTTTCATTACATCAAAGCTAACCACAACTCTATTCAAATTACCACAATGACTGAAAAAAAGTCCACACTCTTACACTTTCTGCGGAACATCACCAACATGTGCTAAAATACTCAAAATACAATAATGGTTTGCTGTGCAAAGTATCATCGTCAAGACCGACATAAAATAGAACTATCTGGCATGAAATACTATAAACTAATTTCTGCATGAAAAGACATTATTAAAAGATCGAGTTAAGTTCATTAACCTATACTACAACTTTAGAGTAAGGATTTTATCTGTCATCCCTTGACTGGTACTGGTCGTTAGTTGTGTGGGGGAAGGTGGGAAAGAGCACACAGATGGACGCGGCAGCTGATAAGGCCTCCCACTCAGTCCTCTCTTGGGCAATAGTGAGGTTCTGTACACTTCATGTTTGTAAGCCAGTTCTTCCCCTGACTACCGCTGAGTCAACCTCCCTTCCAGGTGCCTTGAAGGACAGTCCTCAACAGAATGTTGTGCTGGGCCACGTGGCCAAACTACATCACCTTGTGCCGCTTGACCATTGCAGGTAGAGGTTTCTGGTGTTCAATGAGTGTGGCGACCATGCTTCGTACATCCTTATAGGCACCAGCTCTTGACTGGCAGGATTCTCCTCTCTGTATAAGCAAGTAGGGTACGCCTACGTTTGCCATCCCTAGGGCAGGATTCATACCACGAGGGACTTGTAGAGATTGCACTTTGTAGTAAACCTGATATTATGGCTGCGCCAGACCCTGATCAGCCTAGCCATTGCAGTTGTTGCTGTTTTCGAACCGTACCCCATCGATGTCGATATTTGCTAATGATCATGGTTTTGCTTGTCACTACTGGTGTCCATTCCACATGCATCCTGTTGGTATGTTCTGCAGTTCTCAGCTGGTGCCTGCTGTCAATCCTCTGCAAAGCATATGTTGCAAAACACCCTTCCACTAATAAAATGGAAATGTGATGGTCGTGGAGGATTTCATGCATGATTTTCTAAATAAGAATGTTGGAACAGTACAGGTAGTACACTTTTGATGGATGCCTACTGAAAAAACTCCCATTTGATTTTTCAGCAGTAAAAAGCTTGCTGGGCTCTTATAAGGGACTTTAAACATTTACTGCATAAGAAGACTAAATGTAAAACGTCTTCAGAAACAGACACCAATAGTGAGATGAAATCTATGTGAACTAAGAGGAACTGCAAACAGCTATTTGATGAGTCAACGTATCTAAGTCGTTCTGAGTAAATTAATAGATATATGAGAAAAGTAAATTTACTAAGCTAGTTTAAATTATTTAATATCAAGTTCCATAATTTGGTATATTCATTCAATGATCTCAACATTAGATTCCTTATGAAATATTTTAGAAAAATCATGTGACAGAAAGGTGTGCAACATTTAGAGAAAGAATAAAAGAATTTGAGGATTTTTTTTCCAAAATGTATCTATTACTTACATGTAGAAATGAGTATGACAGCTAAATCATACATGTGTAATGAGGTCAACAATGCTAGAATAATGACTTGAAATTCATGATTAGCTTTTGTCATTTCAATATTCACAACATACTGGTATTATTACCGTTAATTACTGATGGTGAAGATCCTCCCTCATACTGTAATTACCAGTGCTAACTCTGTTTACTAAAAAAAAAAAACCCCACAGTCTTCAGTGTCCTTTTGCACATACTTTCACTTTGTAAATAACATACCGTATTGTTCTTGATACAGCCCAGTGTTTATAAAGAAAGAAAAATGACTGATACTAAGAAGTAATACTGCACACAAGGACAATAAAAGCAATGATACGAAAGACTAAGTGGAGCTCAAAGCTGTCTGACAGTGACAGTAAAGAACTGAAACCTTTCTATTAAAACATTCAGTGCCAATGTAACACATTTAGCCATCTCTTATAGCCTATACTTGGTATTTCTTTACTAAATTCCTCAAAGCCATTATTACCATTCTTGTCTTTCTGAACCCATTGAAATTCGCTGAATAATTTTTTAAGTGCATAATCCTCCAGGCAACAAACTATGAATATAGAATTTTCAAAATATAAACACCACTATTTCTCAAATAGTGCTACAAACACTACAGTAGTCATTGCAAGAGTAAGGTAAAAATAGAGGTCTTACACTGGACACTTAGTCAACAACACCCAAATAACGATTGTAAAATCTTTTTTATTAGCTGCCGTTGGTTTCAGTTCCCAAATCCAAAGTTGGATCCCCCTTCTAACTCTTTGTTCTGCTTCTTCTTTTGGGGTAAAAGCACTTAAAAAGTTAAAAAAAAAAAAGGAAGATAAAAATAATGCACCATTCGTCTGCTGTCCACCATTTTGCTAGTCATTTGCTAGACCTGTCCTTTAAAAAAATGGATTTAATGCTGAAGTATGTAATTCCAACACTGTTTTATCCGCACATAATGAAGGGAGAAAAATAGACTTATTCTGAGGAACAATGGAAGCCAGAGTGAACGGGAATAAAACTGAGAAATGTAGGTAAATAGGAGAAAGAAGCAAACTTCTGATACATCTCCAATGGTTCCAAGCTAGCCCCAATGTTGTACCTTGGAAAAAATGACAAACAGTGAATATTGGGCAAAATTTGAATGAATGAAACAGAGGCTGGAGGGCAACAGCAACAATAATTAAAATCTCAGGCTATGAATAATATGCAAGTCTCTAGGTATTTTAAATACATCTGTACAGTTGCTCAAAATGTACGCACCCATGCATGCATGTTAATATGCCAATACAACAAGTGCATGCACACACAACACACACACATATATGCAGACACAGCCAATTACATATCCTATTACAGTATTTTTATATATCTTCATGAAGCCCATCAATACGAGTTTGGGTTAGATTGCATCCTCAGACTGTTTACTATAGGACAAACTTGCTTACAATTATATAAATATATCCTGTGCTGTGAAAAGCATTTTATCTGATATATGAAAGTCAGGGAAAACTCATGACTCGTGCTCAGATTCTGATGCATGCTGGGATATCTCGAGTCTTTCCAGTATATACTGTCATGATATACAGAGAGAATGGAATCATTGCTCTAGTAGGTCTCTTTAATTCTAGATTTAATTAATATTTCAATTCATAAAAAATATGTTATATTCTCTCCCACCATGGTTTCTTTAAAAAAAATTGTTAATATTTATTTAACTTGTCAATGGTTGTATTTTGCAACTAAGACACTATTTAGGGACACATTAATATGCTTTCAGTTCTCCTTAATGATGCTCAATGTAAAAGCTAAGAGAACTGAGCGTCAAAGTCCATTAAATGAGTTTTCACAGATGTACATTGTGTTTAGTTATTTGTTGAGTTTACCCTTTCATCCTCTGAATTATCACAATCTACTTAACTATTTATTTTCATCATAATTAATTATTTTTTCCAATTTAATACAACATAGGATTTGAGTTTTAAGAAAACACTATCAATTTTTCCAATTCCAATAACTCCTAGTGGCTACAGTCGGCATTATATCCATAGCCACAAAAGTACAATTTACTCAAGTGTTCTGTGTTCAAATATTAATATATCTGTTGACTAGAATCTGTTCCACAGACAAGGCTAAGTAAAACTCTGTCCTAAAACAAACAATCTTTAAACTATATTTGAAATGCAAAATTAAAATAAAAGTATGCTGCTAAAAGGAAATTACATCATCAAAGAGCCAGTCATAAAATTTAATGATTACTGGCATTCAATCTTCACGACCTACCATTTTACAGCCCCAGAATTTTTATTTTTAATCATTTAAATTACGATTTGACTAATGATATCAAAGGATTAAAATATATCATTAAAACTGTCAAACAATAACAATATAAAATAGCTAACATATATTTTACTGACTTCATATTTACTATGGGAAAAAGAAACATTAGTTTTTGGACTTTGTTTTATCTACTTTATTTGCATTTCACTTGTTTGTGTAATACAGACAATCCAGAAATCAGCAAGTTTGGCATATACCTATGACATACCCACTCTTTTTTTCTCCCTGGACAGAATTTTAAACCTGTGTGCACTACAACGCTAACATTTTAAAATAAACAAGCCATTAGCTTCTCATCAGATCATCAAATATTGTTAAAATATTGCATTTATTTTAAATGCAAGTTACATGGAATATATTTATCATTCCCAACTGTTTCCATATAACAGCTCTGTGTAGTGACTCTTGTTACACATCACCTAGTGTACATGTAAACATGAGCTTACAGATGTGTATGCACATACATGCTCTCTTTCACTCACTCTAATATACACACACACTCTTGTTCTTAATACTCCAGTTTTTTTCAAAGAAAAACAAACAAAAAAATGTTTCTCTTTAACCCAATTACTGTCATCAATCCTATACATGTTATTTCCAATATACATAAACATTTAATATCTTTTTGAGAAATATGCACAAAAGACTATATAAAATGATTTTTTTTAAAGAACAACTGCATTATGTGAAAACCCAGTCAAAATGTACACTGATTCTTGGTCATCTTCTGGGCACATTTTCAAAAAGGGTCTATTTATCAAAGTTATTTTCAAATGTCATAGAAGCAGACCATACATGAATGTAAAGAACTATGCAGTCTCAAGCTCATTGTGAAACAATGATGAATTGCTATTTGATTACAGATGATTCATGGAACTACCAGGAAAAGGAGATTAAGTAGAAAATTGCTTCAGTCTTGATTGCCCTACTGGCCCCATTTTCGAAAATTATTTTTTCGTGGACAATATAATCCCAATAACACCAACAAAACAAGAAAGCAAATTTTTATTGTGCAGCTGGACATCACCTCAAACTTGAAGCAGAACTACAAAAAGACAGTTCCTATCTATAGCCCAATCCACCTTGACTATTTCAGTCTCAAATGGTGTGTGACAAACCTGCAAGATATTGTGATCAACATACAGACTGAGACTTCATGTGTTAAAAATAAATCACACACAGCAAAAATCTGAGCACTGTATACTCAAACTACTACTCTTTTTCTTTCAAGACCTTCAGGAGATTGGTTGCCATCATGACTGACAGCTTGTGACGAAGATCATAGCCACTCTCCTGTGTCTGAGGCATGAAGACACAATTCCTGAGACCCTGCAAGGGATACTTGAATGGGACTGGCATTTGGTTACAGGTGTTAAGCCCAGCAGCACAAATCTGGCCATCCCTTAGTGCCTGGTATAAGGCCATATAGTTCAGTGCATGACCCCCATCAGAGTTCACCAAGATCGCACCCGTCTTCATCTTCTTGAAAGCTTCTTCATCAAACACAGCCTCAGACTGTGCTGTAGCATGTGCATCACACACACAGATGACATCCGATCGGGCAAGAAACTGGTCAAGCGTGACGACCTGCCACTCTCCCCTCTCCTCTCCTTCTCTGACTCTGTTGTTTTCCGCTTCAGTTGAAATGGCTGTGCCAGCACCATCTGCACGGTGATCAGCGATGATGACATCATTGGCACCCAGCTGACGCAACCGCTTCGCCACTGATATTCCAAGAGATGTAAAACCATACACCCCAAAGGTCTTGAACTGAATAAGGTTGCTCCACCAGGCTGAAGTGACATCAACAGGTTTACCTTGGGTCAGACTGAACAGGTCACATGTAGTATCATGAGTCAGATTGTCAATGTGTAAACCTGTAAAATAATTACAATAAAAAATACACTTATCACCAAAGACAAATGATCAAATTTCTTTGCCAGATCTTACTGTTACATAATCTAATTAATTCCCATAGCATGTAATCATTAGGACACCAGAATGGTATTTTTAAAGGTGTGTCTATTTACTACAGTCCACAATGCTAGTCCTTTTTACCCCCCCCCTTTCCCTCTTGCTACTTTACACATCTTTCTCGGCAGAATCACTATATTTCTCTGTTCCTGTTACTTGATGCCTTTTGTTTTCTGTTTCGTCGTCAGTACTGTCGTTTTCTTTCGTCCCCTTTGTTCTGTATCTACTTAGTCCACGTCTCTTCCCGGTTTTAAGTGCTAAGAGCATGCTGTCTATGAGTGTGAATATGCGCTATGAAATTCTTCACTATTATTATTATTAATTGGATGATTCCAGTTTTCAAAATCTGATCAAATAACACTTATGTTTATATATAAAAAAGATTAATGTAAAGGATCCACAGTCTAGTGACCATAGGAGGAGTGACATTCAGTGGTTCACCATGTCTTAGCCAAGGCAACTGGTAGGTGAAGCCCAACACTTTCCATTCGCCACCTTTACCCTCCCACATAAATCTGGCTTCCATTTCTTGTGGAAAGCTGCCAGGTAGGTTGGGGAGTTTTTTAGCCCAAGGCAAGTGTGATTCACACAGTGACCTTTGGCTCATCAGAGGCAGGCACTAACCACCAGGCTCTGGGGTCCCCCACCCTCTTACAGATATGATCTCGTGATGTTTGAAGGCTGGCTTACAAGCTTTAAGATATTAGCCGTTAAACATCAAAGGGGTCATGTTTGTGACACTGAGTCAAAATAATGGATACATTTGCATCAAAGCTACAATCAATGGGACAGCTAAGGTCAGCATGAGCATAAGATAAGAAAAAAAGATAAACTGCCTCTTTGCCATTATGGACCATTTACTCTTTGGTTGATTTATGTGGATGGAAAGTGCTTCTAACATGAGGTGATTTCACACCATGGGAAGAAAGAACATTGGCAAAGAGGAGAACATCATAGTTTCCAGAGAGAAAGGTTAGAGAATTTGTGTGTCCTGAGACTTTCACTTCACTGAAATCATTTACCTTGTAACCTTTTAAGACGTACAGGTTTTTTTTTACAAAGGGAAATTACAAATGCTCACGCAACACAGACTGTGAACTACAGTATCAATCTTGATGCAAATTTCATCTCTCACACACACAAGATGATGGGGCTTCTCAGAAAGATAGATCAAGAGTAACATGTTTTCTAAAACTACTTGCTGAACTGCGATAAACAGTACTCACCCTCAGCAGCATTTCTTAGGGTAAGCAAGATGAGAGCCACTGTCAGGTCTGCTTGTGCACTGAGGTCAGGAGGCGGACAGGACAACACCTTGATGTTTCTGCGTGCACACTCTTCCTTGTCTATGTGGTCTGTAGTCACAGACAGAGTCGCCACAGCATGCAGGCTTGGACCTGGCAGTCAACAATCCACAGGCTGTATTTAACTTTCCAAATAAAAAATTTCATCCAAAATTTAGTTTTTTTAACAAGTGACAGAAATGGTGACACCCTACTTCAACATAACTTATAAGTGGTAAAATTAATTTGTATAGTTGTTTAACAGACTCAGTGTAACACACACACACACACACACACACAGACATTTTTGTGATGTTTAGGATTTACAAATGCTTGTTCAGGTGCACAAGATTTTTGTAAAAAAAAAAAAATACAACTATCATTTTCCTTGATGAAGTGTCACACACTTAGAACGGCAGATGTTGTCTTGACCGCTAATAGCAGTGTAAGAAAATGGCCTGGAACCCACTGAACAACTCTGGCATTTAGTGCATTTTTTTCTTTCTGGCTTTTGTACCATGGCTAATTTCTATAGTTAACCCCCACGCCATCTGGTAACTCAGATATTTTTATGTTCTAGACTTAACAAGTTATGCTGAGTGCTATAAGTAAGCAAATGCTTATGAGTGATCAGCTGAACAGCTGTGGATAAACACTGAGCAAAATTTAATGAAATTATGAGAAAATGATGGAAGATATCTGGCCAGTTATACTGGCGGCTCGTTGTCATAATTATTCTTTATTTTAAGTAGATATCTCAGGTACTTGAATCCCTCAACACTGCATTACAATGGAGTCGATTCAGAACTGGTCAATATTTGTAGGGTCAGCATCAAAGAATTCGTGAAGGACACTTAGCGACCGTTGCTCACTTGTACACTCAGCTAAACAAAACTTTAAAAAAATGAACTAGTTCATCGTTTCCTTTCCCTCGATCCCTCCCCCGGGTACTGTAGGACGGTCCAGTGACGCAACGGTTAGTGCCTGTCACCAATACAGTGAAGGCTTGTTGTCCTGGGTTCAGCTCTCGTCTCGGGCAGGCTGTTCTTTCTCACCATGTCACATCTGTTTACAGAGCTGGCTGCCTTGTCGTGATATAGCTTTAGCTGCTGGCTCGGCGTAAAACACCAATTTTCCTCCTCCCCTTCCCCCACAAGTCCTGTAACTTCTCTCGCTCTCTTCCAGTACAGGTGATCATTGCCGCATCTCATCTCGGCAACCCCCCCCCTCCCCCGTGCGTGCGCGCGACAAACGCGAATTCTGCTCGGCACTGAGAAAACGATCGAAACTAAACACTTTGAAAGGTTCCCAAGACAAACACGTACGCGCGAAAGTTTCCTGTACCCCAAGCCATGGACATAAAGGTAATTTGTTCCCAAACGGACGCCCAGATATACCACCGGCTTCTTTATGTTGTATGTAGGGAATACCGATTCCCAGTGCTGCCCAACCTGAGTCACAAAACAGATCGAAAAGCTTCTACACAACAGACTGATAATATCAGCCCTTCACTAGGGTTCACTGCCTCCCTCCGTTCATTTCCCTCCCACCTACCCAACACTTTTATCCGAGCGCCATTACATCTGGGAAGAAACGCCGAGGTCAAAGATTGCCGTCAGCTTTTAGAACATAACACATACGATGTCACGGGGTACGATATGTTCCACCCGCTCAAAGTTCACCAGTCTTCCCCCAGAAAAACTAGTGGGTGAATGGCTTACTGATTACTCCCTTCACCTCACCTATAGCAGGTTGTTGCTCATTTTGCGTGTCCTTTCGGCATGACAACACTCGATACTGACTTCGAAAACTGAAAATTTTGACTGTTTGGTCCGGTCACGTGTCCGCTTATAGTGCCCGAAATGAAATTAAATATTTATCAGCTCTTGAAGACTTATGATTTAAAAAAAAGTCTTTTAATGCAGGCATCTGAAGATACCCATCATAAACTGAAGTTTGTTATTTGTTTTTGGTCTGTCTTACTGGTTGTTCCCCCCCCCCCGCCCCTTTATCACTGAAAGACTTAGGTGGGCTGGTTCAGACATTCATCTATTGCTGTAGCGATAGGAAATTCGTTGGCCTCCATATTTTGGGTTCGCGTTTCTGGCACCGACCATTTGTTTACGAAGTGCACCAGCATTAGCACCAGCTGGTGCATCTGATTTTTCACGCCTGCCAACCAAAAAAAATCAAAAAACAAAAAAAACCCTCACGGACAAGCTCCATACGATACAGTCCCACTCGCGGACAATTACAGGGTCGTCGAAGATGTTAAAACGCTAGAATCGAAAAAACACATTGTGCCACCCTGCTGGGATCTGAACTGACGACAAGCAACATGTTTTGTATTTGAGCCTCACGCTTCCTTCCACCAACTGTCAGCCAAGGCTGCTTGTAAAGAGCCGAACATTTGCCGATCTTCTAAAACAAAGTGAAGACCGTGTCCTTCATTTTTATCAACACCCGCCGAGCAAAATTACCAAAAACTTTGTGTGTATTTCCTGTCGTTTAATTGCGTGACTAGCTACATATTGATTCGCAGAAAAAGCTGAAAGGTTTATGCGTTCATTTGAGACCATTTAAATTTTTATATTTCCCTTTGAACTTTGTCACGTACAAAAGCAGCGCGCCCACACACCCACCGATTTACCCCTCCCCAACCCCAAAATGGGAAGGGTGTAGACTGTACCTCCTTTCAGAAATCCTCTTTAGGGTACAACATTACATTGTACATTTTCGATTTTGCATTCAAGATTTATTTTTCTCGATGAACTGGTTTTAACCCTGATCTGACCCTTCGTGCAAAACACACACACACACACACACACACACACACACGCACACACACAAATAAACAAAACAGCAGAGGTTACAAGTTAGTCTTCTGGGGGAGATATATTCTTAGACTTACCTGTGATCACCATTAACTGTGATAAAAGGGAAATAATGATCATGTACCCTGAAATGCACCACCCACACTACCAGCAGAAACATTCATGCTAATGTGCGGTACCCAGACAAGAAGGGTGGTCAGAGGGAGAGAGTGAGTCAACAAACGATGGCACGTTTGTCCAAAATACTTACAAGCAGGATGGCTAACCCCAAGCAACAAGTACTAAGAAGAACAAGGTGAAGGGCGGAGGATGGCAAGGGGCGAGTTATCCAGTCACGTGCACAGTTCATGTCTACGAGCAAGGTCAGTAAACCTAAAAGTGCGCCGTTGTGGGGTCAGAGAACAAATGCTTTTGGAAGGATCGTCGCAGCTTTGACTTACGAACTGTGATCTACTAGTCAACAAGAATGTCCTGCGGCAGGGGCAGATAAGTCAGGCAGCCACATCTTTCGAAGCTGTAAACATGGGCTGTTGCCAAGTTTTTTGGGTTTCTGCACAAATGTCGCTAAACCGCTTCTGCTTACCTTGGGCATTTTACCTGGAAAGTCACAAGTGCACGATCACAGTGTATACCGTGTGGCAATATTATTGCAGGTGGTGGCGATGGTTCGTGTATCTATACGTGTGCGTGCGTATGTGCATGTATTTCGTCTTGAACACATGACTCCTGTGCATATGAGTATGTGGCGTGGTGAGTCACAAGCACTGAAACTGGGTGTGCAAATGTAAAAAGTTCATCGTAGAAAGCGAATCTCCCATCCAGGCCTGATGAGGGGGAGGACAGGGGGGGGGGGGTCTGGTGTACCGGGGCCCGAGGGTGTGAAGGGGGCCCGGCCTTGGTCAGTGGATTTTTTTAAAGTAAATCTCCGAAGAAAGAAAACAAATACAGTACCGGCTGAAAAGGAAAAATCATTTTTCCTTATTTACTGATCACTGACGTCTACACAGCTCTAAACTGCTCATCTTGGCAGCGGTGTACATCTTAGTTTGCTATGTTACATTACTAAAAGTAATGCAGGTGTTGCCAGTCTAATTATAACTTGTAATCATACTACTATAAATTGGAAAAATAATTCACGATTACAGATAATGGTTAATGCAAGAGGCCCAGAAAAAAGTCCTCTGCCCCGGGACCCGAGCTGGCTCTCGGGGGCCGTTCCCCACCCCTCTCTTTCCACCGCCTTTAACTTCACTGATAATTCTGGAACCTATTTCCGGGGTGAACAGCATTCACAACCACAGGTCATATGCGGCCTCGATCCAGCGACCTTTTACTTCAATGTCTAGTGCAACAACAACAAAGATGTTAAGAAATTTTCAACACACTGACCAGTGATCGAGAATGTAGACCTGTGTTCTCTCTCTCTCTCTCACTCACTCTTGTAGTACATCTGTCCACACCCAAGCATGACACCCAAGATAAGGCAATCCAGCCACTAACCCCCCAGTCGCACGCATATTCACCTACCATGGAAATCCGAAAATATCGCCGGGGAAAGTGGGGAAACAAATCCCAGCACGCTTCCACATCACGACGCACGCGCGCACGCACACACACACACATATGCGACAGACTCACCGGCCTGCTCAAGCACTTCGGTATCGATGATATCACTGGGCATGCAGAGGATGCCATGGACGCCCTGCACGCTCTGCAGCAGCTCTCCACGCGGCACGCTCTCCTCGCTGTCCCACTGGCTGATGTTGCAGTGCGGCAGCAGCACGTCCAGACCATGCTGCGGCACCCGCCGTGTGATGTACACCAGCGGCCGTGGGCTGCTGTACAGCGAGCGACTCCGCGGGCGGCCGCGCAGCAGGAAGTTGTCCACCGCCTCGTCGTCCACCTCGTCGGTGTGAAAGACGTTGTTGGTGTCACTGGGGGCGCTAGTGGAGCTGCTGATGATGTAGTCGAAGAGGAAGTTGTAGTTGGTGGGCGGCGTAGTGGATTCCATGGAACTCATGGTGTGGGCACGTCGGCGTTCCATTCAAGGACTGTGTATGTGTGGGCTAGCAGTTGTGGGCAGGTGAATGTGGGCTGAACTCGGGGACCACGATGTCGAAGAGAAAACTCAAGGAGCGCGGTATGGGGCCCGGATGTGACCGAGAATCGAGGAGAAAGGCCTTTTCTCTTTTGTCTTCAGGATGAGGCAAGCATGCCAAGCTCCTTCGCCACTTCAAACCACGTCAGGGGACCATCAAAGAGATCTGGAAAAATTGCAGCTGCCTTTTTTTTCAAAAAACTCACTTTGCTAAGTAGTTCCTAAACACAAACTGTTCCAGAAGGCCGTACGCCCGCAGCTGTGCTCGTCGTGGTCGCCCGGGGATGAATCGCGACTCTGTGGCTCGGCTCCGTAGCGAGAAGCCGTTCAGGGTGCAGACGATTCTGCACGGGTGTGCACCGGAAGTGACGTGCTGGTTGACATCAGGGGCGCTCTGTGAAACAAATGCGCCAAGATGTGGCTCCAGCGTGAAGGCCTCCGAGGTGCCTTCAGGTCAACAGGTCAGAATGCCACTCCGCTACTGCGGTGTCTGAAACACAGGAAAGATAACTGAAGTCGAGAACGCTCCTTCCTGCCAAGTGAAGTGACATGACCGAAGAGTCCACCTTCTCATAATGAGGAAATTTTTCTAACGACGCAATAAGCCTTTCGCTCAATCTGCGCGTGCACACACTCGGACTCTAGCCACCCACTCCCTCTTCCATACGAGCAAATGTTTCTGTAATATGGAATTTAAATCTGAAACGTAAGACATCAACCCCCACCCGCCGTAAAACACACACAGAAACACACAGGGGGGTAAGGGAAAAATCAGACAAATTTTAAAGAATGTTGAGTGCACAGACTGGATTTGACAGAAAGCACAAAGTGGAATGCACAATTGTCCCAATAAACAACAAAAGGATATAAAAAGAAATGCATGCACGAACAACAAAATGATCTAATCAACTAAAAACATTATTGATCAAGTTAAATGTTGTCTCAGGTGTGTGATGGGAGAATGTCCACACGTTTCCCCGCGCGCACAGCCATCAGCTGTAGACCGTCCACAGCCTATTCCCTGCTTCCATGTCACGCGCAGCTGCCAGAAACCTTGCCGCCCAGCATGCATGGGGGGGGGAGAGGGGGAGGCTTTGCTAGGGGACTAGGGAGTGGGGTGGGGAAATCGGTCGACAAGCCTTATCACAGCATCTCTCTCAGCTGTTGCTGCTGCACAACAGCGCCGCACGCAGGTTGCAACAGGCAGCAGCACCTACTTGCTGCACATCCAGCAAGCTCACCTGTCTGCACTTTGGTGGGTCAGTAGTGCCAAAACATCTATTTTTATTTTCTTTAAAATAAAATTCCCTGTTTACTGCGTGCTTCAAGATTTGTTGGGAAGTGTAACCGACTCTTAATATATATATATACAACCTAGAAGTTACATGCAAGTAATTAAGCTCCAAATTAAAGGATACGACCTTTCAGTTGATAGTGTTAACATGCATTTTTAGGTCACGCTGGCATATTGATCGCTTGTTTTTCCTTCCGAGTTATTTTGGGGCCCTCGGCCTTGACCTATTTATCCCAGGCTGCTGAATCATGGCTGCTTGCTTGTTTGTTTGTAACCCCGTGCCAGCAACTATAGGGCTATATCACGGCGAGAATCATGGCTGTTTGTTTGTTTGTTTGTGTTTAACCCCGTGCCAGCAACTATAGGGCTATATCACGGCGAGAATCATGGCTGCGGGAGCCACCAAAACAAGTCCGTCTCGCTGACCCACTGAACCTTCCACATCGACCTGTTGTCACAGCCGCGCCACTCTGCCAACTCAGCGGTGGTTATACGTGCACTGTGGTGGGTTTTTTTTTTTTAATAATAATAAATAAAAATCAGTTACTGAGGTGTTAGCCTTGTGTGTCTGGCTTTATGCCCCCCCCCCCCAAACACCTCATACACACACTTCCCTCACTCTCGGTAATACAGCTTTTCTGTAATTCTAAGAATATTTATTGTGATTAATTTTTTTTGCCCACTTTAACCAAAGATAGTAAACTCTACCATCTTTGCTTTTAACACATTTGACCTATTCATCCTCACCTGCTCTCTCTTCCTTCACGCACACACACACACACACACACGCAACGCCGTGTCTCAGGGAGAACAACAAAAAATAATGAATAAATAAGATAAGAAAAAAAACCAGAGAGATGCACAGACGCAGACACTTTAGCAACCCTTCATCAAATGTAGAGAGAGTTCATCGTCCGCTGAATCCTCTAGCACCACCCATCTTGCACACAGCCCGTGTCAACGAAAAGAACTTGTGACGTTTGAACCTCGCGTCAGACGAGGCTGACACGACCGACCCTTGACCGATGTCTCCGTGGACAGTCTCAAAACGTGGAGGTCCCCCGCAACTTGTACATTCTTACAGTCTACAATAAATATCTCGAATCGAGATTCGTAGCCGCGTGTGTGTCTGAGGGAGGTATGTCGATCAATGGGACGATGGTCAGAGAACAACAGACGACAATGACCGAACAATAAGATGTCAGGCCTCCATCAACTATCTTATCCATTCCGAGGAAATTGTTTCTGTCGTGTTCACAGAGAATTTCTGCCGAAGGAACAAAAATTAAGTGAAACTAAACACTTCACGGGTGTATCTGCCAAGTAATAGAGGCCTGAAGTGAAAATTATACTTGGAGTATTGCTGCTGCAAGGATATTGTTTAGGTTCAAAGTACATGTTACAGAGTATCTGCATACATACACATTCCAGTACTCACTCCAGCAAGCTCGCGCGCTTGCACACACACACACACACACACACCACTATCTTCGAAGGCTTTGCTGCTTCAACCATCCAAATCTTATTCCTACACATATCCCAGACTAAGATTTTAGAGGTCAATATAAAGAAGAAAGCCACTTGGGGGGAAGCAATAAAAAAAAAAAAGTCGGCGAAATGGTTTTGTGAACTCTGGCCTCAGCACGTGTAAGATTTCACGCAATATGGAGGGAAGGGGATGGCCGAGTGGTTAGAGCGCTGGCGTCCGAACCGAGAGCGCGCTGGTTCAATTCCCGATAAGCGCAGCATACTTCCCCCCCCCCCCAGTCGACCCAGCTGACGGGAATGGGTACCTGACTACATAGACGGTTGGGGAAGGTAAGGCAGCGAGGGAGAGGAGATCGGCACCACCCTCGTGTAAAAGCTGGCCCCGAGAAATGTGGGATCTCTAACACCTCACTCCCCTACGACCCGAAAAGGTTATGGGATGACCTTAACCTTTTTTAAATTTGACTGGCCAGGGTTCGGCTTCTGCCAAAACAATTCCACAATTTCATATGCACTCGCCTGCGGCTGTTACTAGTAAAATTGTAATACCATGTTGGTTGTGTCATCTCACACTCACACTCACACACAAACCTACACGCATCTTTCACGCAGCGATTGTCTGGATTTCTGAGTTTTCAGAATAATGTCTTTACTTAAAAAATAAGCATTTTGATAAAGGGAAATTACAATTAATTCGGACCCTGACGATGGAGCTATCTATAAGAACTGCTACAAGAAATTCACTTGAGCTCATTTCAGAATATCTCTTCAGTTTTATCTCCCGCTTACTATAGCATCACTAATCCATTTCAAGCATTTTGGTCTTGGTGTGCAGATTCCTCCAGCCTCCGTTCACTGCAGACCTCCGTAACAGGTACAAGCAAGGAGACCTTTATCTTCGTCTGCCATGCGTCCCGGGTCAGATGATATCAGGATCATCAAAGAGCCATCATTATCGCGACAATAAATCCCAAACGCCAAACAAAACGAAGTTCAAAACTAAAAAAAAAAAAAAAAGTCATACAACTTCTCGTATAATTTTATTAAAACGTTTGTTAAAATGTGGGGTTGAGGCAACCAGTATAGTGTTTTATGATGGGGGGGATTGGTGTTTCATGCCGAGCCGGCAACTAAGGCTATATCATGGCAACGCAGCCAGCCTTGTAAACAGGTGTCACACGGAGATAACGAACAGCATGCCCGAGACGAGATCTGGGGCCAGCTGCACAACACATTTCTAATTTTAAACACTTTTAGGCCTTAACTCTATTTAGATAATCAGTTTAAAGTGCTCACCACAATTTTAGAATTTTAAAAACTAAAACTGCTTCAAGTAAGATAAAGTTGTTTAAGTCTGACTTTCCGTCCTGTCAGTACAATTTTTTTATGTTTTTCTGCAATGCTTCAAAATGGCTAAGAAGAGATTTTGCTTCTTTAGAACAGTTTTAAGGTTTAGAAACGTGTTGTGCAACTGACCCCAGGACAGCCAGTCCTCGCTGTACTGGTGACAGACTAGCATCACCGGACCGCCCAGAGTGTTTTATAAGCT
Organism: Marisa cornuarietis; assembly: GCA_004794655.1. Lineage (NCBI taxonomy): Eukaryota > Metazoa > Mollusca > Gastropoda > Architaenioglossa > Ampullariidae > Marisa > Marisa cornuarietis. The sequence continues at coordinate 78,201 of SMMW01000064.1, forward strand.
AACAAGCAATGACTGAGTTGACATAAATGACCAGTCAACGAGGGTCTTCGTGTGTCTGCTGTTTCATGAAGTAGCTGACGGGTGGCGGGTTCACATTTAAAAGTGGGAATAAATCTTTTGTATGAAAGTCAAATCTGAAACTGGGAAGCCTCAAGCTGGCGAACTAGGCAGTCGTTTAAGATGCAAATACCGAAAGGGAGAGCGGGGGATAAGAGATGGGAGACTGAAGGATAGAACGTGTTATCGCCGGTGTTTTAACTACGGAGTTACCCCCCCCCCTCTCGGGGAAGAGCGGGAGGGATCAGAAGATGTATCCTGCCTTGGACGAAAAATAGCCTGCCCAGCTTTCTCTTTTCTGATGACTGCCATATATATGTTTGAATACGCAGATGCTTACCTTCTGCTGAAGATCACAACAGTAAAATGCAAAATTCTCATCTCACAAAGACATACACAAGGGTACACAAAGACACACACACATACACAACACGGGTACATAAAGACACACACACACACACACACGGGTACACACGGGTACATAAAGACACACACACACGGGTACATAAAGACATACACACGGGTAAGCGGTAGCAAGACAGAAAGACAAGAAGCTCCGCTCTGACCTCAGCAAGACAATACTCTGGGTGTTAATGATCGAGTTTAAAAGGTCAGAATATTTGCATCACACAAGACGAGACAGTGACTGATATCGGCGAGAATACTTGTAATCGTAGCTGATATTTCGGGCGCTGCGGTTGTCGAAGAGATTTACTCCCGAAAGACTTTGATCCTCTAAAGCCAGCCTCGTCGATGAACACCTGCCTGAGAGCCATGCGTCCTCCTCGTGTTACTATTTTGACCTAAGCTTCTGGTAAGATGACGAGTCTGGGAAAAGACTTGAGTACGGTCACGTGACGCACGCGAGGATCAGACTTGAAGACGCCCAGAATAGTCTGGAAGGCAGTCAACAGTGACGTCAGCACCCCGATACACGTGCACCAACTGCCAAGCACGATGCACGGAAGCCACTGGGGTTTGGGGGGGGGGAGTGAGAGATGGCGCGGGGGTAGACCCCTTCATCTGATCGCATCACCAGTCGTCAATTTTATACTGCGCGAGCCCGATGAGTCATGAACTTAAAGTCACACTCGACCTCTTTTCTATCAAATAACTGTTGAGACACAACAGTCGCGCAATACCTGCAGATAAGTCCTCTCTTCCGTTCGCAAGATGCAAACATCACCGCGCACAGACTAAGCTCATATCTGTGAACTCAAATGGGAACAAACTTAACGAAGTCAAGTTGATCATTTTCGTGGAGGTCTGAAGACTTGTATGACTGGGGACGATTGACTCTCACAAAATTAGAATCTTATCTTACTCGTTTAACATAAAATTCTACTCTGATGTGGCTTTAACACCGAGGGACTCTACTAAAACAACAAACGAAAATAAAACAAAACCTGCCCGCCATTTAAGCATGATGACAAGGCCACATTCACCACCCATCCTCCATCTGCGAAGTATAACTAAAGTGAGCCCCGCTCAGTTGTACCCCGATCACACCGCTACCTTTACCTTGACACCCGATACTAATATCGTAGCAGAGCTGAGACATTTGCTGCCTAAGGCTGCTGAAGCTGCAGGAAGGCCAGGGATCACACACCTGCTTGAGGCCGAAATCGCAATAAATCTTGACCCGCCAGCACATTAACAGAAAAGTTATTCTCAGACTATAGAAGGATTTGGCTTTAACGACATCTATTACTACCCACAACGGAAAAAAAACAAACCCCCAAACGAATGAGTTATTCGTTTTGGGGTTCTTGTTATCGTCGGGAGGATAGAGGAAAGGAACTCCAGGCCTTCATAACTCCTCCAACAAAGCCGACTGACAAGTCATTGCCGTTTTTGCGCTCCATAAGAATCGTGTGACAAAACATGGCAGCAGTTCCACCTGCATCGGGGCGGTCCGGTGGCGCAACGGTTAGGGCCTGTCACCAATACAGTGAAGGTTGGCTGTCCTGGGTTCAGTTCTCGTCTCTGGCACGCTGTTCTTTCTCTGCATGTGACATCTGTTTACAGGGCTGGCTGCCTTGCCGTGATATAGCCTTAGTTGCTGACTCGGCGTAAAACACCAATCCCCCCCCCCCCACCTGCATCAACGACACTGCGCCCCGAAGCCGTCGTGGTATTGCGCGGCAGAAACGCGACACCGCACATCGTCGCCTGTCTCGGTTTTTAACAACCAGAGATGCATGCAGGACCTAGCTCTTAAAGTATTACTTCCGGCGGGCGTGCACGAGTAAACAAGCATGCTGTTGGGGATGCGGATTTACAAAAGTGGACAGCTGTCTACAGTGTCCCTCCTCCTTCAGACTTCATAAGTAGGTCGCATGCTTGGCCCGTCGCCAGGGCACATCAGACTGTGGTCTGTGCATGATCAAAAACGATTCTAGACTTTAAAAGTTACATACACATTTTCCAACTGAGATTTACTGAAGACAGTTTAGGTTGAAATAAAATTTGTTTATACAATGTTGACCAGATTTCACGCCAGGTTTGTTGAATCATGTGACTGGACTAACAGAAAAATGCTTGCTGGTTTCTGACTACCACTGGGTCAAGCAATTTTCGGAGGACGTTTAGAGATGAGGGGAAAAAAGAAATAATAATCATAATTAAAAAGAGGAGGGGTTATTATTCTTCCGCAAAAAAATAGTGACCGTAAAAACCACAGCTTCCAGACAAAGCATGAGCAACTTCAGGGTGGAGAGTGAAGCCAGTTAAGCCTTACTCATCTGTAATGTAGGGTCAGTAACTCCATCTCCAGCTAACCTTACACTAAAAACTACTAAGACACGTCACCCAGAATATCACAGCACTGAGCTAAAAATAGTCTACTAATGACGCGGCAGAAATCTTATCGCTTTTGACAAAACTGACAACACGACCAACAATGACACGCGAGGTAGTCAGTGCCCCAGACGCCCACGATACCCGACCTTGCTAGGTTAACATAACAACCAAGACACATTGTGTTTCCGACCTCTGCCTTCATGTTTTCGGGTTTGGGGAAAGAGAATAAAGGGTTTGATTCGCTCTTTGTCAAAATATCCTACCTCCGCATAAACACGTATACGTCACGTGAATTAGTGCACTCACGCTAAATTGTCAACATCGTGTTGTCGCTTGCCTGCGTAAGCTTTTTTTTTTTTTTTAACTTCCGAGGTCTGCTGAAATCTGTCCGTTGGCAATAGGTGGGCAGACAGCTCCGTAATAGAGGGCAGATACACCGTTTTCGCTCTTTAATCAACTGCCTGTCATGTGTCACGGGGATGCTCTGGGTTCAGAGTAGTCGTTCTCGTTAGCTTGTGGCAGACGGCATCCTGAATGAGCAAGTGAGGTTGCTGACAACAACAAAGATCTATTGGCCCCGCACGAGGTCATCAGCATGCACGCACCACCGAGTGGAGCAGCACGTGTCCAGCAGCAGAGCCGCAGACACCACGAGCTGTTCACGTGCTGTGAGACTCGCATGTACGACTTGGAGAACGGTCGGAATGTGAACCAGCTGCGCATGCACGCGCGCGCACACACACACAATCTTGAATACTGTCGACAACGTGAGTTAGGAGACAAGTACACATGCAAGCGGCATGCCTAACAGGTACAATGCTCTTTCAAAACTTCCACTTCATACCGTTAGTCTCCAACTCCTAACAATTTATACAGATTGTAATTATCTAGTTAAAGGTGAATAAACACTTTACTCCACGTCCCCTTCAACGACACCATGAACATTCCAAATGAGAGACAGTACAATATCTGATTAGGTCAAACCACGGGAGTGTAGCTACTTGCAGGACCAGAGTAACAAGAGAATCCATGGACTACTGAAAGCTAAATCGCTAAATGACACTATCACTCTTAGCCCCTCAACTTTTCTCCGCTCATTTATACAGCGAGTTACTTAAACAGAGACCAACTTCTGCATCCCCACTTTATGAACACTTATGTTCAATTTCTCTTTCTATAACATATATATTTATATGACATGCGGGCCAGTCCGATGGCAGGGAGTAAAATCTCTTCCTCTATCGTCTTTACTAGGGTTACTGACCTCGCAAGGCCGCGGTGACGGGCAGGAGTCACAGGAACATGAAAGTCACCTCGTCCTCCTCTCACACATGGTGGCTGATGCAACAGGTAGACACAGCGCGGTCTCAGAGCCAACGACTTGCGGAGAGAATTTTTTCGCGCTTGTGTGTGTGAGAGAGAGACCTAAGTGAGTGAAAAAGTGCTGTACACAAGCCGATAAACTTGTACCCAGTCTCTTTCATCGGTCTAAAAAACTGGACAAATATATAGACGAATGTATGATCAAGTTTTAACATGATATATATATATATAAACTTTACCAAACGTTAGTCCATCTTTGTCCATTAAAGAGCTGATTTATAGCTTCTCTGGTCACCCACATAAAGCCAAGATTTATCGTGCTAAAAAAAAAAATTTTGCTGATTTTGTAACTATTATTAAAGTTTTTTTTCCAGAAACGACAAATACTGATGTAAGAATGTTAATTAAACAACATTGTACTTTCAAGCCAAACCAAGGCTTATGTGGACAAGAGTTTATCTGTCCCTGAACGGAGCAAACTTTGAAATGTCACATTCTACTTCAACGTCAAGTGCATTAACAACTGCCAACCCTCCCCTAAAGCGGTGTCTTAACTAACCGATCTTCCCTGGCCTGAGCCTGGTACAGCGATCATCGTTGATCGCGGTTTTGTTCTTAGCTATGAAGAACGAGGATCCAAACACATGTCCTAGGTTCGGGGCGGTCCGGTGGCGCAACAGTTAGCGCCTGTCACCAATACAGTGAGGTTTGGCCCTCCAGGGTTCAGCTCTCGTCTCGGGCACGCTGTTCTTTCTTTGCATGTGACATCTGTTTACAGGGCTAGCTGCCTTGCCGTGATATAGCCTTAGTTCCTGGCTCGGCGTAAAACGCCAAATCCCCCCTTCCCCACGAACTAGGTTCAGGGTGGATAAAAGGTTCCCACAGAGTGTTTTTGGGCGTCTCCAACAATTATGAACATGGGAGGTAATATGCCGACTCATAAACTTCACCACAATAATAATACCTATCTGATATAAGGGCTTAATTTAGCTGTAGCTTTTAAGAAGTGAGGGGAAGCGGACTTGTTAAACCAATGGCGTCTGAAACAGAAGGTGCGCCGATTTGATATCTTGACACCCACCCCTCAAAGAAAGCTGGCCTCAAGAAATAACAACCAGCTTCAAACAATGGTAAAGGAACTACATGTATCTTTATTTTCCCCTTTTTACAAGAAACCACGGCCTTGAACCCTAAGTTCATTATTTATCAAGCGTTTCCAGCTCCTCACAGTAGTTTAATTTTAAACCATAAAAAGAAGGAAGTTGTAATGCTCTCATGAACGAGGCCTTTGCATGACAAAGAAGGACGCTATGTTTTGGAGGGACGGCGGGAGGGCAGTGACTTTATCAACATGTCGGCCAAGTCCCTGACACGGCTCAGTGCCCACAGGACGTTGCGAAAGTTTCTCCCCCCCCTTCCCCCGCCTAACCTTTCAGCGAAGATCGAGTCAAAGGAGAAAACGGTCACGTTTCAAGGTCGCTTCCGTGTCTACTAAAGGTACTGGAAATGACCAGCGATCCCTGACAATCCACACGTAAGTTAACAGCTAAATATATTCATGACTGTACAGTCGTAAGCCCGTGGTGTAACAGCGATCAAAGCCCACGGGTGGGCGATTCCAAAGAAACGCCATTGCATCCACTTAAAAAACAAAACAAACAAACAAACCTGTCTGTTCCCAGATATTGCTTGTCATGAAGTCAGGCACGCCGTCCTTTAATCCTTTTTCGTGATTGAAATTTTCTATCACTAAGTATACCGCTCTCTTCTAGTCAACAGTCTTGACAAACGTTTATAGCCTTAACACCAGGCTGGCTGTGACGTGTCAAGTGTATGTTCATATCTTCACTGGTTTCGTCTCTACCTGTGCGGCCCTATGCTCCTCGAGGAGTAGTAAGGAATGATGATGTGCCTTAGCGCTGCCTTCTATGTATTTCTTCTTAGGCTACGATCATCAAAACGGTTGAGCTATATGCCTACTCAGTCCTTTTACTATATATACTATAACTACTATATATATATATATATTATAAATACTACATATACTACTATAAAGCCAACAACTGCTTTGGACGGATTAGCACAACCCGCAAAAAAATAGGAAAAAAAAATAAAACAAACCGAATCTACACTAAAGTCATACACCACTGGTCAATGTTTGCAGAATCTACCCAAGTACAATTTGTAAAGTCTGAAAAGTTGTACCCAGCGCACTGTATGTCAAGATTATGTTTTACCACTTACCGACAAATGTCTGATAAGGTCAAACCACGTAAGGATCAGAGTAACCAGAGAATCCATGGACTATTGAAAGCTAAATCGCCAAAAAACTATCGCTCTCGCTTAGCCCCTCTCACCTTTTCTCCGCTCAGCTGATGTTGGGGTTGAGGGTAACGGCAATGTGTGTCTCGCACGATCGTGCGCAGGAGCCGGATAAAAGATTAGCGTTGATTGGTGGATAATTTTACCCATCGTCACGTCGCCTTCTCCTTTCAATTTGCTGACGCAAGTTAGAGGAAAGGTCAGAACACCTGGGAACCAGGTGTTTCTAAGCACCATAGAAACGATTCAGCATTCTGCGATATCAAAGCCTAAAAATACACCTCTAAATATAAACACAAAAAAGGAGAAACTTGAAGCCAAGGCCCTCGACTACAAAATGACACTGGTGGTCTGCAGCCTGCAGGTGTCGACTATCGGTACTTCAGGCTGTAAAGGTCCCGTTCGCGTGAGTGCCATGGGGTGTATAAAAAATATACAGCTTTACTACCTGAGTAACCTAGCTGGCGACCCGGCTAAACAACGGCCTTACATAAACGTTAAATGGATTTCAATTTTCCCGCCGTTTGAGGATTCAGGGGGTCATTGTAACCTGGTTCTGCTTTCGTTTGTTGTTCTGCTGTTTGCAGAGACCGTCAAGCATGCACCAGTCACATGCTTCAGATTCCATAGTACAGCAGGAACTGATAAGTAACCACGACTAAGGAGAATATGGCTGTTTGCTGTCGGTTAACCCTCTTGGTTCAAGATAAAAATGAACATTACAATGACTGGCTTATGACTGAAGACTGCGAAGACGACAGTGGGTGAAGTTTGTTTTTTATTATTGCAGCTCTGAGATAAACATTAGACCAAGAATCCTATGCATTTTTGGAAAAGAGAAATGTTGAACTTTGCAATAAAAAGTAATGAAAATCGCCTTGCCCGTGCTACCCGAGTGGCCTTTCAAACCAATAGAGTTAAATAAATCAAAGCATCTCAGCTAGACATGCCTACACTCAGCGAAGCTGGGGGTAAGGGGAAGGAAGGGAAAATATGATGGAAGACCATGGTCAGGACTAACACAACTTTCATTGTAATCAGATAATGGTTAGTTAGTATATATTTCAGAGACTTTGCCTATCATGGAGCTTTGGATGGTGCTGAACAATAAACAGCTTCACTCTAAAAAGTTTGGCATCATCTTTCAGTTACTCTACAGATGTTAGTACATCAAGTCGTCAGACAATGATATGTTAGCAAGCTAAAATGCTCTTGAATTTGCAATGTTTTACACAGATATGTGAAGGAAACTATTTATTTATCTTGCCTTTTTAAATTTTATCGTGACACTGAATTGGAGAATATGATCTACCTACCTAGCAAACTTTGAGTTTCTGCTATTGGGACAATTTTCAGGTACCATAATCAAATATCTTCCTAAAATAAGGAGCTTTTCAAGTCAATGATTTTATAGTTTTTTTATGGTCTGGAGTAAGGATGAAGAGATCATCTGTGAAACAGGATTCATATTAGTTTTTGTTGTATTATTTTCAAGACATCTTGTAAACAACTAAACTTCTCTTAATCTGAAATAGTAGTGTTTTCTTATTGATTTCAACTTATCTTTAACTTTCTAAGTAAAAGTAGTCCTACAAACTGTATGTAGCTTAAAGCAGCCTTTCACATACATACATACATACACAGTAAGTGTTTTCTCTGATTTTTAGGTCACATAGTGTTTGCCGAGGCCCACCGCACAGGGGAAAGCCTTGAAGTAGGCAGCTGCACTGTGACACTATGTTAACAATGAAAGTGCTATACTGTACACAGGCTGATTATGCAAAACTCAAGGACATATGGCATTGTTAAAGACAAGTAAAAGTGGGTTCCACCCCCTCCAACCCCTGTTGGTTTGCCAGTTGTCTTGACCTGTATGCACAAAGAGCAAAGTAATGGTTTAATATTTGCATGCATGTTTATTAAGTTAGCATGTATGCATATATGTAAGCATACATCATGATATGTTTAATAGTCAAGACTGGTAAAAGCTGTTCCCAAGGTCCAAAGTTCACAATTCCTCATAGTTGATAGGATTCTCTTTAAACCTTATTCTCAACAGTAGTTAGTACAGGAAAATGTGGGTAAATCACAGATGCAGATGGCGACTTTGCATGTCTATCCCTGAAACCAAGTGCATTTTCTTTAATACTTATTTTTATAGGGAAAACTTTGATTTAAAGGAATGCATGATGTTTGTGAATGATCAGGCTAACTGATACACCCATAAATTGGTGCTCCATAAATTGGGAACCCTAGTAAACTAAAAAAAAATAAAAAGGAGAGATACAAAAACACTTTTCAATTTAGCCATAATTCTTCAGTAACATTATTTTTAATTTCCTTCTCTTGCTGATATAGAGGGATGCAACACAGAAAGATTGCACATAATGTAAAAATTCACATAAGGTGAAAACCATCTTAAGTAATAATGGTCACATTTTGCCATCTTCTGCACATGATTATATATATATATTTAGTATCATTACACCAGCTAATCATGATTTTTTTCCTATTCTGGTTGTTGATTCACTGTTCTCACATCTAGCAAACAATTTCAAGTTTTGTTCAGATGATACAGCCTTTCAAGCCAGTTTGAGTTAGCTGGGCTACTTTCTTCTCAAGCTAGACGCTTGTGGATATTTTTACATTTGAAGTTTGTAACACAGGTTTAGGGTAAACTGAACATAAGACCCATTATCAGTGAGAGGACACAGGCAGACCACGGATGTGTATACAAGTTCGTAGGCAGACTGAGCGACAAGTATAAGAGGGCGCCCATTTCGTTCTACAGCACATTTTCTGTCAACTTGACCTCATTGCTGATGGCTCACCAGAAATCGCTTGAAGTTACAAGCACCTAAGATGGTACTTAAAGGCAACGTGCAGAAAATCACACACAGCTGTCAATTTTAAAGTATTTCTGCAAACTGAGTTTTTAGATTTTTTTACTTTGTTAATTTATTCCTTGTACAAAGTAAAAAATGAATTATTTCAAATTCAAGTAAATCGCAATCGAGTGCAATATATTTTTGCGGTTCATGTCCCAGGTTCCCTTTATCTTTATAAATAGTATTAGTTTTTTTGGTATGCATATAGTATTAAGTATTTGTAAACGGATGCTTTAAGCGCCAAATTACTGACACTGACTTTACGAACACTGGTGTGTCGACTGTTGTGATGGTCGTTTTAGCGAGGTCAGACGCGTGTTGGGTTACTTGGGGATGTGATGACTAAAAAAATAGGTCAAAGTGACGAGACGCTGCCACAGGCTCCTCACCACCTCAGTTCACGTGAACGTGGAGGTTGCACCGATTAATCAAGCTGCAGGAGCATAGATCTAAGCACCACTTGAAGCGAAAATTACATGCAGATGCTGAAAAACGCAAAAACTTGAAACAACCGCTGCGCTCCAAACGCTAATTGCTACTCCGAGGTAGTCCCGGCCAGCGGCATGGTGGCAACATCAGCAAGCCTAAGGAATCAAAACAAATACTCAGCCTCGACTTACCTTCATGCACGCACGTAAAGTCTGTAACGGCAGCTGTGCTCAAAGTCGTAAGAAGACGAGCATCGATCTGACCTCAGTGGTAGACCTATCGATGTTCGATGTTATCTTCTTTTTTTTTCGATTCTATTCCCAATGTTTATCGCTCGGTGTTGTCGTCTGCTCTCTCCTCTGGCTCTGTGTGCAAGGTTAGTCTCGTTCTCTAAATTAGGAGTCAGGAAACGTCCTGCAGTGCGTTGTAACCAAACTAAAAACTGCAGAGGACAATAATAACCGCTGATGATATAGTCTGATGATATATTCTTCAGACAGTTTACGCGCGATTCCTTTCGGCGCGGTGGGTAGGTATGAATCTGAAGCACACCAAGCTCGACGCCCGAACTACAAGTTGCAGCCCAACAACAACACTCAATGCTTGCTCCGGATTGGTTAAAATTTCGGCCACTAAGCTCCGCCCTCTTAGCCTCAGGGTCACTGTGATGTTTGCCGGGAGACTTGATGCAGTGTGTTGGTGCGCGTGCGTGTGCATGTGTGTGCGTACGTGCGCACCGTGCACACCAGCTTGTGTAGGTGCATGCAAAAGTGTTGCTTCCAACAAACAGTATCCAAGCGAACGCACCATTTTGCAATATCAGTGATTCTCATATTTAACACATATGACAACACTGAAGCAACAATATTTTGTTGATGCTCGCCAGGGATTGGATGGAGTGTACGTGACCCCCGCCACCTGCTGATGACCATTCCTTCTGTCGGTGAGGGCGTTTATGATGGCGTGTATTTTCTCTGGACAACAGGGAATGTGCTTGTTTCTGTTTGAGATCATTTGGACAGTAGACAATAAACAATATATATATATATATATATGAACATAGAACCACATTAATTTTTGCACATCAGTAGGTTACACTGTATGCGAGATTACAAACACGTACAAACAGCAGTGCATGGCACACACTTGATGGAATTAGGAAGACCATAAATTATACAGGTGTTCCTCAGCCGAACGTCAAGATTAATGACACGTGTATAGGTATTTATGAGCGAGTATAGTCAAAGGGTGCGATGGACCGGCTTTGTGCCGTTGACGTATCGCCAAATGTTGTTAGACATAGTAAAATATGGATACATTTGCATATCAGCTCGGTCAGGCCGGTCGATCCATCGACTCTCTCGAAAGAAGGCGTTGTCCAAAATGCAGGCTCGTGATTGGTTGGTGTAAACACACCTTCTACGTGAAGGTGAAGGTTATTTTTCGTTCGCCGCGCAGTGGCCACAAACTAGCACAGCTCTTGCGAAAGTGGAGATTCGTGTTACAACGTGACGATATACCACACACTTGATCGTCCTACCAAAGCGAGGGTTCGAGAACAGTCTGACTAACTGTCCTGACACCAAGAACGATCAATCACTACAGTGCGTTGCCTATAGGAACGGGACCACGCAATTCCATTATGTCAATACCAGTGGCGTATAGGAACCAGGGAGGGTAAGGGGGGGGGCAGTGGACCCCTCAAAAAAGATTCTGAGGAGGCAAAAAGTCGTTCACTGTTAGCATGAAGTTTGCCCCTCTAAGGCCAAAGCATCTTCCTGCGCCATTGGGTACGCCTAAATATCGGTGCATTGTACCTCACACTTATTCGCAGATTGAAAGAAAGTTCATTCGCAGTGCTAGTTTCATGCACAAACAGACAATGCGGAGAAAACGAACATAAAAAAAATCAGGTTAACCATCGGTACTGTCCTAAATGTCAAGGTCGCCTGGCCGATGTGCGTCCAGTCCCGGTGTATGTAGACATACTCCCCTCCTAAAAATAACCCACTCCCCTGCCTATGCATGCGCAAGAAGTCACGGGCCAAGTATTTACAACACACAGCCAAGTGCACAAAAACATCTATACACATTTCCTCCTAATGATTCATATCACGACACTGTGAAAATACCCGGATTTTCTTACCCTGTTATGACACCGTTTAACATGGCGGATATTTCTTGAAGCTCCATATGTTATGACAATGTGAACATAGAAAATAATTAACACTTGATATTATGACACTGAGAACTTGGCAGCTATTCTTACCACTTCATGAAACTGTGAACTTGGCGAATCATTCTTACACCTTCATGACGCTGAATCACTCTTACCACTCCATATTGTGCAGTGGCGTAGGAACGATCCCGCCCCCTCGAAAAAGATTCAAAGGAGACAAGAATATCTGTTTGCCCCCCACCCCAACCCGGCCCAATGCTTGAGGTGTGATTCTTTACAAAATACGAAAAAGGAAGAGGAACCGAGAGAGAGAGAGAGAGATAAATGACAAATCTTTATTTACGAGTGTAACAGGATAAGCAAAAGTTATGCTTTTTTTTTACATCTAGCCCATGATGTAAAGAAAGGAAAAAGAAACACTATACTACAAAACAAAGACATCAATCAGATAAGACAGGTTTTTTCCTGGGACACTGACTTGAAAACCTTGAAGGTGATTAATATGGTTATAAAGTTTATATTCTGAATATTACATAATTTCTTGTGATTGCAATAACCAGGTGAGTCATTTTTCAATGAGTTTCGCTTCTTGCTAAGTGTTGCTCAGTCATTAACACCGAAAGCAGCAAATGTTGTGATGCTACCACTGTGTACGCGCGCGTGTGCGTAGCTTCACTCAGGCACCTTTTTTTCTCTCTCTCTCGTTATGTCGCTCACTGTCAGCATGGAGTTTGCCGCTCCCCTCGCTCCCCCACCCCACCCCCCATAGCCGAGCATCTTCCTACACCAATGTTGTGACACTACGCAATGGCATATAAATTTACTGACAATTTAGCTCCTTTAATATGACACTAAACATGAATATGCATCGTGGACAAAAAAGTTAAAATGTTCTCGTGAATTGAAATGCGCCTGTATGGCTGGAGGGGAGGGGGGAGAGAAATCTGTATGAAGCAGGAGATTTATTAGTGAGAAAGTCGGTCGCGAAGTTTAACACAGTTATTGTGACCTGCTGTGATGTCAATCAACGAGCTCTCTATAGCACAAGTACTGCCAAATGTCAGGGAGAGATCATGTTTTCACAGAGCATAAGAACTGAACAGTTCACTGTACATCACACACATGCACATGCACGCGCACAGAGAGAAAGAGCACAGCACGTCACACACGCAGTTACAGTGCACAAGACATGATATTATATACAGTGCAGCACGACAAAGAAACTATTTTGGTTCCTTTCCTGCCTGGTCTGAGCTAGTCTGGAGTATACGACTTCTCCTACCCCTTCACCACCGAAGAAAACAAATTCACAGCCAAAGTGAGAACTCCGGGTAGCCGCCCGGAGTAGAATGTTGGTGGGTGGGAATAGGGAAAGCATAGCAGGCTTTTTCTTATCCTCTCTCTTGTCTGCACGTGCAGGGCTTAAGACTCGTCCTGCCTGTATATGTCATAGACAATGGCTACAAGATGCTCCACTTAGATTCTCGTGAGCGCCACGGTCGCCACCATGTTTGCTCTTTCTTTTTCCTCTCGTTGTCATAGAAAGGGTGCGTGAGTAACCTCCTGTGATGAGCCTTCTATAGATTATTGCAGGGTGGGAAAAATTATATCTGACTTCAGGACAAATAATGGCTCATAGCTGTTGTCTCCAGGGACGGTGCCTCTGTAACTGCAGATTCTTCTCGTAGATGTTCACAGGTGGATCTTGTTTAATGTTCACGCCCGATCCAGAAGTTTCAAGTATGTTGTGAGTGGTGCACTGTAACAACTTGAACGTCGTTTGTGGTGTGGGCACGCAAATAGCATGTGTGTCTAATATAACACAAGCTGTGAAGTTTACATGCCGTTTTCAAGAGAACTTTAGAGAAACCATTTACATTGTATGAAAATAAATTTACATCTAGAAATCGATAAATGTTGACGAAATAAACTCTAGCGGTAGCTGAAAATGGTCGCCAGCGCTGGGACTCACCGAATCACGTGACCCAAGTTGGCAGTCCATTAAAACGACTATTTGGGATTCTAACCCTATTTCTATAGAATTATCTTCTCTTCTCAAGTGATTCCTAGAGCCTTTTGTTCCCCCTGCACAACGTGTGTGCCAGTCATTGCCTCATATGTAATACATATTAATGCTGTACTTACATGTCGGAGCTCTGTGCCAGCTAGGAAACGTGTGAGCGATCTCTGCATGCACATGCCCTATTGTGTATACAAACACTCACACAAAACAAGGGATCGACCATCCTCAGAAAGGATCCTTTCTGAGGATGGTCGGTGCATAACCTTTGGTATGAATCCTGTTTTCGTGCGTGTGTGATGAAAGGTCCGCATTATGCAAAGTCCTCGATGGTGAGATTAGCGTGGGTTGAGACACTGGATAGGTTTGTAGTATTATATTATGGCCCGGTCGCACACACACACACACACACACACACACACACACACACACACACACACACACACACACACACACACACACACACACACACGCAGAGCCACGTGACATATAGATACCAAAGATAACCGTCTAATATCGATCTTTTCTCTCTAACCACTATCAGTTGTTTCGGGCCGCTATTGCTAAACTCGAGGCAAAAAATAAAAAATAAATAAAAATAAAAACCGAGTCCGGTTAGTGCTATTGATCGACACCATGCCCCTACTGCTCATAACTGCCGCTTGATCAGCCCACTAATACTGATGGTTCTCTATAGCCTATTGCTTCACTGATCAACGCCTGATCACCTCTGCTGATACTAATGACTGACCGCAGCATCACACTCTTGTTCCATCTGGTCAAAACTTTCAGACCACGGGGATTCATGGAATTCAATGGCTTATCTTGTCCATCTAGCCTAATTCTAGGGTATAGCTTTTAATTATTATTATTAGAAGTGACTAAGTGTACATCATCGAAAGAGAGTAATTCCCAATATATGAGTAAATAACTATTGAGTTCAAGGGATGCAAAAAACAAAACAAAACAAAAAAAAAAAACCCCACAATTTTGACCTGCGTGTTGGAAGGACCTAATTTCCAGCCACGTAACAGAAGATGACTGTTAAGCCAACGCCTCATTAGCAGGAGTTCAAAGCGCAATCTCCTATTGGCTGAAGCCTTCATAAACTAGAAATAAATAATAAAAATAAAAATAATAATAATAAATGAAGATTTGTATAGCGCATATTCACACTCATAGAGAGCATGCTATATAAATATAAGTCACTTGTGCTTTTAAAAAAAATCACAATCTATTTTTGTGAAAAACTAAGACTTATATGTTCTGGTGATTCGTTAGCAAATTTTGAAACGCTGCATTCTGTTAACAAATATTTGAGTTGAATTTCACGTTGGATTCAGCAATTTGGCGATATATGGGGCTTAGTGAAAGTTTCTTGGATGGTCCATCAAACAGTCATCGTGAACAGACCTTTGACGCACCTCCATCATGGCAGCAAACATCCTGCTTGTAAAGATGTCTCTGCCAGGAAACATGCCCCTTAAAAAAAAACACAACAAAGAAACAACACACAATAAATACGCCCTTTGCCAAGAAACACTGCCGTGTGAACAAGCCATGTTCTGCAGACGGCTTACCGACATTTTTTTGGGGAAAAGCCAGGGACAAAAATTCCAATATTCAAAGACGTCCAAGGAGAGAACATCTTTGTTCGTAGGTACTACGCATGAACGATCACCGGAGCTTCGGGTACAACTGGCACGCGCTGTAGACTCCAGGAACCCAGACAATCGATTACAGGGTGCCAGAGGATGTTTATTATGGGTAGGAGCTCCTGCAGTAATTGGTTTTCCTGACTGGGGTACGTAGCTTCGTACACGTAATGAATGTTGTGAGACTGCTAGAATGAGGCTGGCGCTCTGCCCATGATGGTGGAAAGTGTAAGCTGTATGTGAATTATGCGAAAAGAAAGGCTCTGTGGTTAATGAGCTCAACTGAAGAAGATCGCTGCTTCCATGCAAAAGGTGTGACCATGCCTAGACACGATGAACCATTTACAGTTCGTTGCCGATATTACCGAAGGCCAGGGGGATTATTACCTTTTGATCGATCCCATTCCGTCTCAAGTCTTGCCACTGAAGGGCAATGTTTGACATGACCAGACTAACATTGTGAATCTGAACTGTCCTTGCATGCACTCAGTCAAGCATAGCACAGGAAGCATCGCATGAAATTTGAGTGTTGACAGTTGTCATATTACGGCAGTGAAACACGTTAGAGACAACTTTCGTTTTTTGATTGAGCATAACCCAGTTACTCAAAGTAGGGGTATTAGTCCCCTCTTAAACCAATACCAGACCAGTCTGCCCAGTCCTCTGTACTCAGGAGATTCCAAGCAATACAAAAGCATGTTTGGGCTTCGAAATTGTTGAACAATTTCTGCATATGCTGTCGTTCTATTGAAAATTCAAATGGAGTGTAGGCTGTAATGGAAATATGACATTTCTTCTTCACTCTGTATTTTTCAGTTGTTGGCTGTACATGATACAAATTTCACACAAGACAACAACTGAGCTTTGCAATCACAGATAGTTTATTTGTATTTTCAGAGGGTACTACTCTGAGTGTAAACAATAACTTTGTCCCTTTATCGGGATGGTGCTGATTAATCCACCAAGCTAATACAATAAAGCAAAGTTAAAAGATTTAAAAACAAAATATAAAGAAAGAAGAGACAGTGTCAAACAATTCATGTGAACACATATACAGTTTGAACCAAAATCAAAACAGAAAGCATGCGACTTCTGTGTATACTAGTAGACAAAAGCTCTATATTGCGAACAGACTGCAAAGGCACAAGTCTGCACAAAACAAAATTAAGGAGGGAGTGAGGGTGTATTTTTAAAAGGATAAACTGCATGGTCGTGTGTGTGAGTGTGTGGGTGCAAAAGCATCAGAGTCAAGTTTTCAGAGAGAGAGAGAAGGGAAAGAGATGGAATATGGCACACACTTGAAGACAGAACAGAAAATCCCTGCAATAGTTCTTATTTTTATGAAATAAAAAATCTACATTGTTCATTTGAAAAAGCATCCAGTGTTAATACATAAAACAATGTAAAAGACATGTATGAGAGAGACACAAAAACACTCACAAACATCCAATTAGAGAGAGTAAAATTATTCAACTTCCTTAACAATCTGATAAGACAAAAGTTCTTAATACAGATTCCAAAACAATCATAAAGGAAGCAATAAAACTCATGGTACCCAAAAGTGACCTCAAGTTATGTCCCTTTAAAGCTGTCTGAGAGAAAAATTTGAGTGTAAAGATAACATGAAAACCAACCTACACCTCTTAATCTGCCGTAAGACCAGTGACTGAAAGGAATATTTAAGTAAAGATGCTGAAAGGGACACTACATTGTTTTCTCAGGCCATTACATGCAAGGAATTAAACAGAACAAAAAACTGACTTAAAGCAAAAGTGATCCATCTGAGAAGCACATTCCAAGTTCACCAAGATGTTTGTCTCTAAATCAGATTTAAGAAATCTCTTTTTATGAAACATGTATAATTTTGCAAACAAGCAGTAAAACAGTTGGAAAAAGCATGAAAAAATTTGTAATATGTAAATAATATGTAAACATTTTAAAATGAGAACTTAAGAACATTTTTTGGTGTTTTCTTTTCTACCCCACCAACATGGCTACTAAACCTGCTAAAAGCATGTTTTGCATCAAGATTGTTTTGTGACCCAGCAATGAGGCAAGGACAGAACTACAATCTGTGCAGACCAACAGCACTCGTTTTTAGCGGGGGAGGGAGAGGGGGACATTTTTGACCGAGTCCTTTTTTTAAAAAAAACCAAAGGAATAGCATAAAGCCAAGGGCAAATAATAGCATCTACTTTGCTCACATGGTCTGACACATTTGTGTATGCTGGTAGCTGTAACTTATTTGAAGAAAAATTTGTTATAGTAAAACAAGGACCGTCTAAAACTATTGCTTTAAAAAATATTGACTATTATTCAGCTTCACTTAGTGCTATAATAAGGTTATATTAATTGTATCATAATATTTATCATTCTTAACTTGTTGCATGTTCTAAGTAAAAGAAATAATCTTGTTATATTAAAAACATAGATGTATTTAAGAAAGAAAAATGTTGGATATACATGCATAAAAAAATTGCTTTTCATCCACTTCTGAGTGGATACATCATAATATCAGATCTGTAATAAGCGCGGCAGTATGGAAAAAGAGATTCAGTTATCAATACACACTTAAAGGCACACGACAACCTATATCTCACAAGCAATGGTGCAGTTATGAAAACAGCATACAAAAGAAAAACTGGTGAATCTATCTTCTGCTTTTATTTTCCCACATTGTTTAAGAATACTTGCAGTAAAACATTCTTCAGCTGTTGTCAGGTTCAACTGTAATCACTTTGCAAAACACCTCTGAGGTCTGATAATAAACAATTTCAAGACAATTTTGGGCTTTTTTAAGTGAATACAGTTGGTCCATGATGGAGCCTCTCAACCAACTGCTGCTTGGTAAAGTTTTGGTTTCACCTAGCCGAGTCTGGAGTGAAGGGCACAAAAAGTCAAATATATTTGCATGCGGCTGGACAAGAGGTGAAAAAAAAAGCAGGACTAGATGAGCCTCTGTTGCATTTGCTGACAAAGCAAAATGTGGTCAAAAGAGCTATGGCAAGTCTACAGCACACTTGGTCAAGCTGTACATCTGTGGCTGGTTTAACAAATATTCTACAATGAATGTAGCTGTTAACCCAAACTAGCAGCTATTTTAATATTTTGTGTTCTCTATATAAGACCATGTGTTTTTCATGAGGTGATCTCATTGTTTTTATCATGTCAGATTGATACGTGTTACCATAGTTACTAAATCCTATAACTGTGCATTCTTACTGCAGGAATCTTGCTGGATTCTTCTCTTAGACACTCCAATATTCTCCAATATTCTCGTGATCTCTACAAACTAACCAGATTGCCGAGCTTCAGGAAAGCATTTAGTATCTGTCTCTATTATAACCCATCTGCAATATACCGCCATCTTTTTAATAATCAGATCATTCATTCCTTGTAACTCTTATGGTAAGGGGTTTTTTTCGCAAACAAAATAATCAAGGGACTTATCTGAGGAGTTAGGTCTACTAATAGATTGATGAGAATCTAAAATCTTCAAACAAAACTCCACAAAATCACTGATGGGGAATACAACCATGGAAATATGTTGCAAATTTCTTGCACAATTATTCTAAAATGGTATACTACCATGTCAAACTTCATTTCAGCCATGGCTTAGCACACTTGCAGCCTGGGCTGATTAAGGCATTGCAACAGAGCTCACTGGTTGTCCTTTGTTAAAAACAGCTAGAATGTTGTTGCCAGCTGTCAAGGACATCATGTCGCGTGAGTCCCAGGTGTTGGAGCCCATGTGAGGAGTGATACAGCAGTTGGGTAGTTTGACAAGTTTGTGGTCCATAGGCAGTGGCTCAGGTTCTGTCACATCCAGACCTGCTGCCTGGATCACGCCCTTCACTAGGCAGTCATAAAGGTCATCGTGGTCGATGACCCCACCTCGACCTGTGTTGATTATGATAGCTGTTTTCTTCATCCTGCGGAACAGAAAAAAACAAGGAAACTGTCTGGGTGAAAATTCACTTTTATGTTTGCTCAGAGCTTGCATCCTTAAACATGTTTCTGCTATTAATATCTAATAAGACATGAAATAAGAGCAGTAAACAGATGCAAACACAAACCTTGGGAACTTCAGCACAACAGTCACTCATAATCTACATGAAGCTATAAGATATCCAAAAGACTTGGAAATTCAATTTAAATAACAAGACAATAACAGAAAGTAACTAGATAACTTTAAAGTCCTTGTAATGCATACCAAAGCAAGCTCGCCCTTAGAGTGGCAATCTAATCCATAAGAAGCACTTGAAAAAAAGGAGTGGAAAAGATCTACAGTGATGAGGACAATTAACCTGTCCCAATAATTTTTAGCAGCCACACTCATGGCTGGATTGTAAATCCCTCTCCAGCAAACATTGTCATAATTGCTCCAGAAAGATGCTTAATTTGCTTTTAACCAGCAGTGAAGAAGAACTATGAAACATTAGGAGCTGAAGCTCTGGTCCAAGGTACATATCTTTTTCCAGGAGCCTATGAACTAAACGAAAGACAAGAGACCCTAATTCTTTTGGTATCCTCTAGAGATCTTTCCTTCCTTCTGGTCTATCACTTCAACTGAAGCAGTGTCTCTTTATTTTGTAGCTATGGCCCCTTTCTACACTTATTCACCATCATACATAAGCTTTTTGATTTCCAAAACTTGTTCTGGGTAAGAGCTCCACAACAAAAACTCTCACCTGAAATATGTATGACGCCATAAACAAGCGAGACGTTTAAGTGAAATATTACTAGGAGTCCGAAGACAAACACTCACAAGGCCATGGTGCTGGCATTGATGCGGTGTCTAGTCTGGGGAGTAAGGTTACAACAGATGCACAGGAAGTCAATTTTTGGAAGCATTTCTTCTATAGTTGGACAGAACTGAGCATTCACATCTCGGGCAAATGAAATCTCCACCACATCATGATAATACAGTTGCTTTATGCCAAAAGGAACAATACGGCGGGCAACATTGTAGCCAATGCGACCAAAGCCTAAAAAGCACAGAACAGCATAATGTCAGGATAATGTATGGATATTTAATTTAATTATCAAATTATGTAAGAAATTTGAGCATTCCCTATCAAGAATGATTCTACTTTTCCCCAAGCATTCCAACAATGTGAAAAGACTACTTTAAATAAAAACTAAAAAAAATATAAAAAAAAAAAAAACTTGCCAAAGATTCCTACATTCCCTCTAAAGAATGATTCTACTCTTTCCCAAGCATTCCAGCGATGTGAAAAGACTACTTTAAATAAAAGCTAAAAAAAAAAAAAAAAAAAACTTACCAAAGATCCCTACACTTTTATGGCAGAGCTCTGTGCCACAAAGCCAGGTGGGGTGCCAGCCATGCCACTGTCCCTCTCGAAGAGCATAACATGCTGTAAAACATAATACTCTAAACATCTGAGCACAACATGCTGTAAAACATAATACCCTAAACATCTGAGGTAAATTATGTAAACAAATTTTACCAGCAATGATCACTAAAGAGAAAATTTTCAATCATTGCACAGACTTGTCGGTGTTATCTTTAATAATCAGATCATAAGCCTAACAAAAAATGAACTATCAACATAAAATTAAACCTGGAAAATGACATAAGAAAAAATATTAAATGGCTTAAATAAACTTATTGGTCCATAGTGTAGCTACTAGGACAAAATCACAAAGATAAAAAAACCTAGAAGCTCATATACCCTGTGTGAGCTTTGGAAGCCTTCCTGATACAGTAATTAGTGCAACTGACAAGAAGCAAGTTTCTTAACAAGAAATATTTTACAGCTCTAGCAGCTTAAAGTTTACAGATTACAACCCCACATTAACCAGCAACAACTTGAATCTCTTACTACTGAAGACTAAGAGTATCCAGATTTTTTCAAATTGAATATAGTCTCACTTGAACACTAAACACCCTTAAGTAATAGAAAAGTAAGCAACAACATTGATAAAAAGTTTTATAAGTATTATAACCCCAAATGATATACAGATGCAGAGTTTCAAGAACCTCTGAGGTAATGCATACCATAGCAAGCTCGCCTTTAGAGTGGCGATCTAAGCCATAAGAAGCACTTGAAAACAAGGAGTGGAAAAGATCTACAGTGATAAGGACAGTTAACCTGTCCCAATAATTTCTAGCAGCCACACTCATGGCTGGATAGTAAATCCCTCTCCAGCAAACATCGTCATAATTGCTTAAGAAATATGCTTAATTTGCTTTTAACCAGCTGTGATGATGAACTATGAAACATTAGGAGCTGAAGCTCTGGTCCGAGGTACATATCCTTTTCCTGGGATCTATGAACTGGACGAAAGACAAGAGACCCTAATTTTTTTGGTATCCTCTAGAGATCTTTCCTTCCTTCTGGTCTATTACTTCAACTGAAGCAGTTTCACTTCATTTCATAGATATTGCCTGTTTCTATGCTTATTCACCATCATATCACTAGCTCACTCACACACACATAAATGCATGTACAAACAACTGCTACAGCCAGTAACCCACCTTCTTTGATGCGACGACTGGTCAGAAGCAGCAAGGAAACTGTTAATTCAGCAACACTGTCAGTGGAGACATTGGGGGTGTTTGTGGCTATGATGTTTCGTTTCTTGCATTCATCTAGGTCAATGTGCTCATAGCCCACAGACATGGTGGAGACCACCTTTAGCTGGGGACCTGCACAAGACACAAAAATGGACACCTACACATACTCTTACTGCTACCATCTCTTACCTTAAATATTTTATCATCTATACCCTATAAATCTCCAGACTTAAGCATTAAAATGAGGAAATGCCTGTAATAATTTTGAATTTAACTTTATGCTAGATATGAGTTTCTGCTCCATGGGTTGTGATGACTACAATGGTTTATATAAGCAGAACTTAAAAAAAATCGAGCATAGGTTATATTTTTATCAATATAAAAAAAAAGCAATTTTAGCTGAAATTGTCTCAGAGATATCCAATACACTGAGAGGTCAAATTTCCTGAATGATATTAAACTTTTGACTTAAGGTGTGGATTAAAACAAAATCTATTTTGATTTTTAGCCCAAGAATGCATGCCGCGTGTTTAGTTTAGAAAGCTATTTAATTCTGAAAGCTTCTCACTCTCCACATCATTTGATCACGTCCGTGATTTGATGTCAAGGGGCTTGATAGGTAGACGATCGAAGGGAGACAACTGGGTTTATGGGCCCAAAGAAAGGACATTTCAAACACCCTAATTAAAACAAACAAACAAACTTGCAATGTTGTCAAAAGATGACTCAAAATTTAGAGGGAAATATCGGGAAATGTGGCATTAGCTGGTACTGTGTGTGGCAAACATTGCCTTATTAATGTCCTGAACGAAGTTCTGGTAGATTCTAAGATCCCTGGATCATAATTCAAGTCGTCAATCTCACATTTCTCCACTTCATAATTAGTCATTACGGACGAATAAAAACGGATCAAAGTGTCTCCTTACCTGCTGCATCCAATACCTTAGCATCAATTCTGTCAGTGAGCATGCAAAGGATGGCATCGTACTCCTTTCCCTCTACGCTCTCCACTAACTTGTCGTATGGAATGGCATCCGCGCTGTCCCAGATTGTCACTACACAATCATTTTTCTCCAGCACCTCCAGGCCTGGCTTTTGTATGTTACGTGTTACGAAGACTTTGTATGGCATTTTTAAAATGTAAAATAGTGTCTGACTCGACTCTGCTCGTCTCTTGTGATCGTCTTGCGTCTTTCTGAGCCAGAACTCAACGGCCTTGACGCCTCGCAGTGAATAACGTCTGCACAACCTTCCAGCATTTGATTGGTCCGTGTCGTTTGACCTCCTAAATATGCATATTTAATCGCAAATTTTCCTCTTTTCTTGAGCAATGCCACCCCGTCAACTAGCCAGCCCCGTTTTAAAAATAAAATCAGTATTCGATCAGCAAAATACATTTTATTTAATTGACGCTACACTTTATTGCGTGGTAATTAATCCTCCATCCCCACCTTTCAAAGAACAACGAAAAAATCCGTTTATCTGTGTCATTGTATGAATAAATTTTGGTCATCACGCGGATGCAATTAATTGACAACAGAATTATTTTGCTTAGTGCTTTTTTTTCCCCGTCCCACCCTCACCCCCAGAGACTTCTTTTTTTCTCTTGCAGTCCTAGAGAAACTAGGTTATAATCGCATGTCGCCTACTAGCGACGGACCTCAGCGGAAAATAGGCGCAGTCACGAACGTTTGGGTGGGTGCAGCGAATGATGTGGGTGCCCTGCAATCTGCATACTTAGTTCTCTAACAGCAAGGTCATGGCAATGTGCTGGGTCAAGGACAAGTCAAGGTGACAGGGTGGTGTCCTGCGTGTCCTGCTCTTGTGGGATTCGCCCTGGTGGCACCTTACACTGGCTCACTCAACATGCTCAGTATTATTTCTTTCTCGTCTGCCGCTGTCCATACAGCCCTTGTGGCACCTTACACTGGCTCACTCAACATGCTCAGTATTATTTCTTTCTCGTCTGCCGCTGTCCATACAGCAGTGTACACGTGAAGTACTTCAGACGCCTTGCTTGTATTGCAGATCCACGCGAGAAAAAAAAAAAGCAACGAAATAAAAATAAGAAAACAGGATATAATGTATTAATATATAAAGTGGATCAGACAAAACTCTCTACACCTTAACTTACAAAACTGTTCACCATTTTGAGTACTGCATTTATTTTCAGCTGGTTACCAAGTTTGAAAAAAATAATTATTTATATATATATATATATCAAAAAATCTCAATTACAGTGAGAGGCTTTGCTTTTGTGTATTGTAAATCTATTTGTATTATTATACGCTACCTCCCCTACCACACCATGCTATATTAGTACACAATACACATACATTACAGAGCGCCTTGAAAAATGCAGAGTTTTGTCACAACCAGTTTTATAATTGTATTTCTTTCGCTCTCAGCTATTACCCAAGGGAAGAAACTACAAGAAAAGTGGTTGCTCTCACAAGTTACCTCCCATGACAAGTTACTGCACGTATACATGTGAGAAACAAATAATGGTAAAGACCCAATGACACCAACCATTTTTGGTCATTTCTTTAACATGAAACGTTTTGTTATTTGGGTGAACCGAGTGCCAGCAGGGCTTTGTTCTGTTTAATGTTCGGTAGCTTTGCTGCAGCCTTCAGTAGTCTGGTAACATCAAGTTTCTGTATTTATATAAAGCCTGTAAGAGACAAGGTTTTCTGTCAAAATATGTCGCTCACTACAAAAATCTGCTTTAAGATACTTTTTCATATAATCTGCCCAACAGCAATCCTTAGTACACCGAAAGAAGAATCATTCCAAATCGGAAAACAATATTTTTTAAAAATTCTTTCGGAAATAGAAAATTTTACTTTGTCAAGGCTACCTTTAGGTAGGACCAGAGGGAGAAGTATGATCAAACGCTACTTATTGTTTCTTTTACTGAGCTCAAGCCTGTCATTAAAAAGGTTTTCCACGTTTGCACATTTTTCTTAAAAATTTAAAAATCAGCTGATGAAGAGACAATTCTTTGTGACTAAGATGAGGTGGAGCCATGGCGGTGCCAGAAATGGCGACAATTGGCTAAATACGACAGAGTCTGAAAAGATGAAAAGAAGCATAAAACGCGAAAAGAAAAGGAGTTACGAAACGCTTGTACGGTGCACCGTCCCACCCTCAGCACCATGTCTCAGCAAAATGGCTTTGACTGCCCGCCCACTATTGTCAACATGCGACCTACGATGTGCACTGCCTGCTGATGCAGTAGCTGTCAGCAATACGAAGCAAAATCCCAGAACTTTGAACGTAGAAACAGTTTTCTGATGTTAGTCTTTCCACTATTATCGTCAATGATGTGCACAAGCCGCTCTGATCATCGACGAAGACGGAAATGACGACATAGCTTTCCGAGTTTGCTTTTAAACCACAAGTTGGAGACTAAAAAGACGAAGTTACTAAGAAGAGTATAAATTAAAGCTTTACTCTCACTTCTAAACATAATTAAAAGGAAAAGAAGGAGGGAAACATGAAAAAAAGAAAGAGCTACGGACTGGTGGACATAAGGAGGAAAGAGGAAAAAGTAGGGAGCCAATCATCAGTAGAGGAGAACAGGGCCTCAAACGTTTGAAGCTCTTTAATCTTGGAGCGCTGAGGAAATATCAAAGAGAAGGAAAAAAAGAAAAGAATTAAAGACTTGCGAGTGTAAATATACTATCTGTACAAGATCTCAACTTGTGTAATAAATTGTAATACAGTTAGGGACTCACTGTGCAGCAGAAAGACAAGATGAGATTATTTATTTAATTAGGAACTTTTGTAATCTGTTGCCTTACGCGTGGGTCGTTTTTGCCTTCTGTTGGTCTGCGTCGTCACTGTGGTTTACTCATGGTCCATGCAGATCATGTTGGCGACTCATGGTCCATGCAGATCATGTTGGCGACTCATGGTCCATGCAGATCATGTTGGCGACTTTGGTCCATGCAGATCATGTTGGCGACTCATGGTTCATGCAGATCATGTTGGCAACTTTGGTCCATGCAGATCATGTTGGCGACTCATGGTTCAAACAGATCATGTTGGCGACTCATGGTCCATGCAGATCATGTTGGCGACTTTGGTCCATGCAGATCATGTTGGCGACTCATGGTTCATGCACATCATGTTGGCGACTTTGGTCCATGCAGATCATGTTGGCGACTCATGGTTCAAACAGATCATGTTGGCGACTCATGGTCCATGCAGATCATGTTGGCGACTTTGGTCCATGCAGATCATGTTGGCGACTTTGGTCCATGCAGATCATGTTGGCGACTCATGGTTCAAACAGATCATGTTGGCGACTCATGGTCCATGCAGATCATGTTGGCGGCTCATGGTCCATGCAGATCATGTTGGCGACTTTGGCATGCAGATCATGTTGGCGACTTTGGTCCATGCAGATCATGTTGGTGACTCATGGTTCAAACAGATCATGTTGGTGACTCATGGTCCATGCAGATCATGTTGGCGACACTTGTGTTTATGATGATGTTGACCAGGTTCTGTTATGCAGATTGTCTCGTTTGCTGCCATAACAGGACCTGCAACAAGAGAGCCGCCTGCAATTATGAAAGAAATGGCCCTCCGAAACAGGTCAGATGCAAGTGCTACCTACCTTGTGTCGATGGGTGTGTACAGAAACAAACAGAAAAATATAGCTCTCCTCTAGAAATAGACTCAGTGCCAATTCAACCCGAAGGCCAAGGCGAGCTGCTACCGTCTTCAACATCAAAGTTATTATTGCTCTCCTGACGATACTGAGCAGCTACATCGACAAAACCGCAACAGCAGCGATAACAACGACAAAGGCCGCCAAGAGGGTCCGGAAGTTATGCAGACTTCAGATGAACACGAAATCAAAACAGTAAACTTTGTGAACGGCATGTGGCAGTACATTACATATTACACTAGATTTCTGACTCAGCAGCCTTCCCCTCCCCTCTAGTCTCTGGAACACAAAGAGACAACTCTCCTTCTTCTGACGATGGATGCCGCGTTGTGGGCGGAGTGATATGAGTGGCACACAGTACGGAAGGGCAGAATGCAGAGACGCTGTTTCGAAAAAGTTTGAAGAAGCAAAATCCATTCAGCAAATTGAAATAAAGGCCATTAAGAGTGCATCAACTGCTTTTTCAAAACTCGGTTACAAGACAGCACATTTCCAAAATCTTGATTGTAGCAAACGCAAGAGTTTGCACCCCTGAATTTGCTTTAAAATTTGTCAACATCACACAAATATAGAAGAGGTTTACTGGGTTGAGCGAAGTTTAAAATAATAATTCAGACATCAGATTATTATTTTATTTTTTTATTTTTGTTTCAATCCGCATCCGCTATTTCCTTTCTAAAAAGACCACCGCCGCCCCTTCTTCGTTGTATACAGCATTGTCAAGTGCATGTTGCTGGATTGTACAGGACTGATTGGACTCAGAAACCATTTTCTATTTAACTATATCATTCTAAACTTTTAAAATTAACATCTTAAAAAGCTCTACGTAATTCTAGACCCCACATCAAACATTAACGAACGCCTTAATTTCCAATAGATATCTAGCGCCCTTATCTTTGAGGCCATCGCAGTCGACGAAACCCAAAGTCATCTATCCACCCAAAATAACCCTCCGCATCCTCCGTTCTACAGATACAGATCTACAGACATCCCCATGCTATATCAGGCATCGCTTCTCCCCCAGGACTGCTCTGTAGTGCTGCTATTTAACAAGATCATTCACCTGTGCTACTACTGAACATGATAACTAGTTTGTGATGTTATTAAGCATGATAACTCACCTGTGCTGTTATCAAACATGATAACTCACTTGTGCTGTTATTAAACATGATAACTCACTTGTGCTGGTATTGAACAGGATCACTCACTAGTGCTTCAGGACAGCTCGTCGTGAGAAAAAGCGATGACATGCATTGTTTGGTGTTTGAGCTCCCTCCCATCCTCTGAGGCTCTGCGCACAAAGCAGACGACACCCCCTGTACACATGCCCCTCCATTGTCACAGAAAGCCGTCCTCCGGAATGATAGCCAGACTTTCTCCATAGAAATTTGCAGCTTTTTTTCCCCCGCCATCCAAACTGTAGCCATGGCAAGTCTCCTTAAAGTTTTCCCCAGTGTCTCCCGCAGCCCTGGGAGCAGAAATGAAACCTGCCTTCTGTGCAGAGGACATGGATGGCAACTGGCAGCCCAGTCACTTTGTTCTACCTGGTGTCAAGTTCGCCTTTAAATCCTGCCTCCACTGTCATTAAAGCCCTTGTCACTTGAAATAGGAGACGAGAGGAAGGTCACCCCCGGCACACCAGTGCAAAAGGCTGCAGTGGACTGTGTGACTGTGTCACACGCCGATCTTCTAAAGCCAAGGCGCAGTACGTGCAGACATGCGCACTGAGGGGCGTCCTGCAACTAGGCTTGGCACCAAATGCGCGTGCCAACGTGTGTGAAAAGATTTTTTTTTCCCTCTCTTTCTGCGCTCCTCCCACCCCAACTTTATTTGTTTCAAGAAGACGTCTTTCGTTGACTAATACCTTGAACTTTCTGAACTCGAATGTTTCTGGCAATATTCCCACCCACTCCCCCGCCTGTTGTTTTCCACACGAGAAGCTCTGTCTTCAACTAACAGCTTGAACTTGCTGAACTTGAATGTTTCTGACAATATCCTCGCTGAATACACTGTACTATCTTTTCTGGATATCGTATCTGGATACCGAAAGCTTTGTTTCCGTTATTCACGTACAAAATAACTCTGAACTCGTCCTGTCATGTTTTTAAATCATCCCACCAACATCTCCTCACACTTCTTCACTTTATAGCATCGACATGTCAACCAATGATACAATGGTGCAGCTGTAGCCAGAATATTATTCACGGCAGAATAGCGTTAGTTCGTTTCTCTCTGTGGACTCCAAGGTCGGCTACGTGCAGTTGTTGCAGGTGAAAAATAAATCACAAGGCAAAGAAATAGAGAAACTACACTGGTACACACACTCGAAATTGCAGAGTCAGAACTCACAAATTAATTCCTTGAGTAGTTCCGGCCTCTTCCCTGGAAACTCGAGGAACCGTACTGTGATTACTCAATAAATTATTAATGTTGTCACTACTTTTCACAAGCAACATCAGCATTCAGATAGAGAGGTAGATAGAGACTTAAGTGGGGAATTGCAAACATTTGCAGGTTATCGCAAGTGAGACAGCAGCGGAGTTTGGAGACACGAGAGGTTGGTGTGTTAAATAGTTCACACCTCAAAGGATCTATGGCCATGGAAAGAAAAAAAAATTTTTTTTGCAGCTTAAAGATGGAGACGCAAGAAACGTGAGGAGAGAGAGAACCATCTCCCAGCAGATATTTAAGACTCGTAACGCCTTTGAAGACATCACAAACTGAAAATGAAGGGTCAAAAGGACAACTACCTTTTACAGCTGGTGGAAAGGCGGGAGCGGGAATGTGCAGGGGGTACACTGCTGACAATTAAAACTCTCACCTAGTGAAACTAGAAATCTACTTCCTTACAACTAGTCCATACTTCACCTTGGCTGAATGTTCCTCGAAGCCACATTCACGTTTCTGCCATATTTTGCTCTTAAGAGGTCGTTGCGGGATCCGACCAAGAATGCTTGTTATAGTTAGTTTATCTGAGCAGGTGCACTTTATAATTTACATTTTTTTTAAATATAATGTGCCTCAAAATCTGCCTGACACATGGGTCCGACCCCGATCTGCCCATGCGTCATATTAAAATCACTCGCGCTGTTGAGATAAGCTGCATTTGTAATGTACAGCAATGACAGAGTATTTAGACTTTGACCAAAGATGTCTTCTCCCAAGGAAGAGCGCCCGATTAAATTATATTTAAATATGACGCATGCGCAGTATAGAGGAGGAAGTCTGAGGCAAGGGGATGTCTGACTACATGACACTACCATTGCTCTCGCAGTAGAGGTATTTGACCCAGTATCTGATTCTGTTAGTGTAAAGAAAAACAGTAGAGGTATCACCTAGCATCGAGTAAGACAGACCTGCTGTGTTGTGTACAAAAGATGAACTTTGTGGCTGAAAAGTGCGTGCGGACATTCACATCGTTTTTTTTTTTTTTTTTTTTAACATGTAATATGTTTATGATGTAAGTTTTATGTGTGGCGCGCAGTGCTCACTTGTCTCCGACGCACGTGATTGACCGAGGGTGAGAGACTGAGTTTCACAAGCCTTGTGTGTCCAGTCTGCTTTACAGTCAACGCTGGTGCGTTTTCCTTGCCGATCAGTGTAGAGAGAGCCTGTAGTTGAAGCAGAAACATAAAATCTGTCTGTTGTGCTTCCAGTGAGGTTCCAAGGAGAGAACTGTACACGAAGTTGGTGAGTACTGGTTGACATTGATAACGAGGACAGTTTCTAATATAGTGTAGAAATATTTCCTACATTTCATTTCATATCAACTTCGCTGGACAAGTCTGTCAATTCACACGATGCGAGGCACTTAATAAAGTACCACAATATAAATATATGTTTACTCAGTTCTTATAAACTGCTTCTCACAATGAAGTCTGTTTAGGTGTAGAACGTGACTCGAGCCACATTCTTTGCATTGTGTTATTTTAATATAATATCTTCTCTATCCCTGCTTGTATAAACGGTAAAATAAGTAATAAATCTTTTAAGCCCAGTACATGTTCAAATTTCAGACAGAAGACAATGTTCCATCATTATTATGTTTCATGCGCTCAGTTTTCGCTACGGTGTAGACGGTGTAGAGGGCAATGAATTCACAGACGAGCTGCAAAACAAATTATACTTCAGCTTTAAACTAGCAACGCGTGTCTGAAGGTTGGTGGTCCTGAATATTTTAAGAGACAAGTCGGAGTTACACACCAAAGCCCCCAGAGGACTGACTAGTCTATATTCCAACCAGAGCAGACGACACTCTGATCCAAAACATCATCGGCATTTGAGGCTAAAAGGATTGTATGCTGATGCTCCCTTGGGAACCTCTGTTTATTATAATAGCTCTTCCTAAGTACCAGCTAATGGAGCTGCTATCCTCATCTCAAGCACCACTTTTGTCTTTAATTTTTTTTAAAAACTTTTCTGGTGTTTTTTTTTTCTTCTTTTCTATTTTTGCTGCGAAATGAGCATTCTTCTGAATGGATACCTGCTTATTACATCACCATCATCATCATCATCATCATCATCATCATCATCATCATCATCATCATCATCATCATCATCATCATCATCATCATCATCTAGCGACATTATTATGCTGGGCTACCCATATGACCAACTATTCTAACCTATGCTATTTCGAAGTCGGCATAGAACTTTACCCTATTTGGTATGTTTGTTTGTTTGTTTGTTGCACATTGCATCTAGCTTTGGTACCTATTATGACGCCTGATATGACGATTTCATGGTCTGAATGATCTCATAATTTTGCGCGTCATAACGTGATGCAATTTATGGTAGGTAACGTCACATAGTCAAATGGCTTCCAACACTGAGGCCGACAACCTTTAACTGCCCTCCTGCTAAACAGGCACCAGATACAAAAATACCAACCATCTGAGTCGCACCAGATACAAGAATATCAATCACCTGAGTCACGAAACGCTGCAAGTCTCTGGGAGCAAAAGGACTAACGTAACGCTCGTCAGGTTTTTGTGTTTTTCCTCCACAAAAGAGTACGTGACTCCTGCCCACTCAAGATGGCCGCGTCGCTGGACGAGGTGGTGGACAGGGTGGGGGGCTGCGGCAGGTTCCAGATGTTGCTGCTTGTGTTGGTGTTTTCCCCCATCACCATGGCAGTCTGGAGCATGCTGCACATGGTCTTCGGGGCCATGGAACCAGACTGGTGGTGTGCGACACATGCAGGCTCTTG
Source organism: Marisa cornuarietis (assembly GCA_004794655.1). Classification (NCBI taxonomy): domain Eukaryota; kingdom Metazoa; phylum Mollusca; class Gastropoda; order Architaenioglossa; family Ampullariidae; genus Marisa; species Marisa cornuarietis. Next base: position 110,307 of record SMMW01000064.1, read on the forward strand.
GAACGAGTCCCAGCGAGCCACGATGGAGATTCCTGTGAGGGGATTAGAGCAGCTCAACAACACCTCCCACCTCTTAGACCTGCGCAACTGTAGTGCCACAAGTCATCCCCTGTGTCACGTAATTGTATTTGAAGCGGGAATCAAAACTGTTGTATCAGAGGTAAGAATCTCTTTATTTCTATATTAAAATTGTTCAACCATCGTTCAAGTATTAGAACCACATACACATTGATGAGGCCTGGAGTCAGTCATCATTCACATGCGCACTGAGCGAAACTGATTTATCCTCCAGTAGCGAATGATTGCAAATGGCAGACGATACTACAAAGAAGAAAACATAACATTAAAGATTCTGAATAAGACATAAGCGATCAAATCACTCTGTGCTTCTTCGTTCCAGACAAATTTAGAGAAAACGCAACAAAAAATAAATTGAAAGAAAACTATTGCGCAAAAAAATGTTTTGCATCGAGACATCACCAAGCATACCAAACTGTGGCTTTTCAAACCAGTTAAAGATGAAGCTGTTTAGCAATGAAAGCCAATCAAAACGTCATCAATAGCGATGATACTTGATTTTTAAGTTACTTTTACGATAGCGTGTTCCTCTTTTTAGTTTCAGTTAGTCTGTGCTCTGTCCTGGGTCCCTTCTGTGATCATATCCCTGCAGATGGTTGGAGTTCTGTTGGGGGCTACTGTGGCCGGTAATTGAAATTAATAAAGTTCGACTACTGTGATTAATATACCTTCAAAGAGTTGTCTTTCCAAAAGCTTTATCTGGTTGAATGCTATCTGCAAATCTGTTTATCTATCTTTTTTTCTTTTGTATTTGAACACATATCGCTGCATCGTCTTAAAATTGGCTTTCTTGACGTTGTGGGTCATTGTACTGAAACCAATGTTACCAAGACTTCATGGGGAGTCTGATTAAAAATCTCTTCAGTCATCTCCAGGCAAATTAGAAACTCGTGCACCAAGACTTTCAGTTGTATGATAATAATGCATTGGATTAAAAAAAACAATTAATGCACATTACCGGACTCTGCTGTTCAAACGACTTTCTCTTTAGCTTATGGTGGAGTGCAACGCACAACGGTCTACACAGTAAGACAAGGTTTTGAAACATTTGTTTATTTCTCTATATTTTTCAGGCGCGGGATAAACAGACACTGTTATGTAAAGACAAAGCTATAAAAAGTGTTTTAGAGTAAATCAGATGTAAACGAGTGGAAAACGTCTAAATAGTGTTACATAGTGCAGCAGTTTAGTGTTACAGAGTAAGACAGTGCAACAGCGTGTAGCATCACACAGCGAAGCAGACACAAGTAGAGATGCAGAAAAAAACAAGTGGCAGAGTGAAGCAACCGAAAATTTCGAGAAGCTGAATGGAAGATTTTTAGGGGTGTTTTTAAGCAAAAGAAAAGAGAGACGAAAGAGCGACAAAGAGAGAGAGAAAGAGATTTCTGCAGCCCATTCTTTGTGGAGACGAGACACCATTGTGACGTTTGCTTTCTCTCCCGCAGGACAGATAGGCGATAGTTTTGGGAGGAAGAAGAGTCTGTTCCTGATGACTTTCCTGCACTCGGCCTTCAGCCTCCTTGCTGCCTTCTCTTCTTCCTGGACCATGTTTGCTGCTTGTAGGTCAGTACGCTTGTCAGCCTGTCCGTTCTCTTAGAGTGAGCGCGAGGGATGTTTGCTTTGCTCTTCACTTGCACCATATCATCCCGCAAGCCCGTCGCCACGGGAGACGCTCTGGAAATGCGTCACATCTGTGTGTGTGTGTGTGTGTGTGTGTGTGTGTGTGTGTGTGTGTGTGCGCGCGCGCGACTGTGCACCAGTGTGTAACGTATCGCCTGAGGACAATTAGATAAATAACATTTACGACTTTAGACTTTAGCACCGAACACTCATTATGATATTCAAACAGGCGCATCGACACAATAATAAAATAGATACATGTATATAAAACAACAAAATATAATTAACAGAAAATCTGCAATAGAAAGGTACATATATACAACAATAGTTTTAATAATTGTTCGAGACTTGAAATCTGTAAACTTAGCTTTCTGGCTGTCGCTGTTTCATGATCGTATCCTAAGTCTCTCACTTTACATCATATTTATGTTTCCCAGGTGGGAAAGGGGAACAGTTCTCCACAATGCATATTCAGAATCCACAGTGAACTGTTTGTGGTCTAAACTTACTTAAAATAACAGTTGAAAATACGTTTTCTACAGTGTGCAAGCATGCGAGACGTGGAGCCAGGGGAGGAAACTCGTCAAGGCAGTAACATAAAGAAAGAGGAAATGTAAAAATAAATGCAAATTAAATCCTGATTACATTGTAACCAAAGTTCAATGATTCTCTCCTAAGAGACTTCTTAATGCAACTTTATGGTTCTCTTCCGAGTACTAATAATATTCCTAACCTCATCTTAATTCCAGAATGCTAATAGGATTCTCCATCGGTGGCATCATTTCGACAGGGTACGGGTATCCAGCAGAGTTCTTATCCATTAAGTGGCGGGCCCTGATTGGTGCGGTCCCTGTCTGGGGGGTGGGCGCCGTGAGCTTCAGCTTGATTGTGTGGGCTTTACGTGACTGGCGCCACATCCACATCACCACAGCTGTGTGCAGCGCCGCCACCTTGCCGGGATGGTTGTGAGTAAACCAGTTTCTGGCTGCACGACAGTGAGTAAACTGCTTATTGTGAGTGTATGGTTGTGAGTAAAGCAGTTTATTGTGGCTTGGGGTGTGTGTGAGTAGTCTGTTGTAAATGAGTAACTGTGTGTAATTATCTGCTTATTATGTTTATCAACGTGTTGCAATCAACAGCTGTCATCCGTTCCGTGAGCTATCCATCAGTTGCTGAGTTATTCCAACATGTACTTGAAGGAATTGGCTTCTCCTCTACAGATGTCTTTGCCCTAAGATCGCAGAGGAAAATCTAAAAACAACTCATGTACCCATATTTACCCCCGTTTTTCGCAGATTTATTCTTTTTTTTTCATTTCCATTTCAGTTTCGTACCAGAAAGCGTCCGGTGGCTGATGACCAAAGGCCGTACATACCACGCACAACAAGTGTTAAGACGGGTAGCTAGGTTTAATGGGCGACAGGCACCAGAAGTAACGATACCCGAGAACGTCCAGTCCAGTGACCTCACCCGTGTATACACATACACCCATCTCTTTTCTTCTTGGCAAATGACCAAGGTGTCGCTGCTGTCAGGACTCGTGTGGTGAGACTAGCTTTTATGAAAACGGGTAGAAAATGGTTAGACCATCTCGCTTTTTTAAGAATTTCTCGGGGAAGAAGGGGGTGGGTGAGGGAAAAAAGATGGTTTTCCTTCCCAGATTGGTCTCGTTTAACCTGCCTTCTTTAGTTTGGTAAATGAATTTCAGGGTTTTCTGCTCGATGACTTACTACGGCATATCCTTTGGTATCAAAAACTTGTCTGGCGATTTTTATCTCAACCTTCTGCTCATGGGTGTTTTGGAGATGCCGCCCAGCCTCTTTATGCTGAGCCTCTTGAACTGGTAAGTTCTCATTTAATCAAACTGATTAATTGTTATAATTTCACTTAAGTGGGTGTGAGTAGCTTTTTTTACTTCCTGGCCTGATTTTTTCTCTCAACCACCGTGAACCGGCCACATCCCTGTTGTCAACCAAGATTTTCAGTCTACGGAATGACACGAGTTTCCCCGTCATCAGCGACCCGAATGTTGCAATAACGATGACCAGGGCTGGAGTAGGTTGGAAGTCATTTGAGCAAGGAAATGATGGCTGGAATGATGAATGGAATGTTTCGTGCCTGTCTGGCATCTTGGTAAATCAGTAGTACAAAGGTCTGGCATGTTCGTAAGTCGGTAGTACTAAGGGAAGTAGTCACGGAGTTACATGTATGTATGTATGTATGTATGTATGTATGTATGTATGTATGTATGTATGTATGTATGTATGTATGTATGTATGTATGTATGTATGTATGTATGTAACTCTGTGGAAGTAGTCAAGGTATCGTTGTAGGGCAGAAAGTGTGACAAAACTATTGACTAACTGTGATAAGACTGTTGACTTACTACAAATTTACCGGAGGTGTTGAGCTGTGGAACTACATCACAGGTTGGGGCGGCGATGGACAAGCGCAGGGTCGTTTTTGTTGACAGCTGCAGCTGTGCTTACTGTGATCCTGGTGTCTATTACAGGTAATCAAGTCCCTCCGTCACTCTTTCTGTCAGTTATCTGTACAACATCCGGTAAATAAAGATAACCGTAGCAGCAGTTGTTGTTGTGGTAGTGTTGGTGGTAAGGTGGGGGGGAGCGATGGCGTGAAGATGTTTAGCAGAAAAATAAATCACGCAGATTCACTCTCATAGCAGTTATCCGCCGCAAACTAGCCGGCACTGCATAATTATGTGATCAAATGTTACCACTAGTCTCAACCCCGGAGGTTGGAGTTGCAATCAGTACACTGTCCATGGTTGCCAAGACGACCATCATCTTTGGTTGGAACGCTGTTACCGTGCACCACACTGAACTCTTCCCTACCGTTGTCAGGTGACGTCACACACACACACACACACACACACACACACACACACACACGCACACACACACACACACACACACACTAAGAGTAGTATAGTCACTAAAGTTGTAACATAACCAAAACATTATTTGAAAAGGAGACCTCCATGACCACGTGCACCACATGAGGCTACGCAGTGAAGATTGTCAAAATCTTGTCTGATTATTATTTGATTACATGCTGTAGACTCTAAATATAAAAGAAACTATGCGTTTGACAGCCACCCAATGATAATATGTATGTAACCAGCAGTACTTGATGTTGATATCGGCCAGATGGCCTTCCAAAAACTGAATAAAGAAATTATTATTTATTTACACACACACACACACACACACACACACACACACACACGCACCCACACATCCTTCTCTCTTTCTCTTATGGGGTAGTGGGAGAAAGACAGATCATTAATATTTTAAATGAAAAAAAGATAAAAGGAGAAGGAGAATGAAAACATTGACCATAGCGGCTTTTATTTACGAGGATAGTAGGAAAGGGCAATGAGTCAGCACTCACCCTAAATAGGGGAAAGTAATAAATAGAATGAAACAGTAAGAACAGGAATAGAATAAGAAGAGAGGGATAGAGTGGCTTCCGAACGGTCGCCGATTGTTTCGTGTCCATGTCTTCTGTCTTCACTCGCAGGAACCTCGGCATGGGCTACCTCAACACGGTGGCCAGGGTTGGCGGTATTCTGGCGCCTTACATCCTACCTCAGGTAAAACAAACAACTTCGTCCTCTCACTTTTATTGATAAGTCAATATGTGGTCTGTTCCTCTGACCATTACCTCCTGTTGCTTTATTTTAATAAATTTTTTGGCGATTTTTTCAAAATGATCTGTCAAGTGGAAATTAGCGAGCGCGCGTGGAATCTGTGTCTGGGTCAAGTTTTCCAAAGTGTTTTTTTTTTTTTTTTTTTACTGTAGATGTCAATTGTCCATTTTGATTCTTTCATTAAAGACGATTTGTGCTTCCTTTTCTCGTGATATCGCTGGTTATAGAAAAAAAGAAGTTTCTTCTCTTCAGGGCAAGGATGGTGGTTTTGGATTCTACATCATAATTGCGGTTGCCATGGTGTTAAATGCAGCAGCTTGTCTGTTGCTGCGGGAAACTGGTGATGAGCCATTGCAGGAGTTCCTGGAGAAGACAAAAGAGATGGAAGTAAGGCCAGATGATGGCGTCGTTGTGGAAACGAACTCGAACAGAAAAGACCTCGCAGGGCAGGAACTCGGAAAAAACCAAGACTAGAATGTGGGATGTCTTTAGTGTGGAGATCATTGCTAGCAGACAAGATTAAAAATAATTTCAACATTTTTTTTGTTTTTGTTTCTATTTTATTTTGTTTTTGTTTTGTTAAGCGGGTGTAATCAGAGACCTTAGCTGTTCAATCTCTTGTCCTCCTGATCTAAAATTTAAATAAATAAATTGTTATTCAAACTGAACTATCATTTCTTCCTCCTCGCTTCAATATTATTTTGTTACTAAGCAGTATTTTTCTCACTTAATCTTTCCTTTGAATCTCTTTTAGCGATAGTCTAGTGGTTTGTTTTCTTTGATTCCCTCTCTCTTGCAGGTTGTTTTCCTCTCCACATTACGTACCTAGAAGGGTATTCTGGGTCACGTGATAACATAATTATAAGACCGATGTCAGCAGCAGACATTTAAGCGACTTATGGACTGGATATGACTACGAGTCCTACAAAAACGTGTTTTTAAATTTGCTTGCTTCCTTCTTCGCACACGCAGTAAGACGATCTGACCTTGCTTCTGCAATTATAAAAGATATTAAAGAGGCGATAGCATCAGGTAGTACCAGTGACCCTCACTAATCTATCGTTTTGTGTACAAGACATGAACTCTGCTAATTCATTCACAAGCATGTTTATAAAGTATGTGTGGACTTATACTTCATGTCGTCTGTGAGTTAGAAAGTGTGTTCTACTCAGGATGGATAAACGTGGAGCGCGCACGTTCGCCTGTCTTCTCAGCATCTGCTTGGCGGAGGGTGTTTTGGGGGGAGGGACGGCGCTCATCTCAAAGACCTGCTACCACCAGTCGGAGACAACGCTGGTGCGTTTTTCTTGCCGATCAGTGTGAGTGACAGCGTAGATAAATAAAGCAGAAAAATAAACTCCGCCTTTTCTGCTGCCACCAGACCCACGACGAGAGGACTGAAAGTCAAACTGGTGAGTACTGCGTTAACTTGTAAGATTTGATCGTTACTTTTTGTGTCTTGCGTCTTGTTTCCCGTCTTTTTCATGCTTCAGAAATGAATTGTAGGTGTGATGATTAACGGACATCGCTAATCAACTCTGTGGGTTAAACAAATCTCCCTGAGACGGCGTCTGTCTCCAGTCAAATAAACTCTTTGGTAAAATTTTTACAATATAGAAATATCCAGTAAAACCCTCAGAATAGTAGTAGTGGTAGTAGTAGTACATTAATTGAACATTTAATATGAAGTAGAGTGCGACAGAGGAAACGACCAGAGTTTTAAGCAAACTACATGAATATATAACACACAAGAACGATAATTAATTATGATGTAATATGTAAACATTAATTATAAAATGGGACTTTTCTACTCTGGCGCATCTTTCCTCTGTCTAGGAAAATAGAGTTTCTTCTGAGAAATTCAGGCAATTTAAGTCTTAAGTTTGCCGGTATTGTCACAGCTGTGTGGGGAATCTTCTCTAATTATTGTCATAGCTGTGCGGGGAATCTTCTCTGATTATTGTCACAGCTGTGTGAGGAATCTTCACTGTTGTCATAGCTGTGTGGGGAATCTTCTCTAATTATTGTCACAGCTGTTTGGGGAATCTTCTCTAATTATTGTCACAGCTGTGTGGGGAATCTTCTCTAATTATTGTTACAGCTGTGTGAGGAATCTTCTCTGTTGTCATAGCTGTGCGGGTAATCTTCTCTAATTATTGTCACAGCTGTGTGAGGAATCTTCTCTGTTGTCATAGCTGTGGTGGGAATCTTCTCTAATTATTGTCACAGCTGTGTGAGGAATCTTCTCTGTTGTCATAGCTGTGCGGGTAATCTTCTCTAATTATTGTCACAGCTGTGTGAGGAATCTTCTCTGTTGTCATAGCTGTGCGGGTAATCTTCTCTAATTATTGTCACAGCTGTGTGAGGAATCTTCTCTGTTGTCATAGCTGTGGTGGGAATCTTCTCTAATTATTGTCACAGCTGTGTGGGGAATCTTCTCTGTTGTCATAGCTGTGCGGGGAATCTTCTCTAATTATTGTCATAGCTGTGTGAGGAATCTTCTCTGTTGTCATAGCTGTGGTGGGAATCTTCTCTAATTATTGTCACAGCTGTGTGGGGAATCTTCTCTGTTGTCATAGCTGTGCGGGGAATCTTCTCTAATTATTGTCACAGCTGTGTGGGGAATCTTCTCTAATTATTGTCACAGCTGTGTGAGGAATCTTCTCTGTTGTCATAGCTGTGTGGGGAATCTTCTCTAATTATTGTCACAGCTGTGTGGGGAATCTTTCCCAGCTATTGTCATAGCTGTACGGGGAATGTTTCCAGTTATTGTCATAGCTGTGGTGGGAATCTTCGCTAGTTATTGTCACAGCTGTGTGAGGAATGTTCTCCAGCTGGTGTCCACAGTCTTGAAGCTCGTCATGGCAGTGTACCGTGTTATCGCGTTCTCGATCTTTCTTGAAGGAAAACTAGCACAGTGCATAGCTGAGCTGCGTGAGCATGTTTCACCTTTGTCCTCACCCTGACCTCACAGGAGGCAAGTCTGACAACCACTCCGACCATTTCGGTCAAGAAAGTTACATGATAATATCCCTGGTTGGGGGAATGAAAGTACATCGCGGTCTACATAAAAGTACAAAGACTACACACACACACACTCTCTCTCTCTATCTGATGTTTTTACTTGCAACATCGTTAACAGCAATTGAAATACATGTTCATAAACGAATGAATCAAATAGTATACTATTACATAATACACTATATAATATACAATAATACACTATATAATATACAATAATACACAATAATACACTATATAATATACACAATACACTATATCATATATCATAATACACTATGTAACATACCATAATACACTATATCATATACCATCATACACTATACTAAATAAAAAACAAATCATCTTTCGTCTCGCTGTATGTTTGTACATAGTTGTGAAACATCGATAGGATGTTGGAAGAGTATCTCACAGGGCAGTGTGTGATGCTTGTGGACGAGCAGTTGTTGTTGGTTTGTTGATGAGCAGACTCATGGAGGCGCTGTTTGACCATGTCGGTGGCTGCGGCCGCTTCCAGGTGCTCTTCGTCCTCCTCAGCCACCTCGTCATCCCCGCCACCGTCTGGAGCATGATGCTCATGGTCTTTGGGGGCCTGGAACCTGACTGGGTGTGTGGGTCACGTGGCCAGTTTGTCGACAATTCGTCTGACAACAACGCCAGCGACTATGAAGCGACTAGAGCCACAGTTGCCAACGTTGGTCATCACTGGCATGAAAACTACTCACGACCGCAGTTACTGAATGTCATAGACATGGCCTCATCCCAGGGCATCTCTAACATCTCCCACCTCTGTGAGAACATCGGTAGTCAGTGCACTCAGGTCATTTTTAACACTGGAATAAACACAGTCGTGTCGGAGGTAAAGTCATTTAAATCTCTGAGTGTTTTGCTAATATCTAAATTGAAAAGCTTGTGTTTTTTTTTACTCTCAGCCACTTAGTCATCTAGTCATTTAGTCAACTAGTCAGATCATTAACCAGTCAACCAGTCACTCAGTCAATCAATCTTTCAGTTCGTCAAAAATACTGATAGTAAGCCTGCGTGTGATCAGGTTTACAAGACACGTTAAATGTTTGAAAACAAAACACGCAAAAGCGTTTACTTCTGTTTACAGCTTTTCTCAGACCAACATCTTGTGTTTTCTTAGTTCCAGTTAGTCTGCCAGTTGTCCTGGGTGCCTACGATGATCATCTCTGTACAGATGTGTGGGGTGCTGGTTGGAGCCGCGGTTTCGGGTGGGTAGGCACTTAATTCAGGTTTTAGCTGTCAAAGTATTAGCACCAAGAGAGAAGCTCACCCTACATGGGGCTTCACGTCTTTTTGGACCGGTCGCAGTTTTTCCCAACTAGACTAGTGAGTCGCTAAGATAACTGCTGATGATTTGTTGTATGAAAACGAGTTATGTCTAACGAAGCTGCTTTGAGTTCCTAACAGAAGTTTTGTTCTTTATTTAAAGAAGCCTTAATCCTGTTGCTAACCAATCAATTTACAACATTTTTGTTACCATTGACAAATTGTGTGGTTTATGTCAAATATTTGATTCTTTTGACACACAAGGACCTTGTATAGGGTTAATTTCTCTCTTGGCGCCGAATGTAACATCATGCAGGGAGATGGATGCAAATACAACTCAATACGAATACCGTCCTCATCGCTGTCATCATCAACCCTCGTCCTTACCATCACCACTGTCACCTATACCGTCATCACTATCACCTACACCATCATTACTGTCACCTATACCATAATCTCTGTCGCCTACACCGTAATCACTGTCACCTATACCGTCATAACTATCACCTACAGTCCTACACCATCATTACTGTCACCAATACCATAATCTCTGTCACCTATAGTCCTATACCGTAATCACTGTCACCTATACCCTCATCCCCTTCACTACCACAATACTTTATTTTAAGTTTACTAAAAACAAATGGAACACATCCATCTCCTTTTGCTTCCTCTTACCATCCCAAATAAAAGGAAGAACCGTGTTGTTTCTGGTGAGGAGAGAAGGGAGGATTTTCAGTCGTTAGCCAACTTTGAACAAAGCCTTCTGATTTGAAGTCCAGCGCCCTAACGCACGGCTACACCACCTCTCGTTAGCTCAGACTCGGACATTTCAAAAGCTAGATTTTGTCTAACGGTTACATTTGCCTGAATTTCCGATTTTCTTTCTCATCAGTTTTTCTCTATTGTAAATCATTATTGCTTTTCTACACTTGCAAGAACTAAGATGTCGCCAGTTTTTCGTCATTTTGGGTCTGCTCTGTTTAAACGATGATCTTGTCGGCGATGGTGCTGCTACCAACGGTCACATCATCCTGACCGCGGATGTCTTCAACTTGTCTGTACAGGACAGCTGGGGGACAGCATCGGGAGGAAGAAGTGTCTCCTGTCCATGTCTGTTCTCCAGGTGGCTTTTAACCTCATTGCCGCCTTCTCCATGTCATGGGAAATGTTTACTGTCCTAAGGTAAGTGCTAAACTCATCTTTCTAACAACTCTCCTCACATTCCTCACTCTCTCCTCTCCTCACATTCCTCACTCACTCACTCCTCTCCTTACATTCCTCACTCTCTCCTCTTCTCAGGTTCATGATCGGCTTCACGGTGGGCGGTCTTTTAGCCTCGTCCTTCACCTACTCGACGGAGTTCGTGGACATCCGACACCGCGCGGCGTTGGGGGCCATCCCTGTCTGGGGCATCGGGTCCATCACCTTCAGCCTCGTCGTCTGGCTCCTACGTGACTGGCGACACCTCCACATGGCAACAGCCCTCTTCACCGCCATCTCACTCCCCGGCTGGTGGTAAGTTCGCCCTGCTTCACGCTACACCTTGGCTCTTAAAATCACTAAAAATATTGGGAATTACCACTTTCTGCTTCACTGAAGGGTCATCTTAATGAGACACGTTGTTTAAAATGAGACAAATGTGGAAAATATTTTGTCTGACAGTTTTTTTTTTAAAAAGTCAAAAAGAGACCCACATTCAACAGTATATGTCAGGTTAATTACAAAGTTCTCTCAGCTTGGGAAGGAATCGAGCTGCAAGCGATCTTATGTCTTCCTGCAACTACAGAAACCAGCTCTAGGAGTAATCACCTATTAATTTAGTTCTTTTGGGGAGGTTTATACCGAATATCTTTAGTCGCCACCAACACCGCCACCTTTATCACCATCGCCAGCCACCACCACTACCATCATCGTCTTCTTCTACCCCTTTGTTAACTAACGGATCTTGATTAATGACCGTTAGTAGTTCGTTGAGTTCAGAGATCTTACAGTGTCAACTTCCAAAGGGAACACAGAAGGTTTTCGTTATCCAAAACAATAAATAATTCTTCTATTTCAGACTGAGTAATACTAAACAACAATACACGCCTACCCTAAAACCTAAACAACTACAGTGGCGACACACGCCCGTCCTACACCGTGAAACTAAACGGCGACACACGCCTACACTACTCTAACCTACTCCTTCTCTCTCTCTTTCAACGATCACACTAAACGTTGCGCATGCGCTCTCTTGCTCGAACATTTGACCTCAAAGCTTGCGTCATTCATCCAGACTTGCGTCATTCACCGATGCTGACGTCATTCACACGTGCTCACGCGCTCGCTAGGATCGACCTAGACCCACTAAACATTTCATTCGTAACACTCATCATCATCATCATCATCATCATCATCATCATCATCATCATCATCATCATCATCATCATCATCATCATCATCATTTTGTCGAAGGTTTCTGCCGGAAAGTGTGCGCTGGTTGAAGACTAAAGGTCAGGCGCGGCAGGCGGAGCGAGTCTTGCAACAGATCGCACACTGGAACCGTCGGTCGATGCCAGACAAGGAGCTTCTCAACACACTGCAGTTTTCCCAGGAGCAGGCCAGGCAGACCTACACCTACCTCCACATCTTCAAACCTCACCTCGCCAAGGCTACAATACTAGGTGGTTTCATGTGGTAATAGTCGTTAATGCATCTCCTTCGCTCATACTTTAAGATGGGGAAAAAAAATCATTTTCTGCGCCATAGCACGATGATGTTGCAGTCATTGTTATTCATTAAGTATCTTAACTTTTGATTATGACCTGACCATTTTGTTACCTGTGTTTAACACCTGTATATCGTGTTGAAAGGTAAATGTAAAAATACCATAGTCTAGCAGACTTTGAGATCAGTGGGCATAAGTGGCTCACCGTGTCTAGGGCACAATCTATAAGAGGTGGAGCCTAGAGACTTCCCTGATATAATCAGATGTCTGTTTCGGTATTGAGGGTGTTTTCCAACCACAGGTCTGAGCAGGCCTTGAACCAGCCACCTACTGCTCTAAACTCGAGCTCAGTCACTAGCAGACGACGAAGCCTCCATATCTTCATGCTTTTACTTACATTAACAAATGATATTACTTCATGCTGCGATCAAGTCTCAGAACTATTGTCGTCATGGTCTAAGTATCTTATGAATCATAACTAAGCCTTCTTGTAGGACTCTGCCCAAGTGTTATAATCTATATTCCTAGCCTTTATATCTGTAATTTCTTAATACTTTATGTCGTCTTCTAGTTGTTTCAGAAACATTTAGAGAAGCAGAAACATTTATTAACGATGAATTTTCGTACAGGTTCGCATGTTCTCTGACCTACTATGGCATCTCGTTCGGTATCAGGAGTTTATCTGGAAACTTCTATCTTAATCTTCTTCTCATGTCAGTGGTGGAGCTTCCTCAGCATTTACTTATCTTCCACGTGGTGAACTGGTACGTGTCTCTCTTCATCATTTTCACGCCAGTCAAGTCCATTCAAAACTTAAACCTTGTTTCACTTGTTCAGGTTAAAAGGTACGCTACAAGTAGAAGTATTTTGTCCCGAATAAATCTGTGATTTTTGGGTAGAGTAGAAAATACTGAATAGTGTTAAGAGCCCCGTGACATCTCAGTCACGTCCCGGGTCACGTGGTGTCTTGCAGGCTTGGTCGACGGTGGGCGTGCTTCTTGTCCTTCCTGATTGCAACGCTCAGTATTCTAACGGTCATTCCCATCTCTCTGCTCTGTAAGTATGTTAGTTAGTTACCCTCCTCCGTCCAGCCTTTTTGCTTTATTGTCCTTTTTTGTTAGCCTTTACTTTGTGATAATTGCACTCACACATCCCCCTTATTGCCGCATTACCCATAATCCACTAAATTATATTTAGAGGAATTCTGTTGGCAACAAAACGAGACTTTGCAGCGTCGGAAAAGTTTACTTTGAAGGTTATAAGTCAAAGCAGATGTTATCAACTTGATGAACATCTGTACAACAGTGTCCCCCGAGGACAGCGGCAGTTACATCAACGGTCTGTCAATGATTGCCAAGATGTTCCTGGGCTTTGGCTGGACTGCCATGGGGATTTTTATTGTCGAGTTGTACCCCACAGTAGTCAGGTAACCTATCTATATTTTTTATGTCTTCTTCAGTTCTTGTCTTTTTCTTTCAATGCTTCCTTTCTGAAGCCAGATGTTATCGGGTAGAATGTTTTTGAAACTCACAAACTCTCAGAAAGCTGCCATTCTTGTTATAGGACTCGACGAGGTGACGCCTTTATCTAGAACCTTTCTGTTCTAGGAATATCAGCCAGGGCTACTGCAACACGACAGCGCGTATTGGTGGGATACTGGCTCCCTACATTCTGAGTGGGGTGAGTACTGGTAAAATACTGGCTCCCTACATTGTGGGTGGGGTGAGTACTGGTAAAATACTGACTCCCTACATTCTGAGTGGGGTGAGTACTGGTAAAATACTGGCTCTCTACATTGTGAGTGGGGTGAGTACTGGTAAAATACTGACTCCCTACATTGTGAGTGGGGTGAGTACTGGTAAAATACTGGCTCCCTACATTCTGAGTGGGGTGAGTACTGGTAAAATACTGACTCCCTACATTCTGAGTGGGGTGAGTATTGGTAAAATACTGGCTCCTTAAATTGTGAGTGGGGTGAGTACTGGTAAAATACTGGCTCCCTACATTGTGAGTGGGGTGAGTACTGGTAATATACTGGCTCCCTACATTGTGAGTGGGGTGAGTACTGGTAAAATACTGGCTCCCTACATTGTGAGTGGGGTGAGTACTGGTAAAATACTGGCTACCTACATTGTGAGTGGGGTGAGTACTGGTAAAATACTGGCTACCTACATTGTGAGTGGGGTGAGTATTGGTAAAATACTGGCTCCCTACATTGTGAGTGGGGTGAGTATTGGTAAAATACTGGCTCCCTACATTGTGAGTGGGGTGAGTACTGGTAAAATACTGACTCCCTACATTGTGAGTGGGGTGAGTATTGGTAAAATACTGGCTCCCTACATTGTGAGTGGGGTGAGTACTGGTAAAATACTGGCTCCCTACATTGTGAGTGGGGTGAGTACTGGTAAAATATTGGCTCCCTACATTGTGAGTGGGGTGAGTACTGGTAAAATACTGGCTCCCTACATTGTGAGTGGGGTGAGTACTGGTAAAATACTGGCTCCCTACATTGTGAGTGGGGTGAGTACTGGTAAAATACTGGCTCCCTACATTGTGAGTGGGGTGAGTATTGGTAACATACTGGCTCCCTACATTGTGAGTGGGGTGAGTACTGGTAAAATACTGGCTCCCTACATTGTGAGTGGGGTGAGTACTGGTAAAATACTGGCTCCCTACATTGTGAGTGGGGTGAGTACTGGTAAAATACTGGCTCCCTACATTGTGAGTGGGGTGAGTACTGGTAAAATACTGGCTCCCTACATTGTGAGTGGGGTGAGTATTGGTAACATACTGGCTCCCTACATTGTGAGTGGGGTGAGTACTGGTAAAATACTGGCTCCCTACATTGTGAGTGGGGTGAGTACTGGTAAAATACTGGCTCCCTACATTGTGAGTGGGGTGAGTACTGGTAAAATACTGGCTCCCTACATTGTGAGTGGGGTGAGTACTGGTAACATTCTTGCTCCCTACATTGTGAGTGGGGTGAGTATTGGTAACATACTGGCTCTCTACATTCTGAGGGGGACTGCGTAGAGACCACCTTCCATTACATGGTCTTTGCCTGTCTTTTTGTAGTGTCTTTGTCACAGCGGGTATACAGACATACGCAAGTTTAAAACACCGCAAACAAATCTTACATAAAAATGAATATAATATTCGGACAAAAATCAACAAACAGAAATGCTTAGCTTAACTATACAAGAAACACCTAACAGTACTCCTCCCTCCTCTCCGCAGTAAAAGTCTTTCATCAAAAGTTCACGTGAAAAGTCCGCCGTCAGAAACACGATGCACAGTCTGTCGCTGTTGCTGCTCCTCATGAAGTTAGATTCTGCAGACAGAAAAGCACACACCTTTCAAAATCTAACAATCATTTTATTAAACTATATTAATATTCTCTAATAAAAATACAGTCCGAAACTTATTTTTAAATTTAAAAAAATCAAAACCGAAGCAAACGTACCTCAACAGGTTTTACTTGAAAATAGTTCGCCTTATATCACAACTTGAGCTCTGGTCAGCGCTGGAAAAAAAAGGTCAGGTATTCCTCCCGTCACAGTCAAGGACACGCACCAGGCAACAAAAATCGCTCTTTCCTCTCCCTCTTAAGCATCGACATTTAAACGAGTCGAGCCCCTCATTGACTCCGATACATCAAAGAAAAAGCGGCCGCCATGAGACGCACACACCCACGCACATACTCACCCACGCACTCACACACACCCACAAACTCACACACACCCACGCACACCCACACACACGCACACACCCACGCACACACCCACGCACTCACCCACACACTCCCACACAAAACACTCGCCATCCGCCCGCGCTTTCCTTTCTCCAAAACATTTCTTTAAATCTACACGGCAAGTTTGTGACAGTCTTGCTCTGTACATTAAAGTCCTTGGATACAAGTTAAAAACGTATTTGTCTTTAGCCTTCCCATCAGACTTTGTCATGATGCAAATTTTGTGTTTGTGTTGTCAGAAGAAGCAAATAGCTGACTAAAATAAGTTTTTTTCAGGACCAAACGTATGTTTTCTACGTCGTCATAGGCGTTGCCATGATCCTGACGACCGTAGCGCCACTCATGCTGAACGAGACGCGGGGTCGGCCGCTAGCAGACACCTTTGAAATAAATGTACCAGCCACGGAGACCCAACAACAAGGAACTAGATTGTTAGTCACCTGTCATCCACTTACACCTGACAGCAATGTCACTCCTGGTTGTCATGACAGCAACGTAAACACAATAACAAGGGGTGTGACAAGAGTTCAAGCACAATGACATTTGAACACACAATTCAGAAAATGAAGAGTGATACATTTGTAAAATCTTTGTTGTGTTGTGTTTTGTTTTTCCTACTTACTGCATTTCTCCAACATATTATATTCAGAAAATTATATATATATATATTTTCGAAAGAGCTGGTCAAGTACACTTTAAGTTAGACATTATAAAGTCAGTCTAGACGATTAGAGTAAAGAATAAGTATTAAAAATAAAAATATACAAATATATTCCTATTTTTTTAATGTGTTTCTTTTTTTTTTCTTGTAAACGCCACGAGTTTCCCTATCAGAGGAAGGTACGTGCGTACAAATCTTTTTATTATTAACAAAACTAATCGGAAACTATAATAAATGTGTAGGTCACGTGATCTTGTCATCATGTCTGAGTGCTTTGTCAAGTCCACATCTCTTGTTGACGCTCAAAAAAAGGCAGCTCATCAAGAGCAGCTGGATGTTCTCTGAGCCACCGTGGTCCAATGTAGTTACCCCCCCGCACTTTGTCCACCCAGCTTCCCGCAGGAAGATAGATGTCGCGCGAGCGGGCTCCCTCTTCTAAGACCGGGGCGACCAGAAGGTTGTCCCCCAAGAGAAACTGCGTATCTATTGTCCAGGTGACTGGATCTGTAGGCGCAATCCACCACAAGGGTCTGACGATAGGAGCTCCAGTTCTCGTGGATTCTCGAGCCAGCGAAATGATGATGTCTGAATAGTTCATGTGGAGAGAAACAAACTTTCGACATATCAAGACGACGTGAGTGTCGTATATCCAAGGACCCGTTGAAAATTGCAGGAATGGCAAAAAGGTGTTGGCCTGCGAGATAAAACAGAACAAAATTGCAGATTCAGATATTCTTGTTGGGTTTCTAGTACCAATAGGCAGAACACCTAAGCCTCGAAAAGCAGATTCCTCTATTTCCTTGAAGATGCTATTTCATGGAAACTGAGATGAGATCACCGTCCTGGTGTACACAATAAAAGACTGCTTAATACCGAGAAATGTAATATCACAATAAAACTTCAGGAGTTTCTTTGAGCTGTAGTACTTTGATGTACAGCACATACGCACAGCTGACTGTATTCAAAGATTCGCGCACTACCTAAATACTCTACTGTCCTGACAATCCTCTGAATATTGACGATAAAATCAAACAGTTATTTTTATGAATTAAACATGAACTAGCCTACAAGAACTTTCTGCCGCATTTAAGTGTTATTTGTGAAGTACACATTCAAAACACTGAAGAAAAAATACGGAAAACTTGGATAAAGCTGTCAAACTGAAAATTGTAGGCCCACAACTGCAAGCAGAGTAATTTTTTTTTTTTTTTTTGTGGAAAGCGAGTGCGGGAGAATAGCACTTGATATGCCCACCACCATTACAAACCTGCAGCCAGCGTATGAAAAGTTCAGGGTTGTCCTTTAACGATCTGTCGTTGCCACCTATCATGTCCGTCTGCACAAACGGGTAGCCGATAATGCCGAATGTCAGAGCCGTTGGGATGAGTGTACGCAGTCCCAGTTTGGTGCCCCAGATGCTACGGCGGTCGAGCATGCGCGTCATCACCGGAAGATCTTGGGTCCGGAAGCCGACCCGCACCTCCTGCGCGCGCAGCACGGGATCGGCCCTGGAGAAAAGCGAAGAACAATTGGTCATGAGCTTGCATTTTTAATGAACATTTATGGTGCAGGTCATCAAGTTGCCTGCCTTTCACTGCACCTGCCGGTTAAGTTTGTTTTCAAAGACTGGAGGACAACATTGGAAAGGCAAATCGCAAACATGTACATACCCACGGTATTTTTTAAAACAGCCGACATGTTCTTCGCTTCCTTGGAAAAACAAGCACAAAGAAGAACAGAAATACTATTTTCCTCAACAATAAAAATGCTGGTGTTTGCACATATATATAGATATATATTTGTATGTATACGATTTTCTTTAATGATTCGGGTTTCTGGCACAATTTTATATTACAAAGATATTACACAATGCATAATACACCTCGTTAGCAGCCTCACCAATAGACTTTCACTCATGAATAAAGTGAGAGAGAGAGAGAGTTGAGGAGAAGAGTTGTACAGTGAGAATGAAAGAAAGTACACTGAAAAAGAAAACAGGTTCACCTCAGCGCCATGTCGACATAGTGTCTGGCGTACTGATCAGGGTAGTCCAGACAATATTTAGTTCTGTGTTGCTTTGTGAGCCACGTGGCTTCGCCGTAGTCAAACTTGAAGGAAGATACATTGTAGGCCTGTTGGAGGAAGCGGGTGGAGTCCAGGTACCAGGACACGGCGTCCGGGTTGGTGACGTCCAGCAGAAACGCACTTTCCCACGGGTGGCGCCAGTGACTGACGGCTGGAGCATCCAAGCCCTCACCTGTTTTGAGTGAATGAAAGGTGATAACACAGGTAAGACAGTTCTCTAGATGCCTGTGCTCTTTTTGAATATAGATGTTTATCCGTCGACCGGCTAAGAAAAAGCAGTGCAGTACCTTTAACAAGATATCCCTTGCTGTGTCCTTCCGCCGCTGCTTTTGAATCCAGATCAAAGAAGGGGTGAACCCACACCGTGACCTTCATCCCAAGCTCCGACAACTGGTGTATCATGCCTTTTGGGTCTGGAAACCGCGTACGGTTGAAGTCCAGATCTCCGTACCGTGGGGTCCAGTTGTCGTCGATCTCCAGCTGGGAATACGGGAATCCGTTCTGCCGGATCGCTCTCGCATAGTCCAGAACCTTCGTCTGATCCACATTTTTCTTAAACATCGCCCACGTGGACCAGATCGGTGCTCGGAATAGCTCTATATTGGGAATGTCACGTGGTTTCGCCAGATGCTTGCTTGTCAAGTGCTGGTGAGTGAGTCTGACGTCCGGCCCTTGACAAATCTGGTATCGTAAAAATGGCGGATTATCCGTGTTTCTTGAGTATGGAAAGTCGTCGCACTGGGCAACGAAGCACATAGTCTGACTTCCTTTTTCGTTGAAACTTAAAAAGAGCGGCACATCAGGATACACAAAAAGGCCAAAGCCGTTGGAGGATACGAACAGCCGCTCGATGACAGAGCCGTAACCATTGACGACACCGGAGGAGAAATAGGAAGTGACGTATGCCTGCAAGGGCTGCTGGATGCCATTCATGGGCCAAACCTGCTGATCGTACTCGAACCCCCCATACCAGTGCCCATGGCGCAAGCTGTAACAGTCGCGGAGTGGCGTTTGACACGAGTTGGTCGTCCAGGAAACATCGTAACAATCTATGCGACTTTCAGTAGCCACCCGACCATCAGCAGCCACCCAGGCTTCGCCAGGCACCTCTGTGACTCTGAGCTCTAGCGAGGAGTTCCACCTGTAGTGCAGACTGTTGCGCATCTGGCTTCCAGATTCATACACTCGGCCTGAATAGATTAACAGGACACAGACTTAGTATACAATCATAGTCTTAGTCACATAGTCTTTGTCACACTACAAGTACGTGCAGGGTTTTCCATCATGCACGTCACACAAAATTAATTAAATCAAACAAGAGCTCTCTTACTTGAAGGATGAATGTTCACACCCAGGGCACCAATGTTCGTGATCTTTCCTTTCTCGTTCGTAACTCTTACTTCAGGTGAGTTGCTCGTCCGCTTCATGATGACAGTCAGGTGTTTACCAACATCCCACGATCTTGACCTGTAAACAAAAATTCATTCAAGTTCTAAAATACTATGAAAACTATTTCTCTAAAGTGGATAAAAAGACTCCATTAACCATCGTTGTATCTTTTGCCAAGAGACACTAAAAAAAAAAAATTAAAATTCTAAGTAATTAACAGTGTATCTCAGTGATTAACCATTCAAATATTTTAAAAGAATCTAGAAACGCTGATTGTGAATGTTTTGGTGGCTAAGTGACACAGAAAAGGAGAATGAAAGAGAGGAATGGATAAAGAGACAGACGTAAAGAAACAAAGAATGAGAGAGAGAGAGAGAGCAACTGTCGTAGATGTTGCTTACTCGATAAACAGAGACTGTGTATCCAACTCGAAGAAATTGTAATACATCCTTTTCGCCACATAGTAAACGATGACCAAGACGATGATGGAAGTGATTGCTCGCCGGGAATGCACTCTCACCTGCGGCATCTTTGTACAAATGCCAGCCACTTGGTAATTTGGAATATCACCTCGACATCACGGTCCTGCCTTCATCCAACCTCCGACCTTCACAGTCTTGGCTGCTTTCTCCGGTTCCTTCGCTGTTTCTATGAGTTTCTAACTTTCTTGTGCCCTTTTCTTCTCGGTCTTCATCTCGTTATCTTCACTAATGTTCTTTAGCTGCTTCCAGGAGTTCCTCAACTCATAACTTTCTTGTCTTGTATTTTTTCTCTCATGTCCTACGTTCTCGAATCTTCCTTGTTTACTCTTTCGGTGCTCTGCTATCAGTTGAAAACTTCAGCTGCATTTCGATCTGTAAAAGAGCGAGACAGGGCAATGTTTAGGTTCTGCACAAGAGATGAGATTAAGGTGGAAGAGGCGATGGGTGCTAAATCACGACTGAAAGTTAAAGTTGTAGCGGATTTTTGCAGGTACAGGTCTCTTCCACCTAGACATCAAAGAGAGCTCAATGTTTTTTATAAAAATTATAGGAAGAACGAGTTGAACAAAATATAGGCTTTCACAAAATGCTTTCAACGATTTTGATGACAGAAATCCGTCATTTGCTTATTAACTGGTTTGTAGATTACGACACTACCAAAGGGTCGTCCCCTAACCTTTTCTAGCCGTTGGGGAGCGTAGTGATGGATCGAGACCACACTGCTATGTCACGGCTGTCCCCACATCTCCCTGGCAGCTTTACCTTCCCTCAAACATCTGTGGAGTCGTCTCCATTCTCGATAACTGGGTCTACAAGGGAAGAAGGCCACTGCCCCATACGGGTATCGATCCGGACGCTATAGTGCTCTAACCACTCAGCCATCTGCTTCTCCTACACCAGCGTTTCTCAACCTTTTACTTGTGACGCCCCCCCAGACGAATAAAGGTACGTCCGCGCGCCCCCCTTAGCCACTAATACCTATATGAGATATGAGAAAATGACCGCCTTTGCGGCCCCCTTTTCAGCAGCTTGCGCCCCCCTTGGGGGGCGCGCCCCCCAGGTTGAGAACCGCGGTCCTACACCCAGAGAGAAATTTGTGTATTCCGAGACGAGAGACAGGATCGAGGTTACATTCTCATTACAGTGATATACACTTCTCATTACTGTACAGTTCTCTACAGTGATGTCAAGCTTACATTCTCATTACCGTGATGTAAAACTTACAGTTCTCTACAGTGATGTCGAGCTTACAGTTCTCTACAGTGATGTCGAGCTTACATTCTCACTACAGTGATGTCAGACTTACATTCTCATTACAGTGATGTCGAGCTTACATTCTCATTACAGTGATGTCGAGCTTACAGTTCCCTACAGTGATGTCGAGCTTACATTCTCATTACAGTGATGTCGAGCTTACAGTTCTCTACAGTGATGTCGAGCCTACATTCTCATTACAGTGATGTCGAGCTTACATTCTCATTACAGTGATGTCGAGCTTACAGTTCTCTACAGTGATGTCGAGCTTACAGTTCTCTACAGTGATGTCGAGCCTACATTCTCATTACAGTGATGTCGAGCTTACAGTTCTCTACAGTGATGTCGAGCTTACAGTTCTCTACAGTGATGTCGAGCTTACATTCTCATTACAGTGATGTCGAGCTTACAGTTCTCTACAGTGATGTCGAGCTTACAGTTCTCTACAGTGATGTCAGACTTACATTCTCATTACAGTGATGTCGAGCTTACAGTTCTCTACAGTGATGTCGAGCTTACAGTTCCTTACAGTGATGTCGAGCTTACATTCTCATTACAGTGATGTCGAGCTTACAGTTCTCTACAGTGATGTCGAGCCTACATTCTCATTACAGTGATGTCGAGCTTACATTCTCATTACAGTGATGTCGAGCTTACAGTTCTCTACAGTGATGTCGAGCTTACAGTTCTCTACAGTGATGTCGAGCTTACATTCTCATTACAGTGATGTCGAGCTTACAGTTCTCTACAGTGATGTCGAGCTTACAGTTCTCTACAGTGATGTCGAGCCTACATTCTCATTACAGTGATGTCGAGCTTACAGTTCTCTACAGTGATGTCGAGCTTACAGTTCTCTACAGTGATGTCGAGCCTACATTCTCATTACAGTGATGTCGAGCTTACATTCTCATTACAGTGATGTCGAGCTTACAGTTCTCTACAGTGATGTCGAGCTTACATTCTCATTACAGTGATGTCGAGCTTACAGTTCTCTACAGTGATGTCGAGCCTACATTCTCATTACAGTGATGTCGAGTTTACAGTTCTCTACAGTGATGTCGAGCCTACATTCTCATTACAGTGATGTCGAGCTTACAGTTCTCTACAGTGATGTCAGACTTACATTCTCATTACAGTGATGTCGAGCTTACAGTTCTCTACAGTGATGTCGAGCTTACAGTTCCCTACAGTGATGTCGAGCTTACATTCTCATTACAGTGATGTCGAGCTTACAGTTCTCTACAGTGATGTCGAGCCTACATTCTCATTACAGTGATGTCGAGCTTACAGTTCTCTACAGTGATGTCGAGCTTACAGTTCTCTACAGTGGAAGCAGATGGCCGAGTGGTTAGAGCGCTGTCGTCCGAACTGAGAGCGCGCTGGTTCAATACCCGGTTAGCGCACCCAGTCGACCCAGCTGGCGGGAATGGGTACCTGACTCCATAGAGCGTTGGGGAAGGTAAGGCAGCGAGGGAGAGGAGACGGACATCGTCCTCACATACAGCTGGCTCCGAGAAAAGTGAGGTCTCTAACACCTCCCACTCCCCCAACAATCTGAAAAGGGTTAGGCCGTTCGGGGATGACCTTTACCTTTACCTTACAGTGATGTCGAGTTTACAGTTCTCTCTACAGTGAACTCAAGCCGACATTCCACCACTACGGTGGCGCGACGCCCGCATCCCTCGTGAAGCAAGCGTTGTGATGATGACAGTGTGTTTACTGCTCACTGGTAAACATGAGAACCCGGATACACTGTCATGTCAAGGACATAATTATTGTCACTAATATACAGCGTTTTTATGACCTAATACTGTAATGTTAATATTATGGTAGGGCTGATATTAGAATGTCTCGACAGAAACCTTGACAACGGTGCAAAAGCGGGGCGTAAAACCGGAAAACGAAAAAGAAATCGTGGCTTACCACACCTGACTTTCTCTCGCCATTTTACCTGTGTATACCTGGCGTCACACTGCAGGTGTGTCGATCGGTGGGCTATTTATAGCCTTACGTTTAGTGCGGGTGCAGTTCACTCAGCTGTAAAAGATCGACAGTTATTATGACCTTTGAGCGAGTCCTTGTTATATCGCACTTGCACTGAGTCAGTACTGTTTGCACTTCGGTGGTGTTTTGACCTGTGGACCACTACTAATCACTTTACTAATTGGTCACTTGAGTCTGAGTTACCTTAGTCGTGTTACTGGCAGAAATAAGTCTTAGAATGTAGTGTTCGTCGTTTACACAACTGTTACTCCGGGTGATAGAATTTTTTTTATTATTATAGCCTTACAATACTTTCTCTTTCTCACTTACCTGGCATTTCATTTGTACAAGATTTTATCTGCCTTAAAATGCAGATTGGCGAGATACTTTTAAAGATTTTGAAAAAAGAGAAAGTTTACTGAACATTGAGTACATTTTTCTTTAAGCGATCAGGGACCAGTTGCACAACACGTTTCTAAACCTGAAAACTGTTCTAAAGAAGCGAAATCTCTTCTTAGCCATTTTGAAGAACTGCAGAAAAACATAAAAAAATTGTACTGACAGGTCGGAAAGTCAAACTCAAACAACTTTATCTTACTTAAAGCAGTTTTAGTTTTAAAAATTCTAAAATTGTGGTTAGCACTTTAAACTAATTATCTAAATAGAAGTAAGGCCTAAAAGTGTTTAAAAATAGAAATGTGTTGTGCAACTGGCCCCAGAAAACCTTCACCCGGCCATACTCGCTGCTGACAAGATTAAGAATCAGCTGTGAAGTTTTGTGCGGTTTTATCACACTTTGAAACAGGCACCAAAGCCCCTTTCTTCGTTTTCTTCTATAGACAACCGACGGACAGTTCAAAAACATTATGGACGACGACGAATGCGACGACATGACGCGATGTACATCAGCTCGACGACAACACCGCTGACAGACTACAGGACGCAGACTAGTGTCTCTGGTAGAATAGGGAACCTTCTTATCTTATTGCAATATGAGAAACCGACATACGGACAGAATGTACTTATAAGGCCGACACAATACATTTTCTGACAGATTTATATTTTGTGATAGTCAGTGCCACGGAATATCGTGGACAGTGGCAACAGACGCACGGGCAGCACGTGTGGTGAGAATCTGAATAAGTCTGTCTAAAGTGGATTGTGTGGTAGGTGAAAACAGCTCCCAAAAAAAGAAAACAGGCAAGTTCTTTCCCTTAATTTGTTTTTTCCTTTCTTTTCTTTTCATTCCACTCACGAGCGGTCACACTCACGTGCATGACACTGTGGCTCCTTCGTTGTAACAGATCTGTAGGGATCTCTGGTTGTAAGGATCAATGGACCACAGGGAAAGACAACTTTTGTAAGAACAACAGCTAATGCATGCGTTTAAATTTTGTAGGCTCTTTAAGTACGAGTAATTAAGTAAGTGCCTGGTAACAGTAACATTTAAAAATATAGAAAGGGTAGTTTAGTTAACTGACTTAATTCCTTGTTACTCTTCGAGGAGCAGGGGGCCGCAACAACACATACAAAAGTTAGGGGAAGTAACTGTAGATAAAACAACTGTCTGCATCAAAATCATCTCCCTTGATCTTTTACTGACGCATCTTTAATACCTGTACGTTTTCTTAAGATAAGCATCCATAATATTCTTTTGCTTTTAAAAATAGTTTTGAGAGAAATACCGAAAAAAATTCCACAAATGCCGAGAAAATAAAATTTGTTGTCAAGTGTAGGGTTAGCAAATTTTTGAGTCTTTATTTTGTGCAGTCACATGATTATTTACAGATTTCTTGATTTTTATCCTTACTTAAATAGTCAAGACTTACATTCTGATTGACTGTTTATAATTTTTATTTACATCTTTAAGTGAATTAAAAATTGCTTTCTTGACTGTGTTCTTATTTATACACCAAAATGTTATTGATTGTTTTACTGCTCTTATTTAAACAAACACCTTACTAATTTAATAATTTATTGCCTGTGTTTTCCTGTAGATGTATTTTTTTATGTAATCAAGTTACCTAGGAAATGTTTAGTCCAGGTAAACCCCGAGATGACTCGACATCACAGAGGCCCGTTGTCCATCTTCATCGTTGCGTCAACTGCAGCTGTCACCATCGGCATCATCGGCATCTTGATTTTTACAAGTCAGTTCCAGACTAACCAGGTCCTTGTCTCCAGGAGAGAAGCAATGTGAGTACGAGATCGTTAACACAGCCTCGTAGGAAGAACCTGCTGCACCAGTCCTAGAAAACTTGTTCTTTCGCAATTTGCTGAAATGGTTTTGTTTCATGTCTGTTCAGCTTGAGAGAGTTGTTAAAAATATAATCGCAAACTTTTTTTCAGCTCGCAGGCCATTGGCAACTTGTTAACGGTAGAGATTACCGACCGTATCTCCCTGACCCTCAAGTCAGAAGCAGGGGAAGTTACTAACATTGGCAATCTTGCAAACAACCTCACTTTGCTGGGTAAGAAAATCATCATCATCATCATCATCATCATCATCATCATCATCATCATCATCATCATCATCATCATCATCATCATCATCATCATCATCATCATCATCGCCATCAGAGACCGTAGTCACGCACACTAACCAGTTTAGTCCCCTAGTGACGCAGTGGTACTTCCGCCAGCTAACACCGTAGAGAACTAGGGGAGGTAAGACAGTGATGGAGAGGAGATGGGGGCCGCCCTCACACAAAAAAACTGTCCTGGAGATAACTGCGCTCTCTAATATAGTATGAGATACATTTAACCATTTTCGTTTCACTGTGTAGGTATTTTTCTATTCTTCTTAGTATTATAGCAGCAGAAGCATTCCCGGAAGAGCAGTGTTGATGTCATCGTCGTTATTTTTGAGGAAGTTTACAAAATATTTACACTATTGACAAAATAATGTCAGCAGCAAACTCAAGTTTCCACATCCTTGTAGAATCTCAACGATGCTTATAGCGTAGCCTACATTCTGCCTTATTCTTCCCTTCGCCTCAAGGACAAGCCCAAGCATGTGAGGATACCAGGGGCTCGGACATCTGCTACCTGTGGCCGGAAGACAAGGAACTGCGCATCCAAGGTCAAGAAAACTCCGGAAGTGACGTGCAATGCTATGACGTCACATGGACGGCTCAACGGTGCGCCACGCAGGAGCTGCTGGACTGCTACGACCTGTCGCGTGGCTACTGGTTCGGCGGTTTTCAAGACGTCAACCAGTTCTGGCCTATGAACCGTATCCAGCAGAAGATGGCGCCCTACGTCACTGGTGACACGTGGGCGGGCCAGTACGGTGACGTCATTGAACGCCTTTTTGTTTCATCCACTGGCTTTGGGATTTTCATCTACCCAGACGTGCCTTTATTCCTGAGCTTCAATGAGAACGGAGACAAGAGGATCTGTCTGGGAGCCAAGTACACCCAGTACCCGTACCCCAACAGGAAGAGCTCGCTACCCGTCCTGCGCTACGAGATCTGCCAAGGCTCCGACGTCAGGGCCGTGCATAGTCACATGACCTCCAGGCACGTGCCTAAGCCACGTGACATTCCCAGCGAAGACTTGTTCCGGGGCGCCATCTGGTCAACGTGGGCCATGTACAAGAGGGACGTGACGCAGGCGAAGGTTCTCGAATATGCCCGTGCAATTCAGAACGCTGGCTTGCCTTACACGCAGCTCGAAATCGACGACAGCTGGACACCAAAGTACGGCGACTTGGACTTCGACCGGACAAAGTTCCCGGATCCCAAAGGCATGATAAGCACCTTGACAGAGCAGGGTTTCCGGGTATCCCTCTGGCTCCACCCCTTTTTCAATCTTGATTCCAATGCCGGACTCTATGGCGCACAGCGGGGATACTTCATTAAGGGTCAGTATACTTCCAGTTTTCATTGATCACGGTCAGTATACTTCTTGTCTGAATTCATCAGGGGTCAGTATACTTCCAGTTTCATTAAGGGTCAGTATACTTCCAGTTTTCATTGATCACGGTCAGTATATTTCTTGTCTGAATTCATCAGGGGTCAGCATACTTCATGTTTAATTTTATCACGGTCAGTATACTTCTTGTCTGAATTCATCAGGGATTTGAATACTTCGCATCTCATGTCATAATAGTAAGTTTATTCTTTGCCTTATTTGAGGTTGGTGCATATCGAGTCTTATTTACTCAGATGCCAATATACTCCATTTCTCACTTAATCAGAGGTCAGTATTGTTGTTTGCTTTCTTTTCAAGGCTAATATACAGTTCGGTCTTTTCTCTTGTATTTTGCCTTATACGTGTATTTCATATTGATAACTGTTTTACAGTGTTGTTGTTGTTATAATAATAATAATAATAAGAAGAAGAAGAAGAAAGAAGTAGAAGAAAGAAGAAGAAGAAGAAGAAGAAGAAGAAAGAAGTAGAAGAAAGAAGAAGAAGAAAGAACAAGAAGAAAGAACAAGAACAAGAAGAAGAAGAAAGAACAAGAAGAAGAAGAAGAAAGAACAAGAACAAGAACAATAACAAGAAGAAGAAGAAAGAACAAAAACAAGAAGAAGAAGAAGAAGACACTGCACGTTTGTCCACTTTTGTTGTTTGCCTCTACACACGTTTTGTAACCGTGATGTGTTCATGCTTCACGCCACACCACCGACCCTTACGCTTAGCTCCGGCTCTTGCTTGACTAGGAAATGTCTTCCAAGTGTCTTCCATCAGGATATCATTAAAGACAGGACAGACAGGAGAAACAAGAGACCGAGAAACGACACAGATACCACGCACGTCCTGCCTCCAGACCGGATAGCTTCCCTTTTCGTGCACGAGGAGATATCAGTTTAAAGATACTCTCTTTTTTATTCATAGGAGTAACCATTAACCACATGCTTATGCATCAGGTCTGGACAGTCCTTTGCCTGCTTTGGTCTCCTGGTGGAGGGGCGACGCCTCCTTCCTGCTGGATGCGACTAACCCCGAGGCGGTGGAGTGGTACCTCAACAAGACCCGCTTCCTGCAGGACGCCTACAACGTCACCTCCTTCAAGTACGACGCCGGCGAGAGCAACTGGCTGCCCAACGTCCACTCGGCCGCTGGTGACCTGTCTAACCCCGATGAGTTTGGGTGGCACTATGCCCGCATGGCCTTCAGGTAGACTAGTGTAGATAAGAAAGGGAAAAGAGATAAGTGCATATAAATGCTGCTGATGACGGCGACAGGGACATCTGTTACTGCAGAAGGATGCGGGGAGAATTGCTAGTGGGGTAGTCGAGATCTGTTGGAGGCTTGACAGTTGTCCTGTGATGACGTTTCAGATATAAGCAACACACTCATGAATTAGAAAAATCAAATTTAATTCGACTTTTTCACCTGATACATCGTTAAACACAGAAACATACAATGTTTTTCATAGATGCTCAACTACTATTTATTTTCAAGAATAAGCGTTAGTATTTTCTTTTTCTAGAGGATATTTCAGATCCAAAAGCCGCTTGTAGCGTTAATAATATCTATTATGTCATCGATAGCTTGTAGCGTTCTAGTCCTTAATAATAATGAGAAGCAGAAGACGATGAAGGATTGATGCCTTTCTTTTATCATTAGTGATGACAGATTTGGTTATTCTCTCTAGTATTTTGTCAACTCTGCCGCCAGTTAGAGTGAGTGCTCGTCGCTTGTCTTCGTCGTCCTCACAGGTCTGACCCTGACCTCCGGTCGCAGGAAGTGCGAGTAGGATTCCGTTCTCAGGACCTGCCAATAATGTTCCGGATGCTGGACCGTCAGACCAACTGGGGCTACCATCGGGCCATCAAGACAGTCATTCCCTGCGCCCTGACCTTTGGAATCATCGGCTACCCGTTCGTCCTGCGGACATGATCGGCGGCAACGGCTACAACGAGGACTGCATCGACTGCACCGAGTACGCGGAACCAGAGCTGTTCATCAGATGGCTGCAGGTAAATAAGCTGTTCATCAGGAACACTCACAGGACAGTAACGCCAGGTAACCATCAACTGCTCATCAGATGGTTAAAGTCAGGTAACCGTAAGTTTATCAGAGACCCATTCATAACCGGAGGTAAATCGTTACCCAGGGACGAACTGGGAACAAAATAAGATCACTCTTCTCGTCTCTGTAATTCTGACTGACTGTCTAGATTGTTTGATATTACTTTATGTTATCTGACCCTACAGAATCTTTACCACTTATTAATTTACCTGCGACAAGGACCTACCCTAGCTCCATGAATACAGCTCCATAGCTGCATGCGGGTAGTCGTATAGCCCAGCACATGGAAGCTTCCCATGACAGAGGATTATCATCTAAGAACCAGTGCTGACCATCAAAAGGCAGTGGTAGTGCAAGTTGCCAGAGAAACCAGAAATACTTAGCTGGTCGACATTGTACAGCACGTTGGTGCACTGGGTATCAATGGGCTAAAATGATTTGTCTTCACTATCAATATGTTGTGAAAAATGTGATTGAGGTAAGTGTGACCTACTATAAACATGATGCTGAGTCTGCCTTCAATGCGTTCTGCTCAAGACGAGTTTTAAAATCACGGGAGAGATGAAAGGATGTTTAAACACAATGTCTTCTGATCATGAAGCCGACTTTCTTTAAACATTAATTTTACTGCATTAATTAAAATGGATGGTTTTTTTTCTTCCTTTTTTGGGTGCTCCATGGTAGGTGAACACCTTCCTACCCTTGATCCAGTTCTCGACAGGACCGTGGGTCTACAACGACACTGTGATTGGAATTTGCCGAAAACTCATGGAGCTGCGAAGTAAATACTCCGAAGTCATCATAGCACTTGCACGAGAGTCCACGAGGACGGGTGCGCCAATCGTCCGACCGCTGTGGTGGGTGGCCCCCAAGGATGAGGCTGCCTTGACAATAGATTCCCAGTTTCTTCTGGGCGACGACCTCCTGGTGGCGCCAGTGCTGGAGAAGGGGGCTAGGTCACGTGATATTTATCTTCCGACTGGAAGCTGGAGGGACGAGCTGCGTGGAGGAGTACATCAGGGACCGACATGGCTTCGAGGCTACATGGCAGACATCGACGAGTTGCCCTACTTTCAGCGAACTCTTGAGCACCAGTAAGGAAAAAAAAATCAAACTCTCATGCTAAACTTCTGTGAAATAAAACTATTAGAAAGGTAAATAAATAGACCAGGACGAGTCCAAGTTGTAAAGAAACATGCATCTGTTTGGATAATTTTTGATGATGATGATGATGATGATAATGATCATTTTTCTTCGTCTTTCTTATTGTTGTCTCGCGCCGATGACAGGTGTAGCCTCTTCAGATTAGATTGAAGATGAGATTATCCTAAGGGTGCTTTTATTTAGAACAAGAGAACAATGTGTCGCATTGTTTTACAAGGAAATCTTTTTCTCTGCAGATTGTCGACATCTTCGGCGCCTCAGAATAGAACAGGAGAATCGCTGGTCGGGTAGACGACCGGTCTTACTGCTTGTCAGCCTCGACTCTCCCGGATGGCCTTGTATCGTAGTTTGCTCCATTTTATGATGGATCGCAAATATCAGGTCGTTATTTATAATAAATAGCAAGTGTATGCTGAATAATAAATGTAATGAATTTCTCTTCGTTTGTCTTTCCGTATCGAAACAGGCTTGTAGCAGAGAATGTGTGTGTGTGTGTGTGTGTGTGTGTGTGTGTGTGTGTGTGTGTGTGTGTGTGTGTGTGTGTGTGTGTGTTCTTTATGGTTTGCCTCAACCTTATCTGCTACTACTTGATATCCCCAATAAATAGGTCAAGCAGCTGGAGTCAGGAGTGAGAGATAAAAGAGTCAATAACCAGTACCAGTCCTGCAATGAGGACTCCACAGCCCGATGTCAGCCATTTGGGAATGTTTGCAGATGTCAGAACAAGTACTGGATGATGTTTCACGAGAACTGCAATGAGGACAGGTGAGGGTGAGTAGGGTGAATGCGAGGAGGACAGATCTGGCTTCTCCACGAGAGGGCGACTAACCGAGTTACTAAAGCTCCGGCAACTGAAACCAAGGAGAGCAGACCCGCCGGTTCGATACCCGCGTGACACCGCACACTTCCCCAGTCAATCCCGCAGGTGAACGAGTACCTGTAACCTGACACCTTAGAAAACTCAGGGACAGTGAAGGAGAGTGGGCACCACTCCCTGCCCCCCCCCCCCACACACACACTGGTCAAGAAAAATGTTTGCTTCCCAAAGATCAAAGCGTTACGTGGTTACCTTGACCTTTTAACTACATTGGATTGTGCATCCACTTTGGAATTTTCTTAGGTTTTTGTTTTTTGACTACCTGTCTAAACCAGGGCTTATCTTTGAGAGCATAGCAAGTGCTGTATATTTCCAACAACATCGTACTAACAACACATTCACATGTAAATGCCTGAACTCGCTCTATTTGTCACATATTTACAAAACATGTTCGACATGTGGTTGGCTGGTCTAAACAACTGCCTCACGCGCAGTACTTTGTCAACACCAAGTTACTTTAGTCCTCTTGTGCCTTTTGATGTTGTTAATTTGCCTGCCAGGCTTGACATGTAGGTGTGGAGAGGACAGGATCAGCTTCTCTGGAATGTTCGGCGGGTGGGTTGGGTTGGGTTAAGTTGGGTTGGTTGTTTGGGGTAGGGTTGGTTGGGGTTGGTTGGCTGGTTAGTTCCGGCGGCAAAGTGCTTCCACCTAGAGATGATTTCACACTATGAGGGGAGAGTAAAGGGGAGGAAGCCGGAGTACCCGGGGAAAACCTCGACGGCCGGCCCTACGAACAGGTGTCACGGGTAGAGAGTGGTCCGAGAATGAGATCTGAACCTAGTGTCCCCTCACTGCAGTGCTGACAAACGAGGGGTTTTGTTTAACCACTACACTACCGAGCACCCAAACACACCATCTACATGCATGCAGTCCTGGGAAATACCGCCACCTCTTCTAGCGCATGTCGCGGCTTCTCAATAAAAGGTCGGGGTCGGGAGAGGTCAAGGCTGGAGGAAGTCTCAGAATGTAAGCAGGGAGAGGTCGTCGAGCTCATGGGAAAATTCAACAGGTTGAAGAAAGGTTGAAACCTAGACCGTCTATATTTCTGTTGGTTACTGCCCAAGTCCAGCGAGGAAACTTCACTCTGCGTCACTTCCGGTCATCCAATGCTCCCAGGGTTGTTGGCCTTGACATGTCCACCTCGCAATGGATATTGTGAAGAAAGGAGCCAGAATGTCTCCATTGATCCTTTGCCCTGAATGATACAAGCAAGGTTTACTTCTTCATTCAGTGTCATTGTCCATAAGGGCGATCTCGTCAAGTAAGTAACAAAAACTGAGAAACTGGTGATACTACTCTTCATGACAATAATCTGTTAAGATGAACGCGACTTTAGCTAAATAAAAGATTGAGTTATTTATATTTGTGAACTCTGGGACATACAGTCAATAAAGTTTACACTATCTGTAAATATAGATAAATTTTTACATTTTAATTATATTTTTAAAATTTTTGGTTTCTTCATCCTTTTCACTGACTTCATTTTGAACCACCTTTTCTTCTCTTTTTTATTTTCACACATGCATGACATTTCCAATACGATCAACTTTCTTTTTATTCCTTATTTGTGCATTCATCTTTTGCTGTTTTTGATTCCCTACCGGAATACTTGCAAAATTCCATTTCCATGTATTCTATACTCGAAAATGCCCACCATACCTTTACTTCTACATTTCCTCTTTTCTGTAGATTAAAGCCGCCGAAGATCAAGAGGAGGTCATGAGAAGTGCTACTCACTTGAATCTTCATCGCTGTTTGTGGACAGAAACATGAAATACTTGACATGACTACCTGTCTACTGGCTGACATGACTACCTGTCTACTGGCTGACAATACAATAATCTGGGATCTACGCTCTCTCTCTCTCTATATATATATATATAGAGAGAGAGCTCAGATTTATTTTCTTAGTGCTATGAAAAAATTTTTTGCAAAGACAGCTGTAAAAATAACAAGCCGTGTTCTTATGTATCGGCTCCACGTGGACACCATCGAGAACCATTAACGGGAAGGGTCTTCAGGCTGCAGTTCGTTCTACCATTATTGAGAATTGCACTGAAAACCCTGCCTAAAATGATGCCACTACTGTAAATAGATGAGAGATAATTGTTTTAAATAGAATCCCAGTGCAAAATTACTTAGTTCCTTGAGATCTCAGGCAACAGTTACAAACGATCGCAAGCGGATTCGTAGTCACGTATATACGATGATGAGGGTTGTCAAGAGTACAAGTGTTACAATACAATAAATACACTTTATTACTCAAGTGATGGCAACTGAAGCAGCTTGGTAATCAATCTGCAAGTCAAGAGATCAATCAACTACCAATCAATCCTCTGTCGAAGCTCAAAATCTAGAAATACCTCATATCTCATTCAGAGACTCCATAAAGTACAGGGCCAGTTGCACAACACATTTCTAATTTTTAAACACTTTTAGGCTTTAAATCTTTTTAGATAACCAGTTTAAAGTGCACACCACAATTTTA
Source organism: Marisa cornuarietis (assembly GCA_004794655.1). NCBI lineage: Eukaryota > Metazoa > Mollusca > Gastropoda > Architaenioglossa > Ampullariidae > Marisa > Marisa cornuarietis. The sequence continues at coordinate 144,818 of SMMW01000064.1, forward strand.
GAATTTTTAAAACAAAAACTGCTTTAAGTAAGATAAAGTTGTTTAAGTCTGACTTTCTTTTCCTGTCAGTACAATATTTTGTATCTTTTTGCGCTCAATGGCAGAGTTAGTTAGTTAATTGTTGTTTTATGCCAAGTCAGCAACTAAGGCTATCTCATGGCAAAAACAATTTACATGACTATTCAAAGGTTGACATAAAGAAATTGTACAAGTATACAGATTTCACTTTTCTTAGTTATGTAAAATAAAAGATTTTAAACACATAAGGTCTGTCATATCAGGTGAAACATCTGAATGGACTTTACATATGCCAGGATTGATTTGGAAGAGTGTTTGACAAAAAGGTCAGCAAGAGTCTGTGCTGTAAAATAGTTTTGACGAATTGTAGTTAGTTTGAACAGGAGATGAGCAAATGTTCTATGGTTAGGGGGTCTGTACACCAAGGACAAAGTGGGGGGGGGGTTCTCCTGCAAGCAAACATCGGTGAGTGATAAATGAGTGTCCAGCTATTAGTCTATTTATAACCACTTTTTCTCGTCGGTTTAGAAATTCTTGTGTTATACAGTCTGATAGTAAATGGCAGAGAAGAAGTTTTGCTTCTTTAGGATAGTTTTTAGGTTTAGAAACATGTTGTGCAGCTGGCCCCAGAACTCCGCTGCACGTTTGGTGCTTAGAGCAAGGAAACGGGACCATGTCACTCCTCTCCTTCGTTTTCTACACTGGCTACCCATCCGTTCTCGCATTCAGTACAAACTGTCTGTGCTGTGTTTTAATTTCTTTGCAGGCTCCTGTCCTGATTATTTCTCTCAACTTCTCATCCCTTACATCCCTGTCAGACAACTCCGCTCTTCGACTGATGACCGTATCCTAACTGTTCCTGTCACCAGAACAACATATGGTCACATGACTTTTGGCTACTGTGCAGCAAAACAATGGAACTCTCTCCCTTTCCATATCCGCCACCTTCCTACATCTGAATCCTTCAAATCTGCACTGAAAACACACCTCTTCTTTGAGCATTTCTCCTAACACAGTCCACACAATGCTCGTCCTTCTTACCCCGCCCCCTTCTGCTCTTGCTACTTGTCTACCCATCTTTCTCTGCAGAATCACTATATTCTCTGTTCCTCTCTCCATTACCAACAAACTAAGGACATTGCGATGTTTCTGTTAACTTGTTAGCACCAATGAGATTAACTGCATGTTTGACTGGGGTTAGGCTTTGAGGAGAATAGTCAAGTCTCTCAAGAAGCAAATAATAATTATTGACCATATTAAAATAATCCTGCCATCGACTACATCTTTTCCCTTTTTTAAAATCTCTTGTAAGGAGAGTAAAGAAATTAATCTTTTCTTTGTGAGCGCAAGTTCTTTAATTTTTCAATGTTTTACATGAGAACTAAAATGTTTACTAATCTGTGTTTACTACGAGGCTCTCCGTCTTAGTATGAAGAGTGTGGATGGTTGAAGGTAAGCACTTCGTTGTGAAGAAGGACATATCCTTACAAAACATTCATCTGTAGCATCAGAAAAATTCTTTAAGACAACATGGCTTTTTAAAGAAAAGGAATGTAGGTAATGTAAAGCAAAGTTATGTCTATACATTCTGAATGATATTTTTATTATTGTAATCAAAGCCAATCAATAATTTGCTTCTACCAGCCAGACAAGATTTCTTGAGTAGTCCTGTTGACCATATCATGTCCGTTTGTAGGAGGGGAAGACTAAGGTGAAGGGAACTTTGGCTTCAAAATAAAAAAGACAGGAGCAGATGAATGAGAGAGGGAAGGTCTTCTCTGTGTGTGTGTGTGTGTGTGTGTGTGTGTGTGTGTGTGTGTGTGTGTGTGTGTGTGTCGTAAGAAGTGTTTGCGATCCACTGAGGAGAAAACTTATCCTGCCACACCCGCTTTTGTATCGTTTGCATCACAAGTGAATAATGGCGCTGACATGAAAGACTTGTCGCAGGTGCATTACCTGACTAGTGACGTCAGAATATCGCAATTAACTAGGGCTTCCGGTTACAAAGTTTCATTCTTTGTTTGACTTTCTTGGCGAAAGCTCAAAAATATTTTCACGATCTGCTCATTAGAAGCATTTGCACGACTCCAGTGCCCGGATTAGGAATCAGTCACAGAAATTGTTTTCAATCGTAAAGATCAGGAAGCAGCAGGCACCTGGTGATTAACCACCTCGGGTGTGCTTTACATGCCTTCCACTACGGGTGGAGTTCATATCTACTCTACCATGTCTTGCGACTCGTGATGTTTGTTTTTCAATTTGTTCCTCAAATGGATCTGTCTGCCTCTAAAACCTTTGGCAGCATGCATGACAAACACAGAGAGATCATGTAAGCCCTCGTCTTATTTTCTCCTTATGGATGTCTTTCATGTATAGAATCTTAAAAAAAAAATTTTCTTCAGAAGACACGAGAATAAAGATCCAATAGAGTTTGCTGCACTCATATTTCCCAGTAAAAACAACGGGAATGATTTGTCACTTATAAGATGTTGCATGTACACAAATAAAAACGATCCAAGTAATTTGATATACAGGTCCACCCTCATATTAAAGTGAATACCACGACATAAACCAAGGAGAATAAAGAGTCACAATAGAAAGAGGGTTCACGACTGTCTTGAGTCAAACAATAAACACAACAAAGTTACTGTCCAGTTGATAAAACACTCACCTGGCGCTGATTTGCAGCAAACATGTGTTGGGAATTGTTTTCTGAGAAAACACACGTGCAATGATCTAAATTTTCAGTCTGATTATAATTAAGGACCTCACGAAGGACCACATCCATTCTGATGGCATGAAGTCTGTGCTAATAAAATGTTGCCCAGTCAGAGTACAGACAGTTTCAATGTGACGAAAATCTGGTCTCGACCTCTTGTCACAGCCCAGGTGAGATCAACAATGTTCAAAGGCTTGCGCCTCCCGATCGGACAAGTTTTATTTTGACTTAGAATTGTATAATGAATTAAACTACTCCTTTGAATTGAGTTTTCACTCAAATTAACTTTCAACACATCACACAGATGGTACAAACCTTGCCCGGTGGACTCCATGCGGGAGGCGGTGTTGACGGTGTCGCCGAAGAGGCAGTAGCGCGGCATCTTGGTGCCCACCACCCCAGACACCACGGGACCTGAGGCACGTGATCAAACTCCTTCACCATCACGTTTGTCAACTCTGTTTTTACTTGTTCTGTCTCTACTGTTTCATTGTTGTCAGCGCTACCCAGCATGCCAGCCGGGAAAGTAGATAATCGAGTGGGTTAAAGCACGGGCGTCCCAACCCAACTCGATACCCGAGTGGCGCATAGGACTTCCTTTAGTCAACTCGGATGTCGGGAAAGGGTTGGAAAAGGTAAGATAGCGAAGGATAGATGGGCACCGCCCTCAAAGTGAGGTGTTTAACAACAACCGAAAAAGCTTAAGGGACAACCTTTACCCTTTTTACTTATATAAATGTGGCCGTTATTGCTGAGTTATTGTTAGTTCTGTTGTTGTGTCATTCAGTACCAGCTGGTCGTGGTAGTATGTCATTCATTCCCTGTTTGTAAAGGCATTATGTCATTCATTCCCTGTTTATCAAGATGGTATGCATGGTATGTTTTTCACAAGTATTCGCTCTTACACCTAGTGACAGGTCTCTCCCAGATCACAGGCGCACACTTAGATGGCTCCGTCCCAAAACTCAGCAAAGACACCATGTTTTAGACTTACTGGCATACGAGGTAAGAACATTTCACTAAACAAGGAGGAATAACTCTAGCTTCTGTCCAGCAGTTTACCTTCTCTCTTCGGTTAGTGTTTACCGCCTGTCACCAATACAGTGAAGATTGGCTGTCCAGGGTTCGTCTCCCGTCTCGGGCACGCTGTTCTTTCTCTGCATGTGGCATTTGTTTACAAGGCTGGCTGCCTTGCTGTGATATAGCCTTAGATGCTGGCTCGGGGTAAAACACCAATTCCCCTCCCCCCTCTCCGTGTCTCCTTGTAAATATACTTTATCAGCCTATTCTACTTATTTTTTTAATTTACTTAAAAATTTACTGTCTGCTCATTACTTTATTCATCTCTATTCCAAAACACGTGATAATAACAACCAGCCATAAGGCACTGAAAACACAAACATGAAGACGAGCTACCACGCACGCACGCACGCACGCACGAAGCAAACAAGAATTAATGGGCAACAACTTCTCTTGGAGGACTACAACGCAGGTTTATCTGTATGAAAACCAACAACAATGAAACTGCCCGCACACCTGAATGAAATCCGATGCGGAGCCGGAGCGGCTCCTGTGGCAGGTGAGGGATGTGGAAGCTGGTGACGGCCGACATGAGTTCTAGGGCCATGAGGGCGATCTCACTGCAGTGCTTGTGGTCGTTGCGCTGGGGGAGACCGCTGACCACCATGTAGGCGTCACCAATCGTCTCCACCTGCAGGACAAGACACACACCCACAGGTGCAACAGCCGAGCGAAGACGACTCAAGTCTCTCAAGTCTCACTACTCTTGTGTCCTGAAGAAATCTCACAGTCACATAGAACTCGTAAGCACAGCATCTACTCACGTGTCACTCACGATGAGTCAATAACAAGCAGCTAGCGACTAACTCAAGACTTATTGACACTCATGAATCACTCATTAGTTGGTAAAAGTCACTTATGACTCACGAGTTGGCAATAATGAATCACTGAAAGCTCACTCGGTGTGCACGTCAGTAAAAGCTCACTCACGACTCACTGGGAATGTCAGTAACAAATCCCTCATGACTCAGAGCAGAAGTCACTAAAAGTCTCTCAAGGATCACTTCTGAAGTAGTAACACGTCGCTCATTCAGAACTGTTTCATGAGTTAGTGACACTTCTCTCGTGGCTCACACATCATTCAGCAACAAGTTACCCACGAATCACCCATGAGTCAACAATAAGTTACCCACGAATCACCAATGAGTCAGCAACAAGTTACCCACGAATCACCCATGAGTCAGCAACAAGTTACCCACGAATCACCCATGAGTCAGCAACAAGTTACCCACGAATCACCCATGAGTCAGCAACAAGTTACCCACGAATCACCCATGAGTCAGCAACAAGTTACCCACGAATCACCCATGAGTCAGCAACAAGTTACCCACGAATCACCCATTAGTCACGAATATGTCACTCACAA
>SMMW01000064.1:152500-283379 GCA_004794655.1 Marisa cornuarietis
TAGGTATAACTTAGACAGATAGCATCGCATCTTAAGTAATCAGTTATTGTGTGAGTTATTGTGAAGCCATGCACTGAACTATTACTATCAGCACACATGGTAGCAGCTGGGATGTCCTCACTATTCTGTCTCTTTCCCCACTTCTGATATCTCCTATCTCTACCTCTACTCTTGTCTCTCCCTCTGTATTGAACGAATGTGTTTTAATAATGCAGGTGTTTTTGAATGATAAGTATTGCATGTGCAGTGTGTTTACTGAATTAAAACAAAACAAAAGTTCAGAAGCGGACCAAATCCCTAGACACAAGTCAGAAAAAGTTCTGACCTCAGGAAAATAGGAAGATAGATATGAAGGGGAGTAAGCAGCCCACCACATAAACAACTGTGTCACCACCCTGACAGCAAACTAGACAGCCGTGTGTACATGTGTCACCACCCTGACAGCAAACTAGACAGCCGTGTCTACATGTGTCACCACCTTGACACTAAGCTATACAGCCGTGTCTACATGTGTCACCACCTTGACACTAAGCTATACAGCCGTGTCTACATGTGTCACCACCCTGACACTAAGCTATACAGCCGTGTCTACATGTGTCACCACCTTGACACTAAGCTATACAGCCGTGTCTACATGTGTCACCACCCTGACACTAAGCTATACAGCCGTGTCTACATGTGTCACCACCTTGACACTAAGCTATACAGCCGTGTCTACATGGGACACCACCCTGACACTAAGCTATACAGCCGTGTCTACATGTGTCACCACCCTGACAGCAAACTAGACAGCCAGGTCTACATGTGTCACCACGTTGACAGTGGTATCTACATGTGTCACCACCCTGACACTAAGCTATACAGTCGTGTCTACATGTGTCACCACCCTGACACTAAGCTATACAGCCGTGTCTACATGTGTCACCACCCTGACAGCAAACTAGACAGCCAGGTCTACATGTGTCACCACGTTGACAGTGGTATCTACATGTGTCACCACCCTGACACTAAGCTATACAGTCGTGTGTACATGTGTCACCACCCTGACAGCAAACTAGACAGCCGTGTCTACATGTGTCACCACCCTGAGACTTAGCTATACAGCCGTGTGTACATGTGTCACCACCCTGACAGCAAACTAGACAGCCGTGTCTACATGTGTCACCACCTTGACACAGCTGTTCAACGTGTGTACGTGTCACCACCCGGACACTAAGTTATACAGTCGTGTTTAGATGTGTCACCACCCTGACACTAAGCTATCAGTCGTGCGTACATGTGTCACCACCCTGACACAGCTGTTCAACGTGTGTACGTGTCACCACCCTGACACCACGCTGACAGCAAGCTAGACAGCCAGGTCTACATGTGTCACCACCTTTACACTAAACTAGACAGCCAGGTCTACATGTGTCACCACCCTGACACTACACTAGACAGCCAGGTCTACATGTGTCACCACCCTTACACTAAGTTTTACAGCCGTGTGTACATGTGTCACCACCCTGACACTAAGCTAGACAGCCATGTCTACATGTGTCACCACCCTGACACTAAACTAGACAGCCAGGTCTACATGTGTCACCACCCTGACACTAAGCTATACAGCTGTATCTACATGTGTCACCACGCTGACAGCAAGCTAGACAGCCAGGTCTACATGTGTCACCACCCTTACACTAAACTAGACAACCAGGTCTACATGTGTCACCACCCTGACACTAAACTAGACAGCCAGGTCTACATGTGTCACCACCCTTACACTAAGTTTTACATCCGTGTGTACATGTGTCACCACCCTGACACTAAGCTAGACAGCCAGGTCTACATGTGTCACCACGCTGACAGCAAGCTAGACAGCCAGGTCTACATGTGTCACCACCTTTACACTAAACTAGACAGCCGTGTGTACATGTGTCACCACCCTGACACTAAGCTAGACAGCCGTGTCTACATGTGTCACCACCCTGACACTAAGCTAGACAGCCATGTCTACATGTGTCACCACCCTGACAGCAAGCTAGACAGCCAGGTCTACATGTGTCACCACCCTGACACTAAGTTATACAGCCGTGTGTACATGTGTCACCACCCTGACACTAAGCTATACAGCTGTATCTACATGTGTCACCACGCTGACAGCAAGCTAGACAGCCAGGTCTACATGTGTCACCACCCTTACACTAAACTAGACAACCAGGTCTACATGTGTCACCACCCTGACACTAAACTAGACAGCCAGGTCTACATGTGTCACCACCCTTACACTAAGTTTTACATCCGTGTGTACATGTGTCACCACCCTGACACTAAGCTAGACAGCCAGGTCTACATGTGTCACCACCCTGACACTAAGCTATACAGCCGTGTGTACATGTGTCACCACCCTGACACTAAGCTAGACAGCCATGTCTACATGTGTCACCACCCTGACAGCAAGCTAGACAGCCAGGTCTACATGTGTCACCACCCTGACACTAAGTTATACAGCCGTGTGTACATGTGTCACCACCCTGACACTAAGCTAGACAGCCAGGTCTACATGTGTCACCACCCTGACACTAAGCTAGACAGCCATGTCTACATGTGTCACCACCCTGACACTAAGCTAGACAGCCATGTCTACATGTGTCACCTGCCAGAGTGCCCCAAGGCTGAGGTCGTTGCCGAATGTCATGAGGTACTGGATGCAGCAGTCGTTGATGGAGCTGTAGAAAGCCACCTCTTCATGTGTAGTGTAGTTGGTCCCCAGCTTCCGTCTGTGCTCTCGTATCAAAGTCTGAAAACCAGTCACCAGTCACCAACATGTTCCCGCACTCGGCTCTCAGTAACACAAAAGCATTCAACATGGAAGATGTGGTGGGCTTTGGTGTTGTCTGCCACACCTAAAACTGCAGGAAATCTCACAGGGACCTTTTGTAAATGTGGACTGTAGTGAAATTAAAAGGAGAAAATTTTTTAGAATGTCTCAAATGAAATTTTCTGAATAATCTTGAGTGTATGCTCTCGTACACACATGCAAACAGACAATCTTAATCAGTATCAATGTACTTACAGGGCCACCAAGAAGAACAATTTACCGAACATCAGGGAAGATGAAAGGGGGGGGGATGAGGGCAGGGAGTTTTGGTTTCTGATGTTTACTTAAAACTTTCTGTATACAGAATGTAGCAAAATACATTTCCCACAGTTTTGAGTTTAGTTGAATAGACATCAGGCATATCTGTTTGTTTTATATATTTATTTACTTTATTTTTCTCTTATTTTTTATTTATTTTGTTTTTTGCTGCGCAATGAGCATTGTTCTGAATGGATACCTGCGCATTACAAATGGACATCATCATCATCATCATCATCTCGTCGACCATTTTGTGGACCGTCTTGCAGATGGCCCTTGGTCACGTGGACGCGAGTGATGACGCTGCTGAACTGGAGGCTAAACAGAATCATTTGCTCGCCAGTGACCGAGATAACATTTGTTAATCACTCGATTTCCTGGAGAGGGAATTCTAGTGAAGGTGGACATCGATCTGTTAGCGGATTCCTCAGGCTCTGGATTTCCTTTCGCTATCGATCTGTCATCTGTCAAACGCTCCACGTGGGAGCCACGTGCGGGTGAGAGCACACAGGATTTGTGCTTCGCTCTGCTGACTATGTTGATGATATTGGTTTTGCTTAGGATGACCAACTATTAAATTAGAGAGAGTAAACTGTGTTCACCCGGCACAGTGAACGCTGATTCCACAGGTGAAAGGAGAGGAGGGACGGGGAGGGGGGGTGAGTGCGTTCTCTGGACATGCTGAACCACTTGCAGAGTTCAGCCACGAGGCAAGGGAGGAGGGGCTTATCCTTTACCCTCTCGGATCCACGAAGCCCTCTGATCCTAGTATGCAAGGATTGAAATAACCAATAACCAAACTTCGAATGTTGGACGAATGTCGGCTAAATGCTGGCTGGATGTTGGCTGCAATGATCGAACGATCTGTCATTGTTGTGTTAAGTCTGTAACCCCGTTTGCTAACAGAAAACACACACACACACACACACACACACACACACACACACACACACACTTAGGCGTATGGGGTAGTGGAGGGGGGTGTGGACCTCACGGCTATTATCGTCTCACCTGCAGCTGAAGTCTGTCTGGAACCGTGCAGTCCCTGGGCCAGTCCGACAAACGGGCGACGGCGTCATCTGTTCGCGCGAAGGTGGTGTTGAGGGCGCTGATGTTGATGGTCTCCATGGCGAACACGAACTCCGCGCGTTCCACCTGAATGGCGTGGATCAGGTCGCCGATTACGTGCGCCGTTAAGATCTGCTGGCGCACCTGATGCGTGACACAGGCAGGGGAGACAATGAGAGGACACGCCAGGAGTCTCGTCACTTTTTCGCTCGGATGGAAAAGTTAGTCAGTCAGCTGATTAGTCAGTATCACTTCTTCCTTCCTTGAATTTCTTTCAGTCATTCGTTTATTTTCTCTTCTTTCCTTTCACTCGGCTAACCACGTGTGTTTGGCATGTATAACGGTGTGTGTGTGTGTGTGTGTGTGTGTGTGTGTGTGTGTGTGTGTGTGTGTTATGTATGCATTGTATTTTAAGTTGATAAAAATCTATTAGATGACAGCAGCAGCGACAGACTAAAAAAAAAAATCAAAAACAAAAAAACAATTTATGAATTCAAAATAATCGTGTACCCTGGCGAGTTCTTGTGACGTGGCCACGTTGAGTGTCAGCCAGTAGGCCGCCAGGGACAGCAGCAACATCAGCGGCAGCAGCACCAACCCTAGCGCACGCACCATCTGCACGCTCTTTCCGCGTGACGTCGCCGGATCTGCGTAACAGTGCCCGTAGCGCATGCGCACCAGCGTGAGGTCGTCACGGGTTGTCTCCTCATCGCCGAGGCTCGAACTCCAGCCGGAAGTCACGAGACCTTTCGACTTCGCGCCGTCCTCAGAGTACTGACGGCCAGCGATGTTGTTGCCACCATCCACATCGATGCAGTCGTCGTTGATGTCAAGAGACGGATTGTTGAAGAAGTGCATCTCGGAGGCGAGCTTAACTCCTGCACGCAAACATCACAAGGCTTTGCTGTAGCCGCGACGGTTCCATACAAATATACACCTGTGGTCGCCAGCACGAGAGTGTCGTACCCTACACGATACGAGTTGATGTGAACACAGTCCAGTTTAGAGGTGAGAGGTGAGAAGTTAGACTAGAGCTACAACGTCCGAACCTGCAGGTGCGCACACTAGTTGGTTTGATACCCGTACGAGGAACCGCAGAGCCAGGTGTCAAAGGGGTACCTGACTCCTCAGAGCTTAGAGAACGTCAGGTAGTGAGAGAGAGAGAGAGAGAGAGACGGGTACCGCCCTCACAAAAGGAGTCTTAATATCATCTTACTCCTCCACCGCTGCCAGGAGACTATCCTTACCTTTTCATTTTAGACAGTTTTATTGTTTACGTGTTATCCTACCTGCAATACATATATTTTATTTACTTTTTTTATTTAATCAGTTACTTATTATACTCTTTTTCTTGTTAGCAATACTTCCTTTCTCCTACCTTCTTGTCTGTCGTATAGGCGGTCCGGTGGCGCAACTGTTACCGCCTGTCACCAATACAGTGAAGGTTGGCTGTCCTGGGTTCAGTTCTCGTCTCGGGCACGCTGTTCTTTCTCTGCATGTGGCATCTGTTTACAGGGCTGGCTGCCTTGCCGTGATATAACCTTAGTTGCTGGCTCGGCGTAAAACACCAATTAAATAAAATGGCTGTCCTGTATATTAACCTGTAGCTAGCAACCCACCTCCCTCTAAATATCATCATTATTTCTTGTCTTCGAGTACTGTCTCACAAAGATCTACACACTTCGCAAATTAATTAAAACAATCTTTAATCATTATAAAAACCATTTAATTAAAAAGCATCAGAAAAAATTAGACATAGTGGCGTAGGAACCGGGGGGTGGAGGATGACAGTCATTCCCCCCCCCCCGCCAAAAAAATACTGAGAAGGCAAGAATGTGAAGGTCGCTCACTGTCAACATGGAGTTTGTTACCCACCCCCTCCTCTCCCACCAAAGCCGAGCATCTTCCTACACCACCGTCAGTACGATGTATATTTCCACATGCGATGAAATATCTACAAGGATAACTCAAATCCCACTCTTATTTCTCTCCTGTCACGCTAAAAAATGGTTCAACATTTGTAACAATTATTTGTGGCAATAATAACATCAAGTATAACAAATCTGGCACCTGAGCAAACACAGGTAGGTAGACCTTTTCAGACAGAACGCTGTCATGCTCCCATCCTCCCTGAGTCATACTCAGCACTTTCTGTTTTGTCTTTATCAGAAAAGGTCTTACCAGATCGACGACAAACATCGACGCTGTCTTCCCTGTGAAGACAAGAGGCTACAGACAACCCTTCAGCGCTCGTCTCCTCGCAGCAACTGTCGAGCTGCTTCACCCAGGGTCCTCGGGTACTGACGTCACGTGATGGCGAGGAGTCGTAAACGACAGTTCCCCCCCCCCCACACACACACACCCTCCCCCCACACCCTCCAGCACCTGCCCTCTGCCAGGCGCCGTGAGGCAGAGCGCGTGCGATTCCTGTCCGCAGTCAGCGTCAGTTACCCGAACTTCTCCGGCTTTTGCTGCTGCTGCTGCAGATGATGTTGCTGTTGTGGTGGCTGAGATGTTTTATTGCGGTCGGCTAGGAGCTCGCTGTCGGCTGCCAGTCTCTCTGCGCTGAGAGTGTGAAAAATTAAAGAGGTAAGCGGTTTAATAGGTTTGCCAGCAACCGCTAAATGGGGGGCCACTTCATCAAGTTGAAAACTTCTGAGATCATTCTTACACACTTCAGGCACATTGTGTGTGTGTGTGTGTGTGTGTGTGTGTGTGTGTGTGCGTGTGTGTGTGTTTGTGTGTGTGTTGGGGGCGGGGGGACTGTCCTATGTACTGAGTACATGCTTGGCTGTCACTTGTATATACAGAGTATCCACTTAACTGTCACTTGTATGTACTCAGTATCCACTTGACTGTCACTTGTATATACAGAGTATCCACTTGACTGTCACTTGTATGTACTCAGTATCCACTTGACTGTCACTTGTATGTACTCAGTATCCGTTTGGCTGTCACTTGTATGTACTCAGTATCCACTTGACTGTCACTTGTATGTACTCAGTATCCACTTGACTGTCACTTGTATGTACTCAGTATCCATTTGGCTGTCACTTGTATGTACTCAGTATCCACTTGACTGTCACTTGTATGTACTCAGTATCCACTTGACTGTCAGTTGTATGTACTCAGTATCCTTTTGGCTGTCACTTGTATGTACTCAGCATCTTCTTGGCTGTCACTTGTATGTACTCAGCATCTGCTTGACTGTCACTTGTATGTACTCAGTATCCGCTTGGCTGTCACTTGTATGTACTCAGTATTCACTTGACTGTCACTTGTATGTACTCAGTATCCGCTTGACTGTCACTTGTATGTACTCAGTATCCACTTGACTGTCACTTGTATGTACTTAGTATCCGTTTGGCTGTCACTTGTATGTACTCAGTATCCACTTGACTGTCACTTGTATATACTCAGTATCCACTTGACTGTCACTTGTATGTACTCAGTATTCACTTGACTGTCACTTGTATGTACTCAGTATCCGCTTGACTGTCACTTGTATGTACTCAGTATCCACTTGACTGTCACTTGTATGTACTTAGTATCCGTTTGGCTGTCACTTGTATGTACTCAGTATCCACTTGACTGTCACTTGTATGTACTCAGTATCCACTTGACTGTCACTTGTATGTACTCAGTATCCGTTTGGCGGTCACTTGTATGTACTCAGTATCCTTTTGGCTGTCACTTGTATGTACTCAGCATCTGCTTGGCTGTCACTTGTATGTACTCAGTATCCGCTTGACTGTCACTTGTATGTACTCAGTATCCGCTTGACTGTCACTTGTATGTACTCAGTATCCGCTTGGCTATCACTTGTATGTACTCAGTATCTGCTTGACTGTCACTTGCCTCTATTATCTGTGTTCATCTCTCACTTTTGTGTATTGAGTAACTGTGCTTGGCTGTCACGTGTGTATCTGTTTGGCTGTCTCATTCAGTAACTGCGCATTGATATCACTTTGATATATTGAGTGTATGTGGCGTAGGAAGATGGTCGGCTTTGGGTGGGGGGGGGGGCAACTCCCATGTTGACAGTGAACGACGTTCACATTCTTGCCTTCACAGCATCTTTTTTGAGGGGGCGGCTGCCCCCCTTGCTCCCCTGGTTCCTTCGCCACTGAGTGTATGTGCTTACAAGCCGGACAGTCGTTCAGTCACTAAGGTGTGCTGACTGGCTGGCTGGCTGGCTGGATATGATGTGTGGATACGATATCTCCTTTCGAAGTGAAACGCTGTAGTACGTCCTTTATTGATGAATTCGCATATTCCCAAATAAACTAATAATAAACCAACTGCCACAAATTTACTTGTAAACAAAAATCGATTATCACCAATTCACGTATAAGCAAATAAATAAATAATAAACCGACTGACACAAATTTACTTTTAAGCAAAAAGTCAATTATCACGAATCAACGAATTGGAGCCACTCCGGGTTTGACAATGGGTGGACAATGTTCTCACCGAGACAATCAATCGACAAGCAGCTTTCGGTTGGACTCGTAATTATAGACCCTGTAGAACGCTAACAAAAAGAAAATCCCAGGTTTATTAGTTTCTAATCGTCCTCTCCATCCATTAAAACACATGGCACTGAAAGCTACTGGTGGTGTTACTGATGTAGTAACAAGTTTTCTGTCGGCGTTTGACTCGGTGTCACTCGCCCTCGCGTAGTCGCCTCGACATTAGCGCGGTTTTTTACTTCACAAAACAAAACTCTGCCTCTTTGTAGGTTTTTGTCTATGTTTAATTATATTAACAAAAATATGGTAAAATACTTAATAAAATTCTACGATGATTGATGAAAAAAAACTAATTCTTAATACACAATCCAATAATTACTATAATTACTTACCAACTCTAATTAATAAATTAACGGTCTAAAAGAAAGTTTGTTTTTCTCACTTTGATTGTTAACAAAGATGCTAAAGCTTATAGTCCGGCACAAAGTCACTTTTTACTGTTTATACTGAATAATATTGTACACTGTTAATTATGGTCACTGGAGTCTGATGCTGCACTGATCCAAGAAATTATATATATACATAACTTCTCAAATAATCTATCAAAACATTGACACCTCTACTAGGCGTTAGACATTGTATAAAAAATGGTGCTGCTTCTGGGGACGAGCTGAGCCTCGTGGCTCATATTCCTGGTCGACTGCGGTGACAGGAGTGAGGGAAGAAATGTGTTTGAACTGTCATCACCAAACATTTCGATCTCAGGATCATCGACAAAGCCACTCACTTTCTCAGTTTCTTTACTCTCTTGTATCTCAATCCTAAAACTTTGGTCTAAGTCCATTTTAATCCCCAAAGCACAAAAATCGGGAAAACATATCAGGTGTAAACCAACTGTCTACATGCCAATGTATGCAGTTCGTGGTCCAATAGTTCTTCTTTAACTTTTTGCTTGAACAGCAGATTATGCTGCAAGGACTAATTAGTACTGAAAACCTTTGATTGACTAGTATTCAAATTCTCAGAGCAAGTCACTAGCCAAAGACTAATTTCCCCATGAAGATGGGAGGACTGCTGATGCCAGCGCCTAGCAACACTTTAATTCTGCGCTAAATGTTAGCGGTCAAGGCCCCCAGAGATTTTGTTGTGAAGCATGCCTTGGCTTTTTTCCCTGATGTTTCTTTTGTGCGAGTCGGTGGTGATTATTCCATGGTCCAGAAATGGAAATCATTTGTAAGGGTGTCTGGAAAATGATGAACAGGCCACTCTAGTGCTGTTTGCACTGGGATCAAAACACGCAGGTAAACCCGGTGCCCGAGGTAGCACTGCGGGTAGGTGTGGCTTCAGCGGGAAGGCAAAGCAGACAACTCATTATCGAGTGATAAACAGGTGTGGTGTCAATGGCTAATGAGTGGGATTAAATTCGGTTTGCTAGCACTGGTCCACAAATCCTTCCCCTTGCACACACATACACATCCATACATCAATAAGGCTAACACGATGCACACACACACACACACACACACACACACACACACACACACACACACACACACACACACACACACACACACACATATATATACCTCCATGACATCATGCGCTAAATAAATACACTTAACCATTCATACGGCCAACATGATGCTAAAAATAGACACTACCTCTGCACGTAGATGTGCAGACTAAGGGAAAGATTTTCTGTCCATTTATTACGACTGACAGGCCGCAGTGATGTATGTGGCTCATCGGGAAAGAGAGATGGGGGGTAGGGTATAGCTTCTTCAGGGTATAGCTTGATGCTGTAGTAGTTAATAAAATATCGATATTATCTGGGTTGGGTAGAATTGTCTCTGGAGTCACGTGTTAAGACGGGTATATTAGTTTAGGATAGTTTGGTATGAGGCGCCTTTCCTCATACTCCAGCAAAAGACAATGGTACGTGATTTGACAGCCGGAGGTGGTTGAAGGTGGTTGTGACTGCTGGATGTACTCGTTGACATCGCTTTTATGCAGCAGCAGCAGCAGGTCTCTACCGCCTGTTGGGCTCAAAGTTTCTGGGGGCTGCGTAGATCAGCCTACAACATGGGTTTCTGTCACTGGCTGCAGCTTCCAGTTCCTTTAGCTTGATGTTGCCCCACTGGGGGAAGCGGATGGCCGAGTGGTTAGAGCGCTGGCGTCCGAACCGAGAGCGCGCTGGTTCAATTCCCGATAAACGCAGCAAACTTCCCCCCAGTCGACCCGGCTGACGGTAATGGGTACCTGACTCCATAGAGGGTTGGGGAAGGTAAGGCAGCGAGGGAGAGAAGATTGGCACCACCCTCATGTAAAAGCTGTTTAAAGATGCTTGCGGTACTGAGTCCAGGTGTCACAGCCGTAGAAGAGGAAAGTAAGGACAACGGCTTTTATACTGTTAGTTTTGTGGAATTTGTGATGTCATATTGATTCAGTACCTAGTTGCGAAGTCTCCCCGGTGCCTTGCCCCCGTGGGCCCGGCTTCTCGTGCCGGGGGTGAACACCCAGCCTCTCTCTGGCTGGGTGACCAAGCTGGCCCACCCCTTTCCCTTAGGCTTTTCTCCTTTCTCCCTCACTGGCCCTTTCACCTTCATTCCTTTCTAAACAAACATCTCTCTATCACACTCCAGTTTTGCCTTCTCTATCTTCTGCCTACACTGGCCTTTCCCTATCATCTTCTCCAATCATGCCTTTCTTTCAATGCAGCTCTTTTCTCTGTGGCCTCCTTTAGGCCCCCTGTGTTTGCCGTGCAGGGCAACCCGTGACGGGGGAGGATGGGATCCTGGAGGTTGAGGTCCCTGGTGGGCTGCGGCCTACTATACCAACACACCTCTTTGGCCCGGACTTCTCCTAGACGGGAGGTTGGTGTGGCCCACACCAATCAATCGGCTGGTCGTGCATTGCCCTAGCTTCGCTAGAAGGCTGCGGCCGGGGTCAATCTGGTCTACACACTCTGTAGGCCAGAGTATATTCCTTATGTATCCCTGGTGCGACCCTGCTGGAAATGCCCTAAGTGGTACCGCTCGGTCGCATCCCCTTGTTGGACTCCATGGTGGGTGGGGAGCATAAGGAATGAAACAAATGAAATTCATTATGGCAAAAAAAAAATCAAATCTGGGGAAACGCATACGTGAGAATGAGTCTTCGGACAGTGAGGAAGAGGTTCGAGTGAATGTAAGAGTGAATGTTGAGGGGGCCTGGCCCCGCTTTCTTCTGGTTGAGGGTACAGAGCCGGCCCAGCCGCTCTCATCCCTTTCACCATTTGCAATTTCAAAGGGCTTCAAAAATATATCAACAGATTTCTCATCCATCAAACGTTTGCGCTCTGGACAGTATCTTGTACAGTGCGCAGACCAGAAGGCAAGTGAGGCCCTGCGCCGATGGGACGGAAAACGGTTCATTGACCGTCCTATTAAAGTAACTGCACATCGATCCCTCAACTCTTCCAAAGGGGTCATTCGTTGTCCTGACCTGGCTGGGATGTCGGAACCTGACATCAGGTCCGAACTGGCATACCAAGGGGTCACAGCAGTACAGAGGGTCACCCTAAAGAAGGATGGAAAATCTGTACCAACCAACACTCTTTTTCTCACTTTCTGCCTTCCTAAAATACCCGACACCATTGATGTTGGGTATTTGAAGGTAAAAGTCTCTCTTTTCATACCTTCTCCGTTGCGCTGCTTCAACTGCCAGCGTTATGGTCATGGGGCAAGCTTTTGCAAGTCCCAAGCCCGCTGCTTTCGTTGCGGTGGGACTGGCCATGCTGCAGCTGATTGCACTTCAAGCGCCAAATGCTGCAACTGTGATGGTGCCCACACGGCTTCTTCCAAAGACTGCCCAAAGTGGAAGGAAGAGGCAGCCATTCAGCGCGTACGCGCGGAATCTGGCGTTTCATACGCCGATGCTCGCCGTCGCGTTGTGGGTGGCCCATCTCCCACTGTAGGCTCCATTTCCTACTCTGCAGTCGTGGGAAAAGACCATCGAACTCTATTGCTATCCAGACGGACATGACATGGGTCTCTTCTGAGGGCCCTGTCCCAGTCAGACATGTTATGCCTCCTCCTCCTCCTCCTGCATGCAGTGGTGGCACCCAGTCATCACAAACAACACAAACACCTCAGACCACTCAGACCACACAAGCACAAACACCACAGGCCAAACAACCTTCACCAGTCAGACAAACTACACGCCCACAAGCACGTAACACAAAATCACCAAAAGGAAAAAACACTACACAACAGACAGACAAGAAAAACGCACAATCAAAACCTAAATCACCTGAAAAACCCACTACACACCACAGCACATCTGGGGCCACTACAGCAGCAACAGTAGTCCCTGTTTCAAATCGTTTTGCCACTCTTGGCGAGCAGGGGATGGATATAGATGAGCGGCGTTTTGCGTCGCCTTCTCCATCCCGCCGTCCCCTGCCTTCTTCACCTTTCCCCTCTTCTACCTCTGCTACTGTGAGGCGTTCAGCCTCTTTCCCTCACAGATAGCATGTCTACAATCCTTCAATGGAACTGTCGAGGGATCCGAGCAAACTTTGAAGAACTTCGATGCCTAGCATCTAGCTTCTCTCTTGATGTTATAGCTCTTCAGGAGACTCTTCTCCTACCTTCTACCACCTTTTCTTTTAAAGGCTTTCAGGTTTTGCGTCAGGACTCACAGACTGACGTCCCTTCAGGTGGGACTGCTCTTCTTCTCCGTTCCCACCTCTTGTTTAGCCAGATACCACTTTCCACTCCTCTTCAAGCAGTTGCTGCCCGGGTTACCTTGGGCAAAACTATCACTATCTGCAGTATCTATCTTCCTCCTTCTGCTCGGGTCTCCCGACAAGACCTTGAGGGTCTTCTGACCCAACTTCCTTCTCCCGTCCTTCTTTTAGGGGACTTTAATGGGCACCACCCCCTTTGGGGTGGAACTTCGAGTGACCCTAGGGGAGAGTTGTTGGGATCACTTTTTATGGAAAGTGATCTCTGCCTTTTGAACGATGGCTCCAACACCTTTTGCCGTCCATACTGTCGCACAGTGTCAGCAGTAGATCTATCAGTGGTCAGCCCAGCACTGTTACTAGATTTTAACTGGGCTGTACACGACGACCTGTGCGGCAGCGATCACTTTCCTATAATTTTAAAATTTTTAAGTACTCTGGAACGGGACAAAATTTTTTCTAATGGCGGGTGGAACCTGACTAAGGCAGACTGGCCTGCTTTCCAAGCCCTCTGCTCCACCCGCCTTTCTTCTACTTTAGATATCAACTTAGAAAAGTTCAGTAATGATAAAGAGCATCCTGTTAGAATTTTTACAAATATATTAACCGAGGTTGCTTCGAAAACAATACCGAAAAAGGGACACGGAATCAACATCTACGTGTCCCTTGGTTTACAGAGGAGTGTCGGATGGCTCAACACGACCGAAAGAAGGCTCAGCGCCTTGCCTTTCGCCATCCCACTCCAGAAAATGTGCTAAATTTTAAACGCAGCCGAGCACGAGCTCGATACATTTTTAAACAGAGTAGAAAGCTTGCGTGGCAGAGGTTTGTGTCCTCGTTATCATCCCGCACCACCTCCCAGGCAGTGTGGGCGGCCATAAGAAAGATTAAGGGAAAGTTTCAGGCGGGCTCAGTAGGCCACCTGCAGGTTGGAGACTCCATCCTCACAGAGGCACAGGATGTTGCAAACTCATTGGCATCCACCATTGCACAAAACTCTTCTTCTTCCCACTACTCTCCAGAATTTCAGCACCTGAAGTCTGTTCAGGAATCTTCTAGCTGTGACTTCTCTTCTAACAACTCTGAACAGTACAACCTACCCTTCTCTCTTGAAGAATTGCAGCAGGCCCTCCAGAAGTGCAATGACTCTGCACCTGGCCCAGACAACATTTCATATCAGCTGCTGACTCATCTTCCACAGGTCTCTCTCCGCCTCCTCCTAGATATCTTTAACTTTATCTGGGGGTCTGGCTGTTTCCCTCCCTCGTGGAGTGAGGCAGTCGTGGTGCCCATCCCAAAACCTGGTAAGGATCCCTCTGATCCCAACTCTTACCGTCCTATCGCCCTTACTAGTTGTCTGTGCAAAACTTTAGAACGCATGGTGAATGCCCGGCTCACGTGGCATCTTGAGTCTCATGGCCTCCTCTCCAACCTGCAGTGTGGCTTCAGAAAACACCACAGTACCACGGACCATCTGGTCCGTTTTGAAACTTTCCTTAGAGATGCATTTGTTAGCAAAGAACATGTGTTAGGGGTCTTTTTTGATTTGGAAAGGCGTATGACACAACCTGGAAGCAAGGTATTCTGTTGGACCTTCATGCCCTTGGCTTCCGGGGTCGTATGCCTATCTTCATTGAAAACTTTCTATCTCACCGACTTTTTCAAGTTCGTGTAGGGTCTATTCTGTCTGCTCCTCAGGAACAGGAAATGGGCGTCCCACAGGGCAGCATCCTTTCACCAACTCTCTTCAACATTAAAATAGATGCTATCCTAAAATCTGTCTCTCCAGGTTTGGAGGCCTCGTTGTATGTAGATGACTTTGCTCTCTGCATCCGAGGCCGTTTGCTGCCATGCCTCGAACGCCGGCTTCAGCTGTGCGTAAACGGTGTGCAGAAGTGGGTGACAGAAAATGGCTTCAAATTTTCTCCCACAAAGTCAGTATGCATCCACTTTTGTAAACTACGAGGCATGTTTCCAGACCCTTGTATTTCTGTCAACGGCACGGTACTCAAAGTAGTTCAGGAAGTAAAATTTCTTGGGGTCATCTTTGACCGTAAACTATCCTTTCTTCCTCATATCAGATCTCTACGCCTTTCATGTCAGAAAGCCTTGGATGTTCTTCGAGTAGTTGGCCATGTCAGCTGGGGGGCGGACCGCACGGTCCTGCTTCGCCTGTATCGTGCCCTGGTCCGCTCCAAGCTAGACTATGGATCCATCATCTATGGCTCTGCTCGAGAGTCCTATCTCAAAATTCTTGATCCTATTCACCATCAAGGGCTCCGCATCTGTTTGGGTGCCTTTCGCACCACTCCTGTACATAGTTTGTACGCAGAAGCTGGTGAGCCTCCACTGTCCCTTCGCCGTCTGAAACTCATGCTCTCCTATGTCTGTCGCTTGAAGTCTCATCCTGAAAACCCTGCTTACCGTGCCGTCTTTGGACCACAGCGTGCTGCCCTGTATGCTATTCGTACCAAGGAACAAAAACCATTATCACTCCGTGTGGCACCTCATCTGCAAGCTGCCGGAGTAGATATCCAGCAGGTAGAGCCTCTCCCTCTACTGCCAACTCCTCCTTGGACTCTTCCTGTTCCAGAGATCCGTCTTGATCTTACAGCCTTTAAAAAGGGGGACACTAGTGACCTCATCTTTCTTCAACGCTTTCAGGAACTTCTTTCTGACTATCCTGGATTCTGCTGTATCTTTACAGATGGTTCCAAAGTTCCAAACGGTGGCCCTGTTGCTGCGGCAGCAGTTCCATCCTGCCAGCCGCAACGGGCCGCTTCAGCCCGACTTGCAGATGGCTGCTCTATCTTCACAGCGGAACTTCATGCCATCTTGCTAGCCTTGCAGCATGTTCACCGCTCTTCGGAGCACAACTTTTTGGTCATCTCTGACTCCCTTTCTGCCCTCCAAGCTCTTCTTTCCAGTTGTTTTGACCACCCTCTCTTGGTACAAATCCACAAAATCCATGGAATACTCATTCGCCGAAACAAAGATATTGTTTTCGTTTGGGCACCTGGCCACGCTGGTATTGCTGGCAACGTCCAAGCAGACCAGGCTGCCAGGGCCGCTTGCAAATTGTCTAGTCAGTTGAAATCGCTTGTATCATCTGACTGCAAATCTCTCTTCACGGCCTATGTTCAGTCACTGTGGCAACGCCACTGGGACACTCTGGGCCAAAACAAGCTACACGCCACCCTTCCCAATCTTTCTGACCGCCTACCTCCGTGCCGCCCTGTGCGACGGGAGGAGGTAGTCTTAACTAGACTGAGGTTAGGACACACCTATGTCACGCAATCGTATCTCTTATGAGGTGAACCACCACCTGTTTGCCCGTGGTGTACAGAAGTTTTAAATGTTAAACATGTATTAATTACTTGCCCTGAGCTCCAGAGTACCCGTCAGCGTTTTTTCACAGCAGTTTCTGTGTCTGCTTTGTTTAGGTCCGTCCCATCGGCAGCAATTTTTGCATTTTTAAGAGGGATTGGACTCTTTCATAAAATTTAAGTTTTAAATTCCTGTTAGTTTTGGCTTATGGTTTTGGTTTGTTGACGGCCTTTTGGCCACAACAACCACTTTTATACTAGAATCACTCTTTTAAAAATTCTCTTGGTTGTGTTGTTTTTATTGGAATGGCACTGTTATATCTTTTTGAAGATCTCTGATGGAATTTTTGTCATAAATTTGTCTTTCATTGCCGTGATATAGCCTTAGTTGCTGGCACGGCGTTAAACCCTAACAAACAAATCCCCGGTGCCTTACTCGGCTTGCTGATTCTGGAGGTGATCTCTTTATCCAGTTATCTGTCTCTCGAGACCATGCTTCACAAGTACTTGAAGCTGTCGGCATTCAAGCAATGTGCCATCCATGTTGATGCTGGGTGGCCAGCAATGCAGCGGTGTTGTGAGCAGACTAGTACAACACCTTAGTCTTAGCTAGGCGATGATGAGTCCGAGTGCTTTGAATGCCTCAGAAAATCTGTCGAGCATCAGCTGACGGTCCTTGTTCTTGTGAGCCAGGGAAGCACTGCCATCAGCCTGAGCCGTCCAGACAGGACTGTATGTAGACAGACAGCCTCATGCATGGTTTGTGAAGCATCAACAAAACGTGTCATTCCTTCCCTCACAACAATGATTAATTGTTTCATTTTGTTTCCAGGGTTTGCGGCACAAAGCTTTTTCCCTTTTAACCAGCGAAAAGTCAATTTTACGAAGCGATTTGGACGAGATCTGAATCAGTGTCCATTGGCCAGTGTACCAGGCAACGTGTGGGAGAGAGCTGGGGCCACGTGCATGGTCCCATTAATAATAATAACGGAAATGTATATAGCGCATTTCCCTGCTTTACAGAAGGCTCAATGGGCTTTACAAAGAAATTCAGACACAAATTCACACAACCGACAAAGTGAAACAGACTAAAACATGTCACAAACAATGGTACAGAGATATATCAACAAAATTAATACCCCCCCCCCACACACACACACACAAACAATGGTACATAGATATATCAACAAAATTAATACCCCCCCCCCACACACACACACAAACAATGGTACATAGATATATCAACAAAATTAATACCCCCCCCACACACACACACACAAACAATGGTACAGAGATATATCAACAAAATTAATACCCCCCCCCACACACACACACACACACACAAACAATGGTACATAGATATATCAACAAAATTAATACCCCCACACACACACACACACACAAACAATGGTACAGAGATATATCAACAAAATTAATACCCCCCCCCACACACACACACACAAACAATGGTACAGAGATATATCAACAAAATTAATACCCTCCTCCCCACACACACACACAAACAATGGTACAGAGATATATCAACAAAATTAATACCCTCCCACACACACACACACACAATGGTACAGAGATATATCAACAAAATTAATACCCTCCTCCCACACACACACACACACACAATGGTACAGAGATATATCAACAAAATTAATACCCCACACACACACACACACACACACAATGGTACAGAGATATATCAACAAAATTAATACCCCCACACACACACACACAAACAATGGTACAGAGATATATCAACAAAATTAATACCCCCCCACACACACACACAAACAATGGTACAGAGATATATCAACAAAATTAATACCACACACACACACACACAAACAATGGTACAGAGATATATCAACAAAATTAATACCCCCCCCCACACACACACACACACAAACAATGGTACAGAGATATATCAACAAAATTAATACCCTCCCCCCCACACACACACACACACAAAAACACTCTGGACAATAATAAATACACGTACACGGACGCACGCAAAGTAACATGCAAATGTAATGTCTGTAGAAGGACGAACGGGACGAAGAAACACAGGAAGCCAGTAGTCGGTAACAGTTTGCTCAACCCTATTGAAAATCTGTAAGCGAGGCTGCAAATAATAATGAAATAATGATGTTGGCTTGTATAGCGCCACATCCTGGCCTGTGGACAGCTCAAGGCGCTGACGTCAAAATAAAATGACGTCAAAATAAGATGACGACAAAATGTGGGTGTGTAGGGGGCCGTCACCTTCACGTCACAGGGCAGCGTCACACACAGCAAGAACACAGTCCTCAGCACAAATATCCAACACGTCATACAAGCCGGAATACACTCCATACAACAAATATCCAACATGTCATACAAGCCGGAATACACTCCATACAACAAATATCCAACACGTCATACAAGCCGGAATACACTCCATACAACAAATATCCAACATGTCATACAAGAATACACTCCATACAACAAATATCCAACATGTCATACAAACCGGAATACACTCCATACAACAAATATCAACATGTCATACAAACCGGAATACACTCCATACAACAAATATCCAACATGTCATACAAGCCGGAATACACTCCATACAACAAATATCAACATGTCATACAAGCCGGAATACACTCCATACAACAAATATCACACATGTCATACAAGCCGGAATACACTCCATACAACAAATATCACACATGTCATACAAGCCGGAATACACTCCATACAACAAATATCCAACATGTCATACAAGCCGGAATACACTCCATACAACAAATATCCAACATGTCATACAAGCCGAATACACTCCATACAACAAATATCCAACATGTCATACAAGCCGGAATACACTCCATACAACAAATATCCAACATGTCATACAAGCCGGAATACACTCCATACAACAAATATCCAACATGTCATACAAGCCGGAATACACTCCATACAACAAATATCAAACATGTCATACAAGCCGGAATACACTCCATACAACAAATATCACACATGTCATACAAGCCGGAATACACTCCATACAACAAATATCCAACATGTCATACAAGCCGGAATACACTCCATACAACAAATATCCAACATGTCATACAAGCCGGAATACACTCCATACAACAAATATCCAACATGTCATACAAGCCGGAATACACTCCATACAACAAATATCCAACATGTCATACAAGCCGGAATACACTCCATACAACAAATATCAACATGTCATACAAGCCGGAATACACTCCATACAACAAATATCAACATGTCATACAAGCCGGAATACACTCCATACAACAAATATCCAACATGTCATACAAGCCGGAATACACTCCATACAACAAATATCCAACATGTCATACAAGCCGGAATACACTCCATACAACAAATATCCAACATGTCATACAAGCCGGAATACACTCCATACAACAAATATCCAACATGTCATACAAGCCGGAATACACTCCATACAACAAATATCACACATGTCATACAAGCCGGAATACACTCCATACAACAAATATCCAACATGTCATACAAGCCGGAATACACTCCATACAACAAATATCCAACATGTCATACAAGCCGGAATACACTCCATACAACAAATATCCAACATGTCATACAAGCCGGAATACACTCCATACAACAAATATCCAACATGTCATACAAGCCGGAATACACTCCATACAACAAATATCCAACATGTCATACAAGCCGGAATACTCCATACAACAAATATCACACATGTCATACAAGCCGGAATACACTCCATACAACAAATATCCAACATGTCATACAAGCCGGAATACACTCCATACAACAAATATCAAATATGTCATACAAGCCGGAATACACTCCATACAACAAATATCCAACATGTCATACAAGCCGGAATACACTCCATACAACAAATATCCAACATGTCATACAAGCCGGAATACACTCCATACAACAAATATCCAACATGTCATACAAGCCGGAATACACTCGATGTTGCTGTCGCCCACCTTGATGTGATTGGGCAGACTGACGAGTGAAGGTTGATGTCTTCTTCTATGGCACAAGATATTTGTTTAGACTTCGTGCTCAGTGACCTCCCCTCTCACTTGGAAGCTGAGGAAAACCTGACGCTCAGTGGCACACGACCTCACGAGAGCCTGTTGAACTTTGCCGACTCTACTCTACTCTACTCTACTACGGAATGGTTATTTTCCGATGTTTTCTAACAGCGCAGATTCCTCGTTGCACCACAGCCACCATTTCCAGTCACTGAGTCGCTCATGTAGATTGAGGAAATCGTTGGGATTTCAGCCAGTCACCTGTAATCTCCATGAAAAGTCGCCCTCTCTGCTGCTTCACTATTAATCAATAGTCAACATGCCACAACCATAAGCATTATTATTATATTGAACTGTAAGGGCTTTTTACCAAATCACTAGTTTAAAGCCTGTGTGCAGAAATTCGCAATACTTCACCCCACCCCGCCCCGCCCCGCCAACGACTAGGGCCGGTGGGTCGGCTTGCTCCGAGTCTGGCCGGTACTAGTAAAGGAGATGATGATGATGATGATGATGATGATGATGATGATGACGACCTCTGTGGATATTTATTACCCTACATCTTGCTAGAATACAGGTACATGTATTCACACTTGTAAGGTTCTCTCTACCCCCCGTTATTTCACAACCAGTATCTGACATTGCTGTATGTCCTGCATCTCAGGTTTTGAGGTTGTCATCTACACGTATTCAGTTTTTCTTTTGCATTTCAAGTCACTTTCTCTGAAATCTTCCAAATTAAGTGTGGCGATTTGTGTGGTCCTAGCTGATGATGATGCAAAAGAAAAAAGCCCCATCTCACCAGTCCTCATCGGACAGAAATATTTCTTTTTGTGTACGGAAAATTGTAGACTATCTTTGGTTGATGTATCTTGTTGTCAAGCATGTTTATTTTCTCTAAGATTTGATCAGTGACCATATAAAGGGCAACACGTGACAACTTAGGCATCTCGCAACATCGCAAGTCTCTTTCTGTACGTGGCCATGTTTGTAGCTGTGTATTTCGAGATTTGGTGAGACATAGTATCTTACGTTGTGCTTTATGAATTGTCTAATCAGAAGAAAAAAAAAGTTGTGTTCCACTATTCCTTTAAAGCCATTCATGTCTGATTCAGACAAAAAAAGCACAAATGAAACAAACCGCTATTTAATCCTTTTTATTTAACCTTTTTGAAGATCGTTTTGCTTCTGAACTTGGGTCCACAAGTCTATCTACAAATACCAATGGAAATTAAAGAAAGCACCCTTTGAGCATAGTGCTTATCAACAACAGCTTCTAACGAAACCATATTCACATGATTTACAAGTCAATGTTCCACATACATCACTAGATGGAGGACAATACAAAACTGACATATTCCAACCAAATTCAATGTTTTACAGAAGACTACAAATCTCTGAGTCAGCACAGACATGTAAACAGAGAAAGGCAAAATGTGGAGGGAGGAAGAAAATAGGCAGAATGTGGCAAAAGGGTAAAGAGGGGTGAGAGAACTCTTTTCGACAGGCAGACATTTTGAAATGCCAAAGTTTTAATTTCTGCACACCTGCCTCAACATTGTTGTTGTATCTAACAACATGTGCCAGGCTCTATTATCTTTTGTGGAAACCTGAGGCACCTCGCTTATTAAGAAGCAAACCTTTTCAAGTCCATACACATTTATTTGATGCAGTTTGTATCTATGTATGATGCAGTGGAGTCTTGCTTCAACAGTGCACGCTACATTTACACCCTGTACTTCTTTTTCTGGGAGTGTGTGTGTGTGTGTTGGGGGGGGGGGAATTGATTTTACGCCGAATCAGCAACTAAGGCTATATCACGGCAAGGCAGCCAGCCCTGTAAACAGATGCCACACGCAGAGAAAGAACAGGGTGCCCGAGACGAGAGCTGAACCCAGGACAGCCAATCCTCACTGTATTGGTGACAGGCGCTGACCGTTGCGCCACCAGGTCGCCCTTTTTTAGGACGGGGAGGGGGGGCAATCAATATTTAGAGCATACTTCATATACCAGCTCTTTTTTGTTTGTTTCTCCCTTTGTTTGCTCTACCTGTGATGTACCTTATGTCACCAGTATACAAGGTAGGTCTAACAGAAAGCATACCTATTAACCTAAAGCCTACAACCTCTGCAGCATAAACTCAAATGTCTATAACCTGTCATATCTTATAATTTTAGCAAGGAAAGACAAATGACAGTGTAAAAGAAAGAAGACTTTGTGGATAGATTTGTTTCTTAGCGGTCATCGGATCAGTACATGATTAAAGTTATATAGAAATTTCCAAGAACTTTGGCCAGCAAACTGGATTGTTTAACCTCAAGAGCCACATGACATCCACAGAACATATGGTCAAGTGCGGCTCTATGGCTAGATAAGTGAACACAATGACTAAACCATTAACCCGGTCTCTGCCAAGTACATGAACATATGTGACTAGAAAGGTGGCTGGGCCAGCACAGACAAGTGTAGAGACTCAGATGAAGGCGTTTTCTGCAGAAAAAGTATGTGGACCCTATCCAGCTGCAGGCAGAATGTGACTTTGAGACTGGCAGTGAAGGGGATTGATTGCCCACCCCCCATATGTTCAACAACCCTGTGAGAAAAACCACAAAATGCGTCATGTCAGATCTACATTACTATAAATTCAAATGAGCACATGCAAATTTCCCACCCAAGCACATAGCTAAAGTCAATGTTGCACAGTCCTCAAGCTCTGTGCACAGCAAATGATCCATTAATTTCTTTGAACCCGTGATTTTAACTAAGCAGTCTTTTTTTTAAACTGTCTTTGTGCACGTATTTCAAAATATACAGTATCATAATTTCCTGTAAACATAACATTGGTGATGCACATCTTTAATGGACTTTAAAAACAGTTTTTTATACACAGATCTGTTATCACCACAATTCATGCTGTCACCTCTGAAGTCTATGTTGGCATAGCTATATTGTTGACCTACCCTGCCACATTTGAAGAATAAGTTGCAAGTATCTAAATATTTTATTGCAAAAATAAAATGCAAGATGTTCCCAATTTTGTCCAAACTTTGCTGGTTTTCAGTCAATCATGCATCCTTCTTATTAGCAGATGATTGTTACAGTAAGTTACCGAAATCACCCCAGAGTAATAATACACAAAACTATAAACCATATTCTCCCATCATTAACTGAGTGCAGCAGTAAGGTTGCAGGGTGAGAGATGAACGAACTGACTATCCCATCAGAACTGCCAACGGTTTCCTGATTTCAAAATGGTGGTAACAACTCCACTCCTTGTCAGTTAGATTGCAGAAAACCACCTGAAATTTAAAATGTGAACTTGCCAGTTAAGTAAAGAAACACATCACTCTCTTGTAGTAAGGCTTCTCACATCCCTTAAATCTTAAAATACCCTTTTCTGCAATCTCTTTACAAAAAGATTTCCAATGACTCTGACATGGTTTTGAAATCTACTTTTTCAAAATCTATTAGATTTTTAACTCATGACCAACCAATTTATCTGTGGACATCTCTAGTTTGATATTATTAGCTTAGTTCCTATAGTTAGGGATGGCATAGGTTTAATCTTGACCTACTGCACTTTTGACTTGACGGCTCTAGGTTCCCCCACACACTTCACACCTTATTTATTTCTTTCATTGTGCTAATCATCTTCCTCATTCGCTCTTACACTGTGATCCCTTTCAGTCAATCCCCCTCAACAGATTCATTCTGCTCCTCCTCCTCCTCCTCTTCCTCTTCTGGGCCATAGTCTTCCTCTTCTCCATGGTCTCCATCCTCGCCAACATCTCCCTGACTTTCCTCGTTCTCTTGATCTTCTCCATCTTCTTCTCCATCTTCCACATCGCCGCTGTCAATCATCTCAAACTCCTCCTGCTCGCTGCCAGTTTCTTCCCTGTCACTGGACTTATCTTTCTCTTTGATTGCAGCCTTGGATGATCCCTTAGATGACTTCTTTGAGGACTTTGTATGCTTTTCTTTAGCACTGCTGGAGTCCTTCACTTTTTTTTCATGTTTGTAAAGGGGTCGAAAAGATTCCAAGAATCCTACATCTTCCGTGAGGTTTGGAAGAAGCCAAAAGTGATGTTTGCCCATTGTCAATAGCCATATGATGCAGAAGAGGATGAGGCGAACTGAAACCACAAGAGCATGAAAGCCTTTACACCACAAACAATCTTCTATGGTATTTCTTACTTTTTCTGGACAAATGTAAGCAAGATGAATACATTCATATATGATGGACATTCAAAAAGTAAGGGAAATATTGAAACAAAATGACATCCCTTCTTGTCCTATCCGATCAGCATACTGTTGATCTTTTTTTATTTATGATTCATAAGCTCTCAAAATAAAAGAAATCCACAGTATTTTTGATTGGTTTGTGGGTGGGGAGATCTATTTATAATAAATCTAACATCCATCACAGCGAAACTTGTTAGATCTATGATGACTGTATACTTGTTAATAATTTGCCTTCTGGCCCAAAGGAAGCATCTACTGTTTATGCCAGTTACCTGTTAACAAACAAGTATATGCCAAATACTCACTGACAACCAGCGACAAAATGAAGCCCACAAAGCCAGCAGCCGCCAGACTGAGGTAATAGACACCAATCCGCACCTCCTCTGGCCACAGCGGGAACAGACACAGAGCAATGGCTCCCAGGACTGCATAGAAAAATGCTTCACTGCTGTACTACTTATGTCACGTCTAACAGTTCCCCATGACACTAGCGCCTAGCTGGCCACCTCTACTACTGATGCACTCATCACATTTAGATTCATGAATATTTCGAAATTACCTTTATTGTCTTTACCAATATCTCAGGCTATATCAGTGTTCAAATAGAACCCTTTAAGCTTTATAATTTTTACTCTCAGCTCTTGAATGTCTTCACCCAAGTGGTGCAGTGGAATAGTTCCATATTTCTGACAGTGGCATATTTTGTTGATATTTAAATGTAAATAATAAACCAGGACATTGTGAAAGAAAAAATGAAAAAACGCAGCAACACTATCAGTGGTTTCCGGGTATTTAAGCATGTTAATGCTTGATCAGAACTATAAAAAGATATATTTTTTTTTTAAAAGATGCATGTTTAAACTTACCTATCAAAAAGCCAATGATGAATGTCTTGGCATTTACTGGGTCATAAATCCAAACATAAATGTTCTGCACAATACAAAACCTTGTCCGTATGTACACATGCATGTGAGAGTGCATACTAATATTTCCCATACAAAATAAAAGATTGAGCCTTAAAAAGTACATTTATTAAACTCCACCTTCAAAGGAAAATGGAAAAAGACAAAAATAAAGAAATGGATGTCTGAACACCGCTAAATTTTAAATACCCTTAATATAAGAACTGTAAACTACAAAAAGAAATATTGGACTAACAATGGTCACAATTCATTTAACAAGTCAAAAGTGCAATAACTTTTCAAGGTTCTAGAAGCTGCAAATTAGCCTTACTTAATTTAAATGCAGGATTCAAAAATAACTGCTTCTTGCTAAACAAGTAATAACTTAATAACATCAACAGAATCATATTGTATTTTTTATCACAAACATCTTCATAAAATAAATACTTGCATACCTCTTCACCATCCAAAAATCTTTGATCATCAGACATTACAAGCTTTAGTCTTTTTTCTTTCTTCTTCTTTCCTTCCTCCTGAAAAAAACTCACAGCATTAGCATACCAATGAACTTCAACTTCAGATTGAATTAAAAATCTAAATACTCTTCCAAATTATAAAAACAAACAAATACTGAGCATGGAAAAAAAATTTAATCTCTCTTCATCTCTGAGTCATAAAGAAAATGTTGCTATACTTTAAAATAAAATTGATGACAAAGCCTGGAAACCACACACACTAACCTCTGAAAGACATCTTGGTTCAGACTATCACAAAATGAAACCTGTTAAAAAATATGCTTGAAAGAAAAAGATAAGGCTATCACAGACTGGGAGCCAGAAATAATGTTGTGAGTAGTTCACAATGCCGATGGCATAAAATTTAGCCAAGGGCATCCCTTTTCTTCCACTACATTGTGGGGTCTTTTTTTTTACCTTCCCTAATAAATTATGTACCTATTACTACTTGGTGGAAATTTTAAATATTTCACTCTTTGGCCAAACAAACCAACAACTTCTGCTCTGAAATTGAAAACACTAGTCATACAGCTATGGAGCCTGGTCAAATAATTAACTTCACCCAATAAAAGAATTCAAACTGTCAAATCATGGCAATGTTTTGTAAGCGTGATGATGTCAACACTTTGTATTCAGAGCTGTGGTAAACCTGCGGGGAGAAGGGTCAGGACTAAACCGCTCGTGGGGAAAGGGGACACCTTGCTGGCTTGCTTCACTCCCGACTTTCACCCTGCCACACCCTCTCGCTCAAATTTTGCACGTCCACACACAAACACAGATCACTATCTCCGCTCACATGTGCAACAACACTGACATTACAGTTGTACAGCAAAAAGCAAATTATTATTAACACGAAATAAACAAAAGAATAGGTGAATAGAAATCAGGTTGGCTAAGCTTAGATGCTAATATGTTGGCCTGACAAAAGGCCAGCACAAAGCAATAATTAATGAAAGGTTAACACTGTCATATTTAAGATATACAAATAAAAGACATTTTCATCACGCACAGGTGTTCTTGCTACTCGGAGTTCAAACCACGGCGACCGAATTCGCCAAGTCCCCATGGCGGGAGCACTTGCCCAGCCTCGCATGCAGCTGGGAGTTCTTCAGTGTCCTCGCAACTGACTGCCCCCTCGACAGACCAAATTCGTCCTCAAGTCCCCATGTCGGGAACACTTGCCCAGCCTCACATGCAGCTGGGAGTTCTTCAGTGTCCTCGCGACTGACTGCCCCCTCGACAGCCACAGAACTGCACTGACTCACACTGGCACCACTGGTGAAGTCCCTTTTGGTCGCTTACAGTTGCCCAGGCAATAACAACGTCGACAATGAAGAAGGTGGCCCTCCAACACACTGTCTCTAGCCCGCTTGCACCGCTGCTCACACTGGTCGCCCCAGGCAACCGACAGTAGCTGCTGTAAAGATCATAGGCAACAGTTGTCTGGCACCGGCTCTGGACGACCAAGACGTCCAAGGAAACACGGATGATGTATTCTGCTGGCCACTACCTCCGCCCAAGGAAATGGATGGTGGTGTTGCAGTGTATCCCCTTCTGGTCGTCTGCAAGGCCGGAGACCCTGGCCTCACACTTCAGGTTCCAGACTGCAAGTCCCAGTAATAGCGTGTCGTGTTCAGGGGAACGGGCCTCCCTTAGACACACTTACTGCCTGCAGCTGCTACGGCACTCAGAGACTGTAGTCCCCACTGAAGTGATGAGAAAAGACCCCGACTATACATCTATATACCCACCTAACCACGTGACCCCCAGAAACAAATCTACCCTGCTCTGACGTTATCGAGATGTTGCTAAAGAAACTACAGTCTACCGCGCTATACTCTGAAATCCCTAAGACCTGCCCAGAGACCTAGTTTGCCCACATCCATCACTGCAGCCTGTCAAGACATAAAAATGGACAGAAGGATTCCCCTTTGCTGACCGCTTTGACTGACCGCGGTCTCCTATAATTACACTACCCGACCAGCCATGTTGTTCTGGCCTTGAACCAGGCTGGTTCATGACAAGAGCCCAGGACAAGAAAATCTATATTTACCTTCTTCTCTTCTTTTTTCTCTTCCTTCTTTTCTTCTTCCTTCTCCACTAGTTCTAGTTTGGCTGCCTCGCCTTCATCCTTCTCCTTTTTGCTTTTCTTATCTTTCCTGTTCTTTCTTTCCTGAAAGAAAACCTTTTCAAGTAGTAACATTTCACTGATTTCCAAAGTGGAGATCTAGTACATGGAGGTCTACTGGTAAAGGTCAAATGAAGCCCCTCTTTGGTCACTGCAGAAGACCCACTGCACCAGGTGAATCCACAGGTTCACCCCCACTGGAATAGCAATTTTCAGGGTGGCCTCCAGGCACAGAAATGCACCTGTTGAGGCAAATTATGGGTTCTTGTACATCTTGTCAAATGTCTACCAACAGTGGACTTGAAGATCTGACTGCACACTCAAGTACAGGTGCTAAGCCAGAGAAAGCATCATGCTGCCTCTGCTTTCTTCTGAGGGGAGGAGGTATTGCAGCTTCTCATCAAGGCAGGGACAAAGCTGGGACAAGTCAGGCACAAGGTCCAAAGACCACATACCAGCTTGTGGCCTGGGATGGATGACTGTAACATGTTCTAGGTCATGGCTTTGGGGGATGAACCAGATGCTTCCCAGGCCAAAGGTGGGCATTCCACCAGGCACCCCTCTCAATTCCCGAATAAAAGCATAGAGATGAGGCCAGGTTATCCTCCTTTGGTGGACTGGAGGGATAGTGTCCTTCAACAGCCTGACCATCCACTCTGGTCAGCCGTAAATTTGTGAAGGCCAAAGAGTCAGGAATTCTGCTTAGCTGTAATACTAGCGACCTTAAGAGTGAAAATGTTGAGAAGCCCAACACTGACTGAAGGTATGTTTGATGGATGAGTGTCTCTGACCTCAAGGTTTAGCAGAGACTCTGTGTTGATTTCTCAATTAAAAAGAGGGATGAAAACATCCCCTGGTCTTTTGGTAAAGTAGGGAACAGCATATTTATGTATAAAAACAAACGAATATATATAATTTTTTATTAATATTCATTGAGTAAACTCTAGTAACAGGTTTACTCACTCTGATGTCATCTCCTGTTCCTGTATCCTCCTTCTCAGAAGCATCTTTTATTTTCTTTTTCTGAGATTTGTCTCCTTTATCTTTTTCTCTACGGCGCTGGACTTTGTCTGCACGATGAAAGAGCCCTTTCTGTAGCAACCTATCTCCAGAATATGGAAATAAGAACAGAAGCATTTGTTGTAAACAAGTTCATGGGCATTATGTCAATGACTGCTTACAATGAAATCATTAGTGAATTTTCCTTTGTGCAAAAAATGCTGGGTTATTTCCCCACTGGTTTTAATGACAGCAGTTAAGAAGTTCAAGATGTTGTACTTGTACAAGTGCAATGAAACAAGTTACCAGATTCCAGTAACAGCCATCCAAAATATTTCAGTACTAAAAGTGTGTGCAAAGATGCTGCAGCTCAGCCCCAAATGGCACATATGGTGAATGACAATTGTTTTTGCAAAATTGATCATAACATGTCAGTCTTTACTTTCTGACAACACATGATCACTGCAGTCAAGCTAACAACACTTAGAACTTCAGGAAGTCACATCAACTTGTCCACACTGCATTACTGCTGTCTAGCTAATCACAATTACTAGCAGTCTCGCGTGCCCTTTTACATCTGTTGCTGTTATGTATAAAAACAAATGATGTTGGTTTTTTTTAGAAGACTGTCAGTCCTTTATATCTATTAATTTTAACCCTTTAAATAAAATCAAGTACAATTACCTTTGAAGATAGCTGATACAGGAGTTTCTATTGTGAAACAGTGCATCACGAGGATTTCTGGATGCTGACCATTTGGACTCCAGCAGGGCATCTACTGCTGCTGTAGCTGTCAAAAAAAAAAAAACCCATTTTATTGGCTCCTGATTATTCGTATTTATAATTTAACTGCAGAAGGGGTGGAGGCAATAAAGCAGGACTGAGCACTGCTTATGTTACTTAGGTTGTTACAGGTTTCATTTAAAACAGTGCTATCAGTTTCAGCTTAGTTTATTGACAAGGAAATGAGCAGGTGTCTATTGAATAAAACAATGCAATCTGCAATATAAGCAAAAACAAAAACACAATGTTCAAATTTCACAAACTCTATGCTAACATATGGCAGCAAAAAAGAGGTAAAAGCTAGTAATAAAGCAAGATAAAATTGTAAAGTTGAATATGTTCAAAGATTTAGCTAAGCTAACATATACAAACAACATACACACACACATATATATATACACACACACACAAATACCCTTGCATATAAACTGACTGCAAAACCACTGAAACAGTAATATACACTAAACCACTTTCACAAATTATCAATGTACATACCAAAAATGCAATTTAAAAGGCTAGAAAAACAACAGTACCTTAATCAAACACAGAAGACTATTTTACATACCAAAAAAACAATGCACTTCCATGCTGAGTAGTTTTCCTTCTCGTGTAGGTACATTGAACCTAAGAAATCTCGCCACAGCATACTCCTCTTTAGTTGGTTTGACTTCAGACTGTTTCACACACACACACACACACACACACTGTTTTAAAATGTCATTGTGAAAGACTGACCAATCCTAGTAAAATGGCGCTATATCCTATATATAACCGATAAAAAATTTCAACTCTTTGCTTTCTACTGCTTAATTTCCCCTTTTCATTCTCTTTCCAAGATTTGATAACAGAGATGGTGGTGAAAATCGATAATCGACGATGCAGCAATGATAGTCGACGGTGTAACAATGATGACAACACTAACACTAATTTCGATGACGTGTTCCTTTAATCGTTACGTTTTAAGTCCACATTTTAATTTTGAAATGGCCTCATTGCAACAAGTAAGATTCTTGTGAACACAAAACGTATGGTTCGCTTGTTCAAAATAATGACATAAAACATCAAACAAACAAAAAACAAGACATTATTTACGTTCTTTATGAAATGAAAAGGCTTGCGAAAGTTTGTGTCTACTGTACCGTACTGACTCTAACTGACATATGGGGACAACAACGACAATTAACAACTCATCACAAATTCGACATCAACACACTTGAAACGTCTTTTCTGACTACCTGCACTTCTCTTTTGCTCTTCTACACAAATATAAAGTCAATCCAACTGTACCTCGTCTAATTTTCGTCGGTTTTTCCTTCTCTCTACGGCCATGACTGATGATGTTATCAAAGATGTTATTATCGACCTCGTTACTGATGAAACCGGAACTTCCAAAGTTATGTCCCTTTCTGTTGAGTGTTTCCTGTGCCAACTACAGTCGCAAGAAAACATTACACCTCACCTCCGCTCAGTTATTACACAAAAGGTTGGAAAACATATCATTTGTATTATTATTTAACAAGAAACAGACCAGGAGTGACAGTTTGGTGATCAGTTAAGTGATGAGTGGTTTACTAATTTTCGTATCGAATGGAGCAGGTATTTATAGCACCATTTTATTATTAATATCTTCATTACGACGTTCAAGTTTCTTTTTCCATTTGATACTTGGATCCGGGCTAGTTGTTAATTGGGAAGTAGACATCTAGGTGTTATATTTAACTAGGGAAGAATCTCCGGCGGTCGCCTTTTCATCGAGGAGTTTCATTTTAATCTTGATCTTGCAAACCCTAAAAAAAATTCGGAAATATGTTGAGGAGAGAATGAAGGTGAACATAAGTTCTCAGAGGATGAAGAAGTACATTGGCTGTTAACGATGATGAAACGGTAGAGACATTCAGTGAGTTTTTCACTAACGTTTTTACGCAAGAAGAAATGAATAGTATATTTATTATGACAGAAGGCTTTTTATTCATTCTTCTTGGTGGCCATAAAAGTGACACCTTTAGCCGTTCAAGAATAATTGAGGAATTTAAATCATCACAAATCTCAGGGTCCGGACTTAATACCCCTGAGGATTCTGAAACAATTGAGTGTTGAGTCATCTGTTCCATTCTGCTCTTTACTTGTTAATTAAAGTCATGGGAATATTGGGATTTACCAGATGATTGGAAAACAGCAGAGGTAATAGCTTCGTTTGAAAAAGGCTGAAGTCTGATCCTGGTAATTATAGATCAGTAAGTTTTTACATGTATTATGTGTAAGATTTTTGAGAGTGTGAACAGAGATGCTCTAGTTAAACATTTTGTTGACAATAAAATGTATACAGTATGCCAGCATGATTTCATCATGCATGACACTTGCTAGAAGTCTTGGAGGAAATGATAATGATGATGATGATGATGATGATGATGATGATGTCCATTTGTAATGCGCAGGTATCCATTCGGAAGAATGCTCATTGCGCAGCAATAAAAAAAAAATAAAGTAAATAAATAGATAAACACCAGGAAAGTAAAAAACAAATTAAGACAGAAGTGTTGCTTGGTTGTTTAAGTCCGTCTTAAATAAACAGATGGGTCTTCAGTTTTTTTCGAAACGTGGTTGGTGAGGTGATGGTGGACAGTGACGACGGCAGAGCATTCCACAGTTTAGGTGCCACGTTTTTGAAGGCGCTGGCTCCAGTGTCTTCTTGTTTGTGTCTTCCACTGCAGGGAGACAGAAGCGTGACTGGGAGCCAGAGCGCAGGCCACGTGATGGCTGGTAAGGAGGGACTACCTCTTGTAAATAGTCAGGAGCAGTTTTAAACATGCAGGACTGTGCAATCAAAAGCACTTTGTGATCAATGCGCTTGTTCACTGGGAGCCAGTGAAGGCTCTGTAGGATAGGGGTGATGTGCTTAGTGGATGACTTTGCACGGGTGACAATCCTGGCGGCCGTGTTTTGAACTCTTTGGAGTCGATCCAACTGCGTAGCAGGTATACCCCACAATGCACTATTGCAGTAGTCTAATCTGGATATGATGGTAGCCACAGCAAGTGAGTTGGCAGCAGCTTGAGTAAGCATGGGCCGTAGTCTACCTAGAGTCCTCAAAAAGTAGTAGGATTTTGCCACAACAGAACTAATATGGTTACACATGGAGAGCTCTGCGTCAATAAACAGCCTCATTATTAGACAAGAGTGAGAATGTAGAAACCCATACTTTGATTTTAGATGGCTATTGATTCTGTCTCACATGTGGGACAATTAGCTGCATATGGAGTTTGTGGAAATTTGCTTAGATTAGAAGCTTTTTAATAAGTAGAACACAATATGGGAAATCAAATGGTTGGCATTATTAGGAAGAAATCTATTTTTCTGGATATGGTGACATTTGTAAAATTGTACAAAACACTTGTGTGTTCACATTTGGAACATACCTATGTGATTTGGTGTCTATTCCTAAAAAGACAATCAGTATTAGTAGAAATCTGACAAAGAACTGCTATTAAAGTGCTAGTAAAATGCAAAGCAATGTCTTATTCCGATAGATTAACATACTTAAGACTTCATTCTCTAAAGATAAGGAGAATAGGGGAGACCTGACATCATGCATGTTTCTATGTCCATGTACAACATATAGAGGACATAGACCTTTTAGCAGGTGAGAACAAAGAGCTCCATGAACGCACATGGAGACCAGCACTGATGGTGGGGGTAAAGCGCTAAATTAATCAATTTCAGCGCACCTCTTGTCCTTTACATCACCTTTAACCTTCAACCTGTTGTGTCACCAAGTCTAATTAATGGTTACAGTTTCAAATTGATTGGGGCATATACCAAGCATAGACTGGAAGATGGTGGGCAGGTCTTGGCAGATACTTTCTGTTAGCCAGATCTAACAGTTTATTCTTTTTTAGCTCAGAACAAAAAAAAAATTCTGTATTTGCCACTGCAGTAATCCCTAAAAGATGCAATGAAATCGCAGGTATTAAGCAAATGCTTTTGTCAGACTGTTAGTTCTTAGCAGAGAAAATTCATTCAAATAAGCATGAGAGACCATGCTTATCTCGGAGGTTAGCTATTGTTGTG
This sequence comes from Marisa cornuarietis, assembly GCA_004794655.1. NCBI lineage: Eukaryota > Metazoa > Mollusca > Gastropoda > Architaenioglossa > Ampullariidae > Marisa > Marisa cornuarietis. The sequence goes on from SMMW01000064.1 coordinate 186,942, forward strand.
AAGGCAGTGGCCATCTCTTCATTGTTGCTTTTCATTCTCTTAACTTCTATGGGGTCAGTAACATATTCAACAGCCGGAACACCACCCTCACCTCTCAGACTGTATCTTGCATAGAGTGATTGTTGACCATGCCCCAGTGTCTCGACGTCTGATGCGCCAGTCCAAATGTGCACCTTGGTATTCAAAGATCCGTGTCGAACTCCATGACCTGAAACGCACTCGTCGGTGAGCTGAACGTGTTTGACGGAAGACTGGACTCGTCATCCACAAAGAAATTTATAATGCCGCGAAGCGTTGCAAAATGCATCTACAAGGCAAAAACATCTTATCTTAAGGGCCAAATAATTAACTGCACCTCCTCCAAGAAGCTATCTGCCATTTGCAATCAAATGACTGGACTTCGCACAGCAACACCACTGCCCACTGTCTACCCTGTGTCACGGCTGCCGCAAGTGTTTAGTGATTATTTCACTAGCAAGTTTTCAGACGTTTGATCATCTTTAGATTCGGTGTCAGCGGTAGACCGCATCCCCTGTGATGTCCTCCCAGGGTGCTCCATGACCAAGTTTCTACCAGTGTCTGAGGCCGATGTAAAAGTGATTATTCTAAAAGCTAAACCAACAACTTGCGAGTCAGATCCAATGCCCACAGGCCTTCTGCTTGAGTGTCTAGATATTTTACTTCCTGCCATCACACATATTGTAACTGTCAGTTTGTCGTCAGATGTTTTCCCATCTTTATTCAAAAATGCGCTGGTGAGGCCACTTAGAAATCCACGCTTGATGTCAATGTGCTAATCAACTACCACTCTGTTTCCAACTTGTCTTTTCTCTCTAAGATCATAGAAAAAATAGTTCTGACACAGCTCTGGGCCTATTTACAAGAGCACCATCTTCTCCCACAAGCTCAGTCGGCATATAGACCTTTCCACAGCACCGAGACCACTCTTACAACAGACATACTATGTGCCCTTGACAGTGGTGATGTTTCTCTCTTAACTCTATTGGACCTGTCTACCGCATTCGACACAATAGACCACTCTCTGCTCCTTCATAGACTCCACACCCTATACGAAATTTCTGGACCTGCCCTCTCATGGTTCAACTCCTATCTCACTGACCCAGACTGTGGTAGTTGACGGTCAGATATCTCGCCCTGCTCCACTTCTCTGTGGTGTTCCCCAAGGCTCAGTACTTGGCCCAGTTCTGTTCATCCTGTACACTAAACCACTTTCATCGTGCATCCAGTCTCACCATGTTTCTCATCAATCATGATTATTTCTCTGAACTTCTCTTCCCTTACGTTCTGTCCAGACAACTAGGCTCTTCAACTAATGACCGTATCCTAACTGCTCCTGTCACCAGAACAACATATGGTCACAGGATTTTTGGCTATTGTGCAGCAAAACAATGGAACTTTCTCCCTTTTCCAAATCCGCCACCTTCCTACAGTTGAATTCTTCAAATCTGCACTGAAAACACACCTCTTCCTTGAGCATTACTCCTAACACAGTCCACACAATGCTCGTCCTTCTTACCCTCCCCCCTTCCGCTCTTGCTACTTTTCTACCCATCTTTCTCTGCAGAATCACTATATTCTCTGTTCCTGTTACTTGGTGTCTTTTGTGTTTTCTATCTTTGTTTTCTGTTTGTCGTCAGTACTGTTGTTTATTCTTCCGTCCCTCGTGTTCTATTCATTTAGTCCACGTCTCTTCTTCGTTTTAAGCCCTAAGAGCGTGCTCTCTGTGAGTGTGATATCTTCATTATTATTATTATAAATAATTTGTGCTGGCTAGATAATGACTAACAAGTTTAGACAGTAATTGTGGATTTTTTAATTGCAGTAATTATGATGTCATCAAAGCGAATCAATCCAACAGCCACAGCCAGACTCAAGCAAGATTACCTGCGCATCATCAGGGATCCTGTTCCATATGTCCAGGCTGTACCTTTGCCATCAAATATTTTGGAATGGTAGTGAAAATCTTTCAACTTTTTTAGATAACTGTTTTGCTTTTTTTTAAATGTATTGTTCCTATTGTGAACAGTTACTGGGTTGAACAGTTTTCAGTGCTTTATAGCTACATTTTTTGCTGCTTAGATTTTGCATCCATGCATATGAATATTATCAATGCTCTATTTCCTCGTTCATCTGTTTCTCTTCTTAAAAAGAATCTTCAGGGACAGAGCTCTTTCCATATCTTGTCTGGATTAATTTATCTATCTTATTTCCTATGTGTGTACCAACCCTAACCGTTCCCAGTTGCTAGTAGCTTTGGACAGTTGATTAGTTAGGCAGAGGTGTGTTTTGTTTTTTCAATCATATGATTTTCCATCAGAAGGAGGTATGTAGATCATAAATATTTATGATATTTACTACCATCATTAGATAGTTGCTGATAGATGCTTACTTTCATTTGCCCTGGTATTTTTTAAAAATCTGTTTAAATTAATGATTGATGTGCAAGTTTGTTCATGCTTTTGTGATGCATCTCACATTGTTCACATTTTTTTTGCAGGCATTATGTTGTAACAGGGCCCGAAAACACACCATATGAAGGTAAGATTCTAGATGTAAGGCTTTTTGTAATTGTTTTTTTTAGGCATTTCAGCGATGAATAACATTTTACCTGAATTTGTAAGATTTCTCCATCAAATATGATTTTATCTGATTTTATAAGCAAAACTTCAGCTATTTTTTTTTTAGTTTAATAACTTTCCCTTTCTCCTGCATTCCTTTCCATTGCATCTTGGTTAAGCTTCTAGGATATCCAGTCTGGTTTTCAGTCAGTTCGCTGGTACGCTTTGTACTATATGTAGAATTTTTTTAACATTTTATATGTGGCCAGCTATTTTCTCTTTTGCTGTTATAGTTGAAGCAGAACTTGGCATAAAAATTCATAATTTATATATATTATTTGCATTATATTTGAGTCAAAATGAGAGATGTCTTCAGATTTCAGTTTATGTAACCCCAGTAATTCTTCAATCTTTTTTTCAGGGGGCATTTACCATGGAAAACTTGTGTTCCCTCGAGAATTTCCCTTTAAACCTCCAAGTATCTACATGATAACACCAAATGGAAGGTTTAAGTGTAACACAAGGTAAGCATGACTTTTTAATCTTTATTCTTATTTATTCCGTGAAAAGAAGAGTAAAGTTAGAGCATCTTCATATCAGAAAAAATACTGGAACTGGAATATTTAAATGGCATCATTTAATACTAAGATTTAATGTTTTCTTTTTGTAAATGTTTAAATGATTTAGTTTTTGTTCTTGTTGTAGTTGGGTTTTTACCTGTCAATGCTAAAAATTTTGCAAAACACCTAAATTCCTTCACCTGAAGAAGTGGCAAGCAGATAAAGACGAAAGAAAGAGCACTGTATTACAGATAACATTCTTGATCTCTCCTATAATAGAAGGGTCTCAAAGTAAGAAAAGATCAGCAGCCTGTATCACTAAGATACAAAAGTCAGCAACAGCCATAAAAGTCAGATCCTGGCATCTGCCAAGGCCAAAAGATGAACAACATGGAGTGTGCCAACTTACCAGTTTTCTAGTTCACCTTTGATTCCCATTCCAAGAAAAAAAGTTTCAGACTGCAAAAATGAGGGAAACATGAACCTAATGAGCCAGCCACAGAGAGTAATATCAGCCAATGGGGATGATCAGGACAATTTTCAGTTGCTTCAAGCTGCCACTGAGAAACTGCTGGCAGAATAACATGCTTCTGTTAGCCCTGCCGTCAACACAGTGGAGCAGATCTTCATGTTGTGTCATAATGGAAAAGCATCTACAGCATCAGCACAACCTGAATGGTGGTTGTCTTTGAGAATGCATTGGAGAGGATGTGAAAGGGTATGAGAAACATCAGCGTATTGGAAACCTGATCTGAATCGTCAAGATTACAAGCAGTGCAGTGATTCTCAACAGTCATTTATTGGTATCAACAGTGGCATCAGAGCAGAGGCCTACTTGAAGAGGTCAGCTAAGAATGATCGTGTCCAGAAATCTGCATCATGATTACAACATTGTCTGTGGGCAGGCTTTATAGGATCTGACAGTTGCACTTTCACCAACAAGAAAAGGAGGTATAGATCACTTCTGTTAGTACTGAGCACAGTCATTTCCTTAATAAGCTCCAAATAACCCCTTCTAACAACAGTAAAATGATGATGTGAAGACAGGAATAAAGGTAGTTTTCTAAGTTTTTATGAGATATTAGATAAAGGTAATTCTTTAACCATGATATATGTTAGAGAAAGGTAATTATCTTACCTCTTGCAAGACGTTGGAGACCATATCTTTCTTGGGTCCACCTTTTAGTGTGGGTGGTGCCCATCTCTCTATCTTTGCTTTATCTTCTCCAACCTTCTGAGAAATCAGGTATTCATTCAACAGCTGGGAGAAGTTCACTCAACACAAAGTTATTGAATCTGCGACCTTCCCCCAGCTGACCCACAGGAATATAGTCAGTCAGTCAGTTGTCCCTTGACTGGTATCAACTGTTAGGGGAAACACATGGACAGACACAGCTGACAAGTCCTGCCACTCATGTCTGTTTGGGGCAATAATGAGCAGGTCCTGCACAGGACAACCAGTTCACTCCTTCACATTTATAAGCCAGTTCTTCCTCTGACCATTGCGGCGTTGACCACCCTCCAAGGTGCCTTGAAGGACAGTCTTGACAATGTGTCATGCCAGAACATTCTTAGTGTAGCAATTGGCTGATATTGTTTCTTAATGGATCTAAAGAATTTTCCCAAGCAACTATTTGTGACTGAAAAGTTTACATATCTCTCTGGTCTTTTTTGCAGATTATGTCTGTCAATAAGTGACTTTCACCCAGACACATGGAACCCAGCTTGGTCTGTCTCTACCATCCTTACTGGACTTCTGAGCTTCATGGTAAGTGAGAACCTTTTTTTTTACATCAGTCCAGACAGTAGTGAGCAAGGTCCAGCATGTCTGCTTTTTAATGCTCATAGTTATACTGTTGGTTCTGCAATAGGATGATAGGTACAATATCATACATTGGCCTTGTGTGTTATTTTGTAAAGGACGCTTTCTGCCTTTGACAGCAGTACATTCATTTGCTTTCTTTTTGCTCAACAGCTGGAGAAGAGTCCAACATTAGGCAGTATAGAGACCTCTACATATACAGTAAGTTATTCATACTGCGTGAGAGAGAAAAAAAAGAGTCAAATCAAATGATGATAATAAAATATTATTAAGTATGAAATCATGATATATATATATATACTAGAAAAGACTAAATGCAGTTTGGGCATGATACATGAAAAGGAGATGAAAAATCTGAAATGAATATTTTGCTTTCTGAAGGTGTGATACGAGTTGGGTAACTGTGTCTTATGATTGTAAGCATACTACTCAGCTTGACACAGATTTTTTTAAAGTCAAATTGCTAGTTAGTCACAAACATCTACATAGTGTGTACCATAAAGTGTGCAGGTACATACTTCGTATCATGAGTAAAAATTGAAGTTTATGGTCATGTTTTGTATCATCTGCTCTTTCAGAAACGACAGTTAGCAGCACAGAGTGGGCAGTTTAACCTTAGCAATAAGCTTTTCTGTGAACTCTTCTCAGAAGTTGCTGAAGTGAGTAAAATCTTTTTGCAGTCAATGTGTATGTCACAGGGGGGTATGAGTGGTATATTACTGTAAAAGATGTTTCAGTATGTTCACAGGCAACTCCTCTTTTAGCTACCGGCATGCCATGCCACTCTCACAAACTGTTGAAATTTGCACAGGTCCTAAAAGCCAGTGTGCCATTACTGGACTTGTAATTGGAGTAGTGATCTGTTATCATGTCTTCTCTTTGATTAATTTTACTACTATTACTGTCTTTTGACAGTGTTTTCATGTCCTTTTTTCAGAGGTCGGGATTCCAAGACTTGACCAGAACTTGATCAATTCAATTCAGTTCAACTTTATTATCTCAACAGGGAGAAATTACAAGACGTAGTGAAACAACTGGCTTATACTAAAATCTTAACTACGCTCACAACAATAAACAATTAATTCACACACACCCTAAAATTCACACATCACCAAAAACAGTCTTCACAAAATCACGCACATGCCCACACACTCACAGGCCTCTGCATCACTTGTTAAGAAGGGCAACAGACTTATTTATAAAACTATTCTTTGAGCGGGCAGTGGACACTCTTGGAACATAATAACGTCTCTTGGACGGAAGAAGGTTATAATACTGTGCTAAAACATGTGAACTATCTTTCACAATCACTCTTGCCTTCCGTACTACTTGTCTTTCATACAACTTACTCAGACACTCCTGTTTTTCCCCAATCACTCTCCCACTGGCCCTCACCACTTCATCTAACACATTCCTATTTCTAACCCTCAGTCCTCCATACCAACATAAAAATCCAAATGTCAACACAAGACTCAATAAAACATCTATAAAAAGAACATAAAACCTTTTTGTTAACATTCAGGGAACGGAGTCAGTTTTACTCTCATGCCAGTTTTTGCTGAAGGAATCACACTAAATTAATTCTTGGGTGAAACATTTCATTTGCATTGTGTATGTGCCTGATCTTGGATGCCTACACATCCACTCCCCGTAAATTTTCTCATGTTTGGTGTGCATGTATATCTGATGATGTATGCCTATGCACATACCCACAAATTTGCTCGTCTGTAATGTCCAGGACATTAGAAAGGAGCTGCGGCAGAGAGATGAGGAGATAAAACAGTCGATGGACACGGCAGTCACACGATCTTCATGCCCAAGTATTGAGTTGCCGGTCCCTAAACACAAGCCACAACCCATGATGCCTCACAACCAGGGCTTCTTAGGCAGTGCCCTTACTAATGTCTTTGTCATTTTGGGTTTTGCAGCTTTTGCTTTCACAGTGAAGTATGTTCTGAGAAATGTTGTGGACTGAAGCCCACATAACGTCAACATTCTTTCTCAGTTTTATAAGGATGTAAATGGCTTTATTCTTCATCCTTGAACTTCACCTCAAAACAAAAAGAAAAAAATGGATGAAGAAACTTTCTAGTTGTGATGCAGCCAGTTCTGCACCAGGACCTTGTGAATAGCTTGATTGATGAGGGTGAAGCTGAGAGTGCTATAAGCAGAAATAATTTCCATTTTGTTTGTATTTCTGCCTCTTCTGGCATTTTTCACTGTTACAGTTGTTTAAACATACAGATTACTGATATGTTACTTTCTGACAGAATCATCATCATCATCATCAGCCAGGTTCACTGATCTTATGAAAAGTGAACAATTTTTACAAAAAGAGAGACAAAATGTCCCAGAAAGCAACCAGAAACCAAACCTAAGGCTCATAAGGGTAATGTCAGCACTCACATGGACACACAGACTTGTCAACATTTGTACAGATTACTCCACATTGTCTTACATGCGGTTACAGAACTATGCAACACTGATGCATGGGCTACTTGTTGGCCCTGCCAGTAGTATAAACCTAAGTCCCAAATGCAAACATCCCTTGTCACTATCACAGTAAACTTCTGTAGAAGAATGACAATGTACACTTCAGTGAAAGAGTGACAAATGTCACGATGGTGCAGTCTTCTTCCATCTGTTTGACCACAGTGATACACACACTTGCAGGAATGTAATTTAATATAAAGAGTTTTTTTTTTTAAACCATGAAAACTGCCCCGTTGATAAACTGTTCTGTTAATCCTTCGGCATCTGTCATTATTTGGGATTGTGAGGACGTGTTTTTTTCCACTGCTTCCTATTTAACATGTCGAAGCTGACATCAGCTTAGATCATGCTTAGAGAGATCTTCCACTTGTTTCGGATTTTTGAGGAGAAATCTTTGCATCCAATAGGACTATGAGAATTGCCCACCAGTATGGTACCCTGCAATCTGGTGTTTTGGGATAAGGTGTGTCTATCAGGAAACTATGTACATTATGTCAGTAAAAAGAGGTTCCAAGCAGTAAAATAATCCATGGTCTGTGTCTTATGAGTAAATGTATGTAGTTATAAAGAGGCCTACAGAAGGTGCAGAAAGAAAATGAAAGGGATATACTAGCTCTTAATTTGATCTGTGGTCAAGATAATCTGCATCACCTCAACATATTAAATATTGTAATTCAGAAGATCTTTCTTTACTACATTAGCACTTTCATATTGTGTGTGAGAAAGAGATTGCACAAGGACAGTTTGAAGTCTTTTCATTTCTTGCTGATATGAGACTAAATTCTTTGAATGGAGCAATGTTAGTAAAAGTGGAATTTGTACAGTTTTGTTTAGCAAGAGGATGATAGCATGTGTGCATGACTGCATTTGAATGTGTGAGGCATAACGAAAAAAGTTACTCCCTTTAACCTATATTGTTAAACTGTATTTTTTAATTTTATCTTGGATTTTTTTAGAAGATGCTAACAGAGAAAAATATCTTGCTTTCATGAATTTATTTACTACAGAGATTTTTTTCTTTTAATGAAGCCTTCAAAAGACTCCCCCACCCCTAAAAAAGATTTTGGTGGCTTTTTTTCCTATTTAGCATCTCTTTCCTAAAATGAAACCGTTCAATCTTCACTCCTTTCGCTCTTTTTTTTCAAATAAGTTTTGCCACCACATATTTGAGAATAAGGTGTGATGGAAATCTTTCTTCATCTTTGGTTGACTTCTTTTTTTATCTGATTATATTTTATGATATGCAATAAATTTGGGAGGTTGTGAAATGGCCTTTGTGATGTCAGTCTGCCTTTTGCTGTCACAAATGCTCTTTGCATATTTTTCACGCCCAGGCGAAAACAGTTTTCACCTTACTCGACTATGTGAGACCAGCTGGACCTTGAGATAAAACTGTGTTGATGATTCTGTGCCATTGTTTTTTGTGTTGGTTTGCTTAACTTAAAATCAGTAATTATTCACACGTTAATACTTCAGAGACTGGATCATGGACTCCAAATAAACCCTTAGGTCCTGTGTCAACTTGGTCTTTTTCTACAGCTACTGATACTTAAAGTGTGCATCATTCATCATTAATCTGCCCAAAACCACCTAAATACTTCTGATTTTACTCCATAGCACAAGAAAACCAAGTTTTTAAACCTTTATTAAATGTGATAAACTCATTCAATAGTGTATCGACGCAAACAAACTATAGCTATGAAGATGTTTGCATTAGTGGGTGCAAACTGTAAGGAAGAACTAAAGTAAGGGGTACAGATGCAAATGAACATTTAAAAAAAAAAGTGTGGAAGGATAACAGAAAATAGTTTTTTCTGGCTATACCCACCCATTTTGCACTTGGAGCAGTCTTTTAAACATAAAAAATGCAGGTAAAAGATCTCTCTTTTTTCTGGAAGTACTCTACTGGTACATAATTTTTGCCAGCATACAGTTCATAATGCCCATGTGGGTGGTTACAGTTAAAACATGCATTTATACAGTGCTTTATCTCTAGTATCAAAGCCAGGTTTGGAGCATCTCTGTACATGGAATGTACACCAGACACAAGTGGAGAACACTAAATACCACAAATGGTCAGCACTGCAAACAGGCGTCACATCTTGAGAAAGATGTCAGAGTCGAGATTTGAACTCGCAACACCTGATACTCAGTGTGACGATGGCAGACACTTTAGCCACCGCACCACCACCTGCCCCACAGAGGTAGAAATTAATCTCACAAAAGCTGAATTCAAGGTGCATTGCTGAGATGTGAGAAAGATTAGTTCTCACAAAAGACTGCAGCTAATAATGCACAGTGTCTCCTCACTGCAAAAACACCTTTCACTTAGCTCAAATGAAAATTTCCGGCTAATTACTCTGTAAATATGCACAATTCAAGGAAACATCCACTGGCATGAGTAATATATAGTCATTATTCATACATCATAAATTATGAACTGATACTGGTTAAATAGAGAACAATCAATGTTCTATAAATTATTGCCTTTCTAATGAGGCAGTCCATGCACTGACCGTTTCTGTCAGCACAGACATTTTCTGTTGACATCTTTCAAATGCTGCATCAGTGTGAGCATTCATTTCAAATATCCCAAAACAGCAGCAAGCTTATGAACTCAAACACTCAGCACAAAGGGATCTGAGTATAAGTAGTTACGAGCTGGCCAAACATCAGTTTGAACATTGACTACAGTGGTGAGTTTATCAGCCGACAAGATTAACATTCACTATTCAAATGAACTAGTTCATTGGTTTATCAACCAACAAAATGTTCGCCATTTTAGTGAAACTGTTAATTCATCAGCTGGAAACATCAACATTCACTGTTCTAGTGAAGTTGAGAGTAAACTGATTTGCTGACAACATAAACTTTCACAATTTTAGCGAAAGTTTATGGTTTTAACAGCTATCAGAGTCAACATTCACTGTTCCAGTGAAGCACTTCATTAACAGCTTTTTTCTTTATTTTTTTTAAATTGGTGTTTTACACCGAGCCAGCAACTAAGGCTATATCACGGCAAGGCAGCCAGCCCATGCAGAGAAAGAACAGCGTGCCCGAGACGAGAGCTGAACCCAGGACAGCCAACCTTCACTGTATTGGTGACAGGCGCTAACCGTTGCACCACCGGACCGCCCTCATTAACAGCTGTCAGCATACACATTTACAATTCTCTTAAAGTAGTTTGTAAGCTGATCAGCTGGAAGTGTGATTTTAAAAAAGCTTCTAGTGAAGTAGCTTAAACATTAATAAACAGCACAAATCTGATTTTTCCAGAGAACACTTTAACCTTTAAGCACTGCCATGTGACATTATTCTTGTCCTTGGTAACACATCACATGGTGCCCATCTCTATGCAAGGCTCTCTGCATAAAAGTTAGCAATCCAAAGGAAATGAAATAAGTCTAGCAAGTCCTGCTAAAGATGACAGAACGGAAGTCAATATGTTTCCTTGGAGAATTTCTGTCAGCATATAAAGTTACAGACAATTCTCCATAAATATGAAATAACGCATAAAAAAAAAGATGCAGGGGTTGAGCTTGTAGATATTCACAAGTGCCGTACTACATGGCAGAATACTTTTTCTTGACTGCACTTTGACAACCACCACCATTAGGTATAAGACACTGTCTTTATTTAACATTATTGGCGTTGACTTTGTAAAGATTGTAAATGTTTGTACATTCAAATGTACGGAATAGGGCCTGACGTGCACAAACACAGGCAAACATGAACATATGCATGCTCTGGTTGACAGAAGTGGTACCCTGGGCAGCATAGCCAACCACCCAGCTATCATGTGCCAGGCTGTGAGTGGCCTGGGAAATCCCACACCAGCTGAGCAAGGGAAAGGTTAGCAGGAGGGGGACAGGGCTGAAGGACTCACCAGTGGCTGTGGCTGAAGACACATTCAGGGTAAGCTGAGTGCTGGTTGCACGCAACAAGGATAGGGGTAGTTTCTAGACAATGGGATGACAGAAAAACAGAAGCTACAGAGACATCACAGAGATGGAAGCAATCTCCCACCCTGAAAGTGAAGATCAGAGATAGGCAGTCTATGTTTTGCCCTTGCTGATACTGTTGACTAGCAAAGGAACACAATACTGGACCCCCAAGTTGTGTTGTCAAAGGGAGCAGGAGACTGTGCAAGCACTATCCCACCTCCTCTGTTACATTTGTCGCTGCATGAGCTAGTTCTTCAAACCTAATAATATGAATCTAGGCCATAATCAAGTGGTGACAACAGTTTTAAGTCATCACAAACAGTTCAGTACCTAAAAGTTGAAATGTCCTCAGGTTTTTTTGTTTTTAAACTTAATGCATGAAAATTGTAAACGGAAAACCATAAGGGTTCATTTACAAGAAGATATAAATTACTGCGTCAGTAATGATCCATCATCTCAAGTGGGTATGCTGGTTTGATGCTTCAAGAGCTTCATCCCATGCCCTTTCAAATGAGACTGCAAGGCATTGCCTAATTAGTTATGCATAATCAAAACTGCACATATTGTTCATGAAATTATGAGTTGCCAAAGTCATAACACAAAACATCATGTGCACAGTTTGGCAATCCCACCTTACAAAATGTGAGACAAGGAGGCAGAAAAACATCATACAAAGATATGAAAACAATTCTGAATGAAAAATATACAAGGCTGTGGCAGGTAAACCCACACCAAAACCATGGAACAAAATGTAGCAGTTAGCATCTACCCAAAGATTGGCACAAAGTAGGCAAGCACCACCCACCATGATCCAACTCTGTAGCAGATGAACTAACAAAGCACAAGTTTATCTGGCAATGCTTTGCTCATACAATATGAAACAATTCGGTGAAAGGCAACCAGGCGTCAAAATTACAAAATTAAGAAATCTGCAACTGACGCTTTCCAACAAACTTCAGCTAACTGGATTCTGCAAAAGCATTTTCATTTTGAACATCATAAGCAAAATTCACACTTAAAAGAGTCCTGCACACCTGGTTCAATACCAGTTCCCAAGTTAAACATATTACCAAAAAATACAAGATAACTGTAAGGAGTCCTATAACCTAATGGCATAAGGGCAGTGAACAAGTCTAAAGTAAAGTATGTGAAAAGTGAATGAAAATCTCTCCTTCCAACACCTGCAATATCCACAATAAATGAGGTGCCCATTGCTTTTGGAAAGCTGCTGGGTAGGTGAGGGAGTGTTTCCAACAAAAGGCTAAAGCGGGTCTCAAACCAGGAACCTTGTGCTCCCCACTCAAGTGCACAAAACCCATCAGACTATAAATAAGGTAAAGGTTGTCCCCTAAACTTTTAGCAGTTCTTGTCTATCAAATTTTGTAATGATGGCAGGTGCTTAATGTCATCCTGACATTATATCACCTGGAAATCCTTCTGAAGTGGTTAAGAAGCGGTCAAAATCTTAAAACTCTGAGAAATGGGGAGAGAAAGGAAACATGATGGGAAAGCTATTCAAGATAATATGCACTTCTCATCCTTCTGAATCATAGAAATTGACTTTGCCAGGGTCCATACAACAGCTGTTTCCACTGGGTTTGTTACAAGAACCCCCTTATCCATAGGGACAGTTTGAGAAGGGACCACAACACTTGCCTGATACTCTGTAATGCTAGATGATGATGTATTGCCTAAGCGAGATTTTCGTGGGGCAGGAACTGGGCGTTTCTCGTTAGCATCAGATGAGTATGACATTGTGTCTGTCAAGTCTCCCTGACTACCGATAAAGGTCATGGGATACTTTTTCCTGAGGTCTGGAGCACTACCATCAACACTAGTGCTGTATTGTGAAGGGGCATTACTCTCGTCAGTTGCACCCTTAGGAAACCCCGTGGCTTGACTCATCATTGGAACTGATCCCTGACTTTTTGTTTTAGCCAGCTTGTAAGAAGCTTTCTCACTACCCTGCACATCCTTGTATTGTATTAGATACTCAGGATAGCTTTGGGCTAGATCAAATATTACAAAGATTTGTGGGTTAGTTTGGTCATTTACACAAGAGTCATAACGCTTTAAACCTTCGCGTATTGGTGGGAAAGAAAATGACTCCTCCCCACATGTGTACTTTCCCACCAAAACTCGTGCCAGAAACATAAACCTACATGTGTCTTCAGATCCACGGGTGTAACTGTGGCTGTATAAAGAACTTGTAGAGAAGTAAGAACCCTTTCCATATTTTGCACCAACATTCTCCCCTGATCTTCGGAAGTCCATATTGTTGGCGCAGATTCCTCGTACTGCATCCAGTGTTGGAGTTCCATGGAAGAGTTGGCGTTCATCCACATCTTTATCTGTCATGTCACGTGGTGTCATAGCTCTTTTTTTACTGTAACAAATACACATAACATTAGTTTCACCCTATTTTTAAGCATTACATGCACATGAATATGATGTGCACTCAACTGCTGAAAAACACATTTCTACCAGTTAGCGCTACCACTATGGGAAAATGTATAACTGAGCAGTGAGAGCACTTGGCAGTTTCATACACCTGCGACATACTAAACTTCCCCAATTTAAAACTCCTCTCGACAAAGCTGCTGAATGGGTTCCTGACTCCTTAGAGAGTTGGGGAGGGTAGGGCAGCTTGCAGGAGATGGTCCTGAGAAAAGTGTGATCTCTAAAACCTCCCTCTCTTCCACAAAGAACAGAACAGGGGAACAATTTACCTTTTTACTGCAAATCTGAGAAACTTTATGGGTACAGTCACTGTCAGGGTGTGTGTAGACTGGCGTGATGAGGCAGTCAGTATAAGTTATACAGCAGACTAAGTTATACAAGTGTGATGAAGTAACAATTGGTATAAACCCTTTTTAAATGTAAACTTCTCTTCACCATAGCTTATTGTTGTCTGACTTTGTACCTGCAGTATGTATCCCACAAAGCTGGGTTCTGTATCCGAAAGATGGTGAGGATGGTTTCATTGCGCCTGTCCAAGCTTCCATGAAATTTATTGGCAACATCCTGGTATTCAGCTCCTGTGGATTCCAGCTCAAGCAACTCAAAATCTTGATACTTGTCTACACAGTTCCAGTTAAGTTGCACAGGGTGCTGCAAGGTTGGTTTCTCCAACAGAAGCAGTTCAGACCTATGGGACATATAGAAACATCATTTTCCCAGAATGATTTTTGTTACTATCTCCTTAGGTTCTCAGAGATCTTGGTGTAAGCACAAGATGAAGATGTTGAGTATTTTTGCCTAAATTCTTGCACTTAAAATGAATAATCAACTTTTTGCATAAATCCATGCTAGACCTTGTATTCTATTTGTCTGCCAGTTTATTGGCAACTAGTGATTATCCATTAAATTGCTTGTATGCATTTCCACAGGTGACACAGTTCCCAAATATGAAGATGACTATGTGTTAAAGGCAATTTTGTAGAAAGGCAGAAATTACAAACACTATCAGACATTTTTTTGGCCTAATAATACATGCAACCGTCGGTGTCCATGTGCACATGCACACACACACACACAAAAGCACACATGCAAGTACACACTTTCCCCACTACGTAAATGCAAAAACAGTTACAAATGCAGTACAAGCAAAAGAACATATTTTAATGTTAAAAAGGAAGTAGCAATATTATAATAATAGTAATACCATAAAAAATGTACCAGGCCACAAAATATAGAAATTAAAGAAGCAACAAGCAAAAAATCTCACATTACAGAAGCAGTGCTCTCATGACTTTCAATAAATACTGGCCGACGCATCACTCTGGAGATACTGTGGGTGTCCAAGTTAACTCTTCCTCCTTCATCAAAGTGAAGCACAAACCGAGCATTGTCTTGCTCATAGTAATAATTCTTCTGGCCACGAATATACTTTTCTTCAAGCGTATACTGCAACCTTCCCTAAGAAAAGCCAAGTTCAATTATACATAAAAGAGTTTGTTTTTTTAACAAGAATTTGACCTCAACATTTTTTATATTTTAATTCTTTTTCTGAAGTTGTCTGGGTGTCTACCCAATTTTAAGGCAGGAAGCAAGTTCATAATTTGAAAATCATTTCCCCTGTTAATGGTACAAGGAGTCGTGATCGTTTTAGGAATAAATTGCAGAATCTACAGTAACCTAACACATAAAAATTAAGCTGAAAAACACTAAATAATTATGGTGAGTAGATTTCCTGTTATTAGACTCAAATTGTAAACTTTATATTCTGCTGGTTGATTTTCAAGAATGGACAGCTATAATGATATTCCTCTGGTTGATTAAAAGTATACTCAAATGATGGACTTTCAACAATTGTATTTTGCTTTAAGAGATATTATATTTTTATTTATTATCTCACCGGGTTGAAGGGTGTGAAGGAGCCAGTGTCCTCCTGACAATACCAGATCCACTGGGTGTAGTAGCTGACAGTTGCTGCAGGATCAGCATCTATGTAAGACCTTGTTGACCAACGCTGCACTGGCACTTGGTCAGAAGATGCAACAAAGCTTCCACCATAGGAGTCCTCCACTGTAGCTTCCATAGCATCAAAGTCAATGGTAAGCCTTAAGCCCAAAATACCTTCAAGAACAACCTCCAAACAAAATAATATTTGTGCCATCAGGTAAAAGGGGATGATAAGAACTTGTAGAATAATTTCAACATTTATGCATCATTTAACATTAAAGATGCAACTCTCAAACCCACCATTCTATGCCCCTCCCATTCTCTTGGAGGAACATTTTTTGCAGCTACTGCCTACATAGAATCAGGTCCCCTAAAAGCATTGTACAGGCAAGCAGCTTAACTGGTGGTTTAGAGGGCAATTTGTTGTAGCTCGATATGAAAGTACAAAACAATACCATAACCTATCCATGTCTGCCAAACAGACTCATGCATTCATGTTTTAGACAGCTGCATGCATTTGCACACAGTAACATTCGGAAGTCGCACGGCCAAAAACAATGAAGGATATAGCCTCAATCTGTTGGTCCTGCATGCAGGTACACATAATCCGCAGCCCGATGGGAGTTAGAAAAATTCTCCCAACAGGACATGCCGAAGATGATGATTATATATTTTGGAAAATGTGTAAACTTACCTCAAAAGTCTCTTGAACAGACAACTTGCAAAAGAGACGTTCAATGTCATAGCTATCTGTCTCAGAAAAGTCATGCCAAGACTCAAAAAGGTAGATCTGCCATTGATACATGATCTTCTTTCGATGGTGATAGTATGGGCAGAGGAATCCAGCTGGGCAGTCACCGGTACAGGAATACATCTCACATAGGTAGGAATACTGGCTGGCATGTTGCTGTGCTTGACCCCCTACATAATAAACAGTTGAAGTCATCGGAAAGAACATCAGCAAAGAAAAAAATTGTTTCTTTTTCCTACTAGTTTGATGCATTTTCATGCCTGGAACTGGAAAACCCATCCAAAATACAGCTTGTTTAGTCTCTCATATATCTTCCTACCTCATAACCAAGTCTTCACCCTCTCTTTGCCTTTTTAGCAGCTGCTTTTAACCCCAGCCTTGAGAATACTTTCTAACACGTCATTCATCACCCCATACAAAATAAATAAAATACAGATCCAATTGTTTTACAGTAGCTAGAAGACGTTTTATGAGGGTCAATTGGTGTATGAGGTTTGTTTGTATTCTCTAGAAAGACTGGTATTCTTTAGACATCACATTGAGAATGGGAATAATAATTATCATCACAATGATAATAAATACACTTTATTAATGATAATAATATTTATGTAGAATTTTTTTTCAAAATTTAAGTTCAGAGTATTTCACATAAAGAACCCCCTTATCCATAAGGACTGTTTGAGAAGGGAGCATATGTCATGTTGTTTAACAGCAATCTGTTCTGATCAACCAAGTCTTCACACCTGCCATGCAGATGCATTCCTGTGACATCAGTCTACCAACCAATGAAAGTTGAGCCAACTGACAAAGCTGAATGTTATCAGCAAAATTCACATGTGACATGGTAGAGCAACTGATGAAGACAGAAGAGAAGCTACAGCACAAAAAGATATGGTCCCAAGACAGACCCTTGCAGCTGCGGGACTCAACAAGTTTTTTAAGAAGACACTATTGGGAGTGGAGCAGCAGTGGGTTTTCCAAGCAAATTGCTACTAGCACTGAATAGGTGGTTGTTATTTAGTTTATGATCTGTTGTGCATACAAGAATTTTTAATGAGTAAAATTAGACTTTGCGCAATGAACAATGTCTGTAACATGACTCCCGACTGCCTGAAAAATGTGGTTCTGTGTGATGTCCAGTGAGGCAGCAATCCATATCTTGCAAAAAAGAAAAAAAAATTGCCTCAACACATATTTCTCAACAATGCTATTAATGCATAAATGCTTACCTTCAACATCTTCAATTTCAAATGCTGGATTCTTCATAACAGTCTGTGGCACACTTGGTTCATCAGTTTCAAACAGATTCTCATCATCACCTAATAGTTTATAGATAAAATCCATAAAAAATCAAGTCCAAAAGATACTGCAAACATGCAATACAAAATTAATGGGAAAAATGATTAAATTCATTTTAAATTACTATTAAAATGACAGAAATATCATCAAAACTTAAAAAAACTATCAATAAGCATATGTGGTGGGGAGGATGTACGTTACTGCGAGTGTTCATCTGTACACACGTGCAATCGTATTTACTTCAGCCACAATACATACCTGCATCAGGATCCCCTTTCACTATCCAAGTGTCTTGCCGTCCCTGGTGACCTTTTCCTGCTTCATCTGAAGGTTCAGCTTGTGCAAAGCTTGGTATCTTTATCTTCTGTCCTTGATTTTTCTTGAACTTTCTTGATGTAGGCAGCTGCTTCTTTCCTTTATCAGACCCATTATCATTGCCCAGACTTTGCTCACCTCCTTCTGTAGGGCTATCAGGCAGAAATACTGGCGATGAAGACAACTCTTCTTTTTGCTGCCCCAGCTCTTTGCTTGGTGGATTTGTCACCACTGTGCCCTTACTTTCCTTTGGTGGCTTTGATTTTGTAAATTGCTTCTGTTTTGCATCAGGCCCTGACTTCTTTTCACCATCTTTTTTGATAATGAGCATCTTGTTCAAGACACTCTCTGGCAGACGTGCAAGATTAAATGCATGTAGTACCCACTGGTTATGTTCTACACTCTTCACTGAATGGCTCTTCTTGCAGCTCTCCCCTGCTGTGCACTTCTGCTGGACATTCTCAGCACACACATGCAGATGGAGGCAGTCATCTGCATTGCATCCTGATCTGTTGTATTTTTCACAAACATAAGGATTACTACAGAGGACAATTTTTCGGATCTCATCATTGGTGAAATTCTGCAGACCAAGTTCCTGGCACACTTTTTCGTTCGTTGGAGAGTGAAAGTTGTGGCTAAAACCACAATCAGCACCTCTTGGACAGCTTCCACTAATGAAATCCCTGCATACATGGAAAAAGGTGCAGTTCTCATTCTTGCACCTGACGTACTCAGGATTTCTGTAGTTAAAACATATCTTAGCACCTCGAAAGTAAACAGAGACATACTTTATCTTCCCTTCTTTCTCAAATAACAGGAACTGACTGGAGTTTCTTTTCAGCCATTCTGCTGCTTCAGCATGGTTTAGACTTTTAAGAAGTTGGTCCTTCTTGGACATAAGCGTTCCAAACTTGGTTCGTCCTTCAAATTCTCTCAGCAGAAATGTAAATACCTGCTGCCATTCATCAGTGTCAAGGTCAGCCTTTTGCACATTTGTTTTGGGTTCTTGGACATTGGATTTATCTTGCTTTTCTTTTTTGGTTTCCTTTTTATCAGTTTGTTTAAAGTTGCCTCCCTTGTTGCCATTCTCTTCTAGATTGCTTTTTTCCAGATGCTTAGGTTTTTCTTTTCGACTCTGCTTTGGTCTGTCTCCAGCCAGATTGGGAAGACTTTCCTGCCTTCTGAACTGGGGTTGAAAGTCTGGCACTTCTTTCTGACTATCAGGCCTGTATGGTTGTCCCCTTTCATTAAATCGACTTCCATATGGCGGGCCACTTGGAGGATGCTGCCTAAAAGGTTGTTGACTTTCATAAGGTTGCTGTCCAGTTGCATGCTGCTGGCCTCTAGGTGCTTGTCCCCTAAAAGACTGTTGGCTTTCATATGGGTGTACAGATGCTGGGTGTGGGCCTGCATATGGTGGACCTATCAATTGTGGTCCATATAATGATTCATTGTAAGGCTGTTGGCCTATGTTTGGCTGTCCAGATGCAAGATGAGGACCTGGATAGGCGTAGCCAGGAGGTGGCAGACTTGACCATGGCCCAGGGTACTGAAGAGGGGGAGGAAGCAGAGGTGGGGGTCGCTGCTGCTGCTGCGATGTAGGTGCCTGAACCTGATAATTCTGATGCAGAGGCTGGCCAGGTGGGTGTTCATGGGGGGTATGATGCCTCCCTTCTCCTGCATGACGATGTATACTGGTGCTGCTCCCTTTGAAATCAGCACTCGCTGTGTTTCGATCAGCTTTTTTATTTCTATGACCTTTTTCCTCTCTTTCTCTCCAGTGTCTTCCTCCCCTTTGTTTTTCCTTGCTGCCACTTTCACTGCATACGCTTCTTGCATCAGTATCTTCTTCATCATATTCCTCATCCTCATCAGTATCATCCTTTTCACATCCTTCTTTTCTTTGACCAGTTTCTCTTCTCCCATGACCCCGACCAGGACCCCGACCTCTTCCCCTCCACCTGCCACGGCCTTGATCTCGCCCTCCTCGTCCCACTGGTGTTGAACCATTGCCATCCTTCTCAGTGCCTTTCCCTTTATTCTGAAATGCAGTATGGCCTACATTTTTGTTTTGCTTTTGCTTTCTACCAGACTGAGCACCATGTTCATCCATGTAATCTGGAAATACTGCTTTAAATGCCATTGTCACCTGTTACTGAATCAAACCTGAAAAACAATCAGCATGTGCTATTTTAACAAGTACCTTTTTTAAAAAAAGAATGCTTGCATAGATTAATAATAGGCATGTAAAGAAGAAGCAAACAAGGTAAATGAAAATCAAATAATGTAAGAATACAAGTAAGAAGAATGTAGGGTCTAGTAAGAAGAATTTAGGGTCTAGAAGGGAGGAGTGAGTAGAAACATCTACCAGCACAACAGTAACGAATGAAGGTTTTGCTGGCAATTGTGTGCACCATGCACAGATTCATATTCTTTCAAAGTAAGTGACTGAATGCTATGTTCATTAGATGTATCTGTAGACATTAAAAAAAAATGCTTCACAATCTTGTAGACCTTGACAAGATCTGCTGGTAAATTCTATGGTGCTGTGCAGCACCACCTTTTGTATACTAGAGTTCTGCTTGCAAAGCAAAGACATCAACAGAATACTGCTTTCATCTCTGCTGATCGAGTGCCACATCTTCTGTCTCTTATAGTAAGGCAAACAATTACAGATATCACTGTCAAGCTGGCATAGATTGCCTAATTTAGTATTTTGCATGGTATTTGTCCTGAAGGTAAAGTAGATGTTACCATAAAGCATTGAGTGGATATGCTAGTGTTGCGTGTGAATGTTTATTTTTAAGTTATATAATTTAATAGTACTCCAATGTATAGGTAGATAGGCTGATAATAAAAAGAGTAGTTGTAGAATGGGTACTTAGACTGGCCCTACTGTTTGTTAATCTCTGCGTAGTTATGAATTTTCTTTTTATCCTGTTCATGTTTTACGTTATGATGTAATCTATGTTATGGGAACGCATGCACGATTTGGGTGCCATGATGTCTATATAGTGAAAGGGCTTTT
The DNA here is from genome assembly GCA_004794655.1 of Marisa cornuarietis. Lineage (NCBI taxonomy): Eukaryota > Metazoa > Mollusca > Gastropoda > Architaenioglossa > Ampullariidae > Marisa > Marisa cornuarietis. Next base: position 208,137 of record SMMW01000064.1, read on the forward strand.
GTAGAGCTCAGGTTGATCAGTGTACTATTAGGAAGACTGGTATGGCATTGACAACAGAACTGGCTAGACTTTAATACACCATCGAAGTAAAATCAAAGGTTTTTCTTTGCTCTTTTCGTGCCATCACTAAATGTTTTTTTCTGTAAAACGGCATGAGCCTGTCCACAGGACCGGAATATGGTGCAACACGAATTACCTATATTATTAAAAAGAAAAGACTGTACGTTACCCGGCAAACGAAAAGCAGTTTTATTAAGTCTGTTGAAATACGTACGTTCCTTGAGGTTTAGGCCTACTCAAAGACTGTATATTAATCCATGTTATCCATCTTAAACTTTTGCATGCTATAGATTAACGAAGAAAGATCGTGTTTATTAATACTGTCGCCATCAACGCTGTAATCAAGTATGAAATTAAAAAAGGTTATCATTGTTCGAATACCATGCCTGCCCAGCTCGGTACACTAAGACTAAGTAGGTACATTTTGGTCGATAAAACGCTAGTCATGACTGCGGCTGCCCTACATGAGATTACAATTTGTCATACGTGTCATAAAACAACATCTGCACTGGTCATGATCGAGTTCTTATCAATGCGACTTAATTATAGCTTTGGGCTAAAAAGGTTTTCCGCTTCTACAACACGTCACCCAACCTTTGTCCCACCACTACTGCTACTACATGAATTCATCGAAGCATAACCTTTATAATTGCTATTTTTGAACGCACTCTGTCAACAAAGATTATACATTATTCTAGATCTTTATAATTCACATCGTTGTACCTAAAAGATGCACAGGGTATATAACGTTTCATTTAAACAGTATTAACTATACAACTATGCAAAGGTTGTAAGCTATATAAAAGAGTGGAAGTCTTTGAATTGCTCTTACCATCAACGCGTATTTTATTCGAAAGACGTCTCAACATCAGAAAGAATGTTTGTTTTCAAGGAGATGCGGCCATCGAAACCTGCGAATACGTTGCGTGCGGTCGGTTGTGGTCTTGCCATTGGCTGGCTTTAGTCACGTGCTCTTACACAGAAAGCTACTTTCGTTTTCACGGAAATCACTGCTATAAAGGAAGTTCGTGCTGTAATAGTCTACTCCAGCCGTCCTACCTCTCTCCCACTTCCTAAAAAAAATACTGGCCCAGTGTTCAAGATGCAATTCTTCGAAAAGTGCAAAAAAAAAAAGTAGAGAAGATCGACTAGAGAGAGTGGCAAAGAGAGAAACTGGAATCGTGTTCATTTTTCGTGATAGTCTATCACCTTTATTTGCTTTCGTTTCGCATGCTCCAGTCATCCTGGGGGCACGTGCGTTGTACAGATCCCATCGCAGCTGTCACATGTAGTGTCGCCAGAAACAGGATCAAGTGATTATCGCACCACTAAATGCCTCAGTTTATTGTACTTGTTCGTGATTATTCTCCTTGAAGTAGTAAGCGTCTTTATTCTGATCCATCTTATCGCGTCTCACACTCTTCCTCCTCTGTCATACATCCGGCATGCCCATCTCCTTGCACTCAGCTTAACTCTGACCTTGACCTATACTACTGCTACACTCCTAGTTCACCCTGCACCACCACCACCACCACCCCGCCACCACACGCGCGCGCAGTCAAAAGCATTATTACCTTTCGCATGTCCCTACATAAATGTTTGGTACCAGGATTGACTACATGTGCTGAATTTCTGCCACATTTTTGAAGCGAAAATCAAAAGTTTCCATAATAGCAGTCTTTATTTTGACCATAGACAAACCTTGTGTTCAAAAAAAAAAAAAAAAAAATGGGAGGGTGAACCAAAAAATGTGTTTGATCCATCATAAGATTCTAGTATGTGCCTGCTTATTTAGTTTAACAATCAAGCAACAATTCCCATCCCCAACCATGATGCCAAGTGCAGATAGATACTTCCTCAATTCCTTGTTTCATCAAAGAGAACTAAAATGTAAAGCAAGTGATGGCGAAATAGTCAAACTACCAATAAAGGGTTGTGTATTGTTACTGCTTATGGTAACATCTTTAAGATTATGCACACCACTTTTCATGTTTCTGGTCATATTTGCATAAATCAGTGAAACTGAAACATTGTTAAAATCTAAGATGGACATTTGAAGAATGATATTCCTTTGCTGTGTTATTTATGCAGTTACTTGCACTGTGAACATTCCCACAAGTCTTTCATTTAGACTATGAACATCTTCAGCAAGTCCATACTTTTACAAAGGAACTGAACTGTTCTACTGAATTCCATGAACTTGGTCTTTATAGGATTTATAATTATAGGGTCTTTTCTTTAACTGGCAATGATCTTTGGGCATGCTATCATTGCTATACTGCTGCTGCAAACTATTTAAGTGTTTAACTAGCCGGCATATATGCTTAATATGTACAAGACAAGGTGCACTTGCTGTTATTCAGATAAAAATAAACAAGACAGCAATAGGCCAGTACCTGTGCAGTGTTTTGTTTTGGGTTTTCTTTGTTTGTTTTTGTTTTTGATCTGCTTGTATCATAGCACACTTGCTGGAGACAAACTTCACGGACTGCACGAGGCAGCAAATGTTGATTGGAGGAATGGATGAAAACAGTGCCGGATTAAGCACTGTGGAGGCCCATAGGCAGTCAAACTTTTGGGGCCCCCCGGAAGCCCCGACCCATATTGCAATTTGCACAGTTCACCGTCAATTGTTTTCTTAGTTTCTTTCAGTTTAGTTTATATTTTCCATTTCACTCTCATCCGTGGATACACCTGTGTAAGTGTGTGCATGTGTGTACGCGTGCGCGCACGCGTACGACGATTGTGTGTGAATGTTTGTGCGCGTGCATGTACGTGCGCATTTGTGTACGCGTGTGATGACCGCATGCAGGGCCGCCGAGAGCCATCACGGGCCCCGGGACAGACGACTCTCCGGGCCTCTTGTAATTGTAATCGTAAATTATTTTCCCGAGTATATAATATGTTTACAATTTGATTGTCATTATCTACATTTCATTCAGTAACGAAATATAGACTGCAAACATCAGGACACGTGAACTATGATCTACATCACTATTTGACATAAAAAAATTTACACGTGAGTGGTTATAGTAAATTAGGAAAAATGATGTTAAAGGATCAAACGTGTTGTAACCCGCTCCATGAAAAGCATCCCCAGAGTAATGAAGGCCTGTTAGGTCAACAGCGATGTCAAAAACTCGACAGATTCGTTAATACACTCATTAAAAAAGTGTTTGCTGCTACGAACAACAGGGCACATCAGTTATCTTTTTTATCAACTTACATAACAAATGAGGCAAACACGCAGCACCAATCGAAAGTCCCTTCCATTCCTCCAACTTTTTACCAAGCAAACTCGGTCGACTTCAACCCCCATCAGTTACAATACTTGCTCAGTTTTAGAAGACAAAAGCAAATGTTTTAAATACTAATGAGCCAGTAACTGTTGTTAATTTGAATATTTAAGCAGATCAAAGGGAGAGGGTTCTGTGACATAAAATAGAAATGTTTAGCATATATTAGCTGACTTGTAATAGTTCATAGAACAAAGTTATGCAGTACCAATACATGTATTGTCATTTTACCTGCTGACTAAAAACTTTGTAAGGCTATATTTATGAGCTTTTCTCACAAACTTCATTATCCTCAGTCAATTTGAGACGCTTGCTAGTCCCTCTCATCGACACTGATGTTCCTGCCTTGTCAAATGCTATTTGTCAATAAACAGAAAATCATAGAAGCATAAATTAAAAAAAAAATACTGTACTCACCAAACAAACAAAGTGCAGCGTATCTCGGCTTTTCGAGTCTAGAAGACAGCTGGCGACAGGCAGGAGAGTGCGGTGTGACAAGATGTTAGACTGTGTATAGCTTTCTATAGGTCCAACTGTCCAAGCTTTCTTTAGTCCAAAGACTCCGATTGAAGGGGATGGTCAAACACACGGCGACTTTACTAATGTCTATCTCATAAAAATGTCAGTCTACACCTCCAATTGCTCCAAACCCCGACCATTTAATTCCCATGAAAGTCCATCCCGTCCAGTCTATCAAGACTATCCCCCCCCCCTTTCCCTCTTGTTGTGTTGTCAGCAACAATGCATTCTGGTCAATGGCCGATGGCCGGCATGGGTGGAACTTGTTGTCATCTTAGTCACTGGCCTCTAAACTAAAACAGGTCCAACATAATTTGCCTCTACCTTGATTGTGGGTGTCAAGACAAGGAACAATTTAATGAAAACGTAGACAAAATAACATTTATGTCATAGCACATCTGTAAACTTTTCTTTTCCTCCCTTCTTCATCGTGAAACAAATATACGTTACACGAAGCTCCTTAAAAACACATTCAAATATAAGCATGTGATTATTCGAAAAACAAATGTCGCAGCCACCGAAAAACTCAATATACAGCACCATATATGATAGGTATTGATAGCTTCCTCAGACAACTAGCACAGAATAAGAAAGATTCCGAGGTGGCTTTGGGGGACGGATGGTGGGTAGATATTATCTCCTTTTTACCAGGCGCTTCATTGGCAAAGAGCAAAAGAAAGTCGGAGACTGGAAGGAAAGGTAATGACCAGCCGGCCCATGTGTTATTGCAGGGCGAGCCTGGTACATCGGTAGGTCGTGCGATCGTCCCTCTTAAGGTGACACCTTTAGTTACAATAGTCCGAATCCTCCCCTTTCCGGTGACATAACATTCCTCTCTACCTCCTACCCGCCCATCCTGGCCATCCACCTACCGCGCAGACATACCGTCTCTAAACTTATATTCTCTTTCTCATGCTAACCTCCTCTATATCATCCTCCTCCAGGTCCAAACTTCCAGTGACAACACCGTGATCAATTTATAAGCCTAACTATTTGCGGGACAGCAGTTTTAAAAATGTTTTTTGCAATAATGTTTTTTTTTTTTGCTGGCTGCGATAGTATTACAGGATAATATAGTCTCATTGTATCAATGATCTACTGTGTAGACTAATGTATTTGTTTGTTTGGTAAGGAAGAAACGGTTAAAGAAAGTCTCATTGTTGTTTAGTAACTACGAAAAAAGCACCTTAATCTCTCTCGCTTACAGGCTGCAGCGCTAGAGGTGGGCCCCCATCCTCTCGGTTCACAGAGTGGCCACACATCAGTAACATACCTACCTCTTCACTGTTAATTCCGATTTGCTTGCAGGCCCCCTCCCTCCCGTAGTGGCACATAAACCCAGCAATCTCAATGCACGAACTTTCTTCGGGCCGGTTCACACGCGATAAAATCTTCAGTGTCCAGCGGCCTTCCGCCTCCAGGCGTGTCCAGCGAGAATATGATAGCGCTGACTACACATATCACGACAGAATACTACAGACTTGACACTCAACGTCTGCGTGTGTAATGCTTGGGTGTTCTGTCCTGAGACATTTCTTCAAAAGAAAAAGAACAGGAGAAGAAGAGGAAGAAACAAATCCACTGACCAAGGCAGGGGCCCCTTCACAGCTGCAGGCCCGGGTACACCAGACCCCCTGTCCCCCCCTCTCTCGTCAGGCCTTAGTCCGCATGTACGTGTGCATGTGTGTACGCCAATAGTTATAAGACTCAATCCTACAAAAAATATCTTTTTATCGCGGGGCCCCTTAAGTCGCGGGGCCCATAGGCATTGCCTACTTTGCCTTGAGGTTAATCCGGCACTGGATGAAAAGAATAGCAGATACCTCTAACAGATACAGATTGTGGAGTTTGCAAATACCATAAAACTCTCTGGTTCTTGGATTGACTGCATTCAATGTTGGGAGTTCTACGCAAAAGTGAGGCGTCATCCACATCTTGATGTGCCATGTCACGTGATTTCATCCCCATTTTAGTATTGTAACAAATACACATGTCAGCAGCCTTTGGCCATGCATTTGCAGTGTGGCTCTGTGTGTGTGTGAGAGAGAGAGAGAGAGAGAGAGAAAGAAAGAGAACGAGAGAGAAAGAGAGGTGTTCCAAATGTTTGGTTTAAATATTGTCGTCCGCTTGTATATTGTCTGCCGCCAGGCAGATTGTCGGTGTACATAAGGTTGAGCAGTCGCAGATTGCTGTCCAGTGAGTTTGTCGATGGCGGCTATGTAGCGATTTGTTTCAGCGGAAGACCCGTAGCTATCAAGCTGTGCAAAATTATGGCACAAGTCAGATACAATTTTATAGTAAATTCAAGAAAAATTAGCGTGAAAGCATAAAGGGTAGCCAAAAACTTTTTTTTTTCAAAACGACAGACAGATCTGAATCCCAGGAGCAACGCGATAAAAAAAAAAAATAATAATAAAATAGAAACTGTCACAGAAAATCGTCGATCAGTGAATCGAAATGAGTGTGACATTTTTATTTTAATTTTTGAAAGTAGGGGAAAAGATAAGGAGTTAAATTGTTAAGGATTAATTCAGTAGATGAGACCTGTCATCTGTGAGACGAAAACATTCGCTTTCCATCAGCTTCATTTTCTCTCTTAGCGCGCGCGTGCGTGCACGCTCTCGTTCTTTCTCTCGCACGTGGTGTGCATGGCCTCGGGTAAGAGTTATGACCAGAGCTGGCTGTAGCGTCCATCAGTTGTTTCAAGAGACATGCATTTTCGAATAAAATCTAAGGTCCACGGCGAAAAGTAACGTGGACACATACTGAAGTATGAACAAGAGTGATACTGATCAAAACTAACGCAGAGTGGTAGTAAAAAAAAAATTAAGTATGCAAACATCATTTAGCAGAGTAATTAGATGAACAATCAGCGAGAAATGTGCACGTGACCAGACCTTAGCTCAACTGTGTACATACAGGCGCTAGTAGGATGTGATTAGGAGGTCACAACCCTTTCAGACTACTCTTGCAAGAACATGAATAGAAACAACCCTGTTTATTGCTTTCATGAGCTAAGAAACCAAATGTTAACAGATTAAATATTTGTACAAATGCTACTTTACCATTTACCCACAGCAGCATTTTAATACACGTTTACGACACATAAAGGCAATAATTCCTTCATCGCTCACACTAAACGAGTATCCGCATTTAAGTGCGAGCAAACATTTGAGTGTACGGTCCCTTGGCTGGTTTTATGATTATCCGGGCACAAAGTGTGGAATAATGATATGGTCACTGATACAGACACAATTTAATTGCAAGCTTTGTATGGAAAGTTAGTCTCCACATGCGACTATGCGAACGACAAAAGGAAAAGAAACCTTTTACTCCCTGTCCCCCTTTATCGATCATGTCCAGTTACTTTGATCTCACCCTTTACCTGCTAAACTTTCGCGCTCCCTTGTCTACTCTCCCCTCCCCTCCCCCTCCAACATGTCTCGGTATCCTGGCTGCTCCATGTTCCCGATGTCCTCAAATGTCCTCGCATAGCCTGGGCTAGGGAGTAGTGGTCCAGGAAACGCACATACCCCCACCCCCAGCATGGTCTGTCTTGTCAAATATGCGTACACGCACACATTACTGGACTGCTTGTACCCTCGCTTACTCTTTCTTTCATTTCCTCTGGTAAATCATGTACGTGGCGCGAGATAACAGGTATACCCCATTTGCGGTCCGCGCATTGCCCAATCGCACACCTGTCAAACATCGAGCCAAAAATTAGAATAAAATGCTTGTTTGTAGCGGGAGGGCTGTGACTAATAATTAAGCAAAATCACACCGAGTGTCCGATTCTCAAGAAATTTGGCAGGCATACTCCTGTCGTCTGTTGTCGGGTCGTAGACTTTGCTTGGCTGGTGTACCTTACCCCACAAGATGCTTATTTTTTCACGCAATTTCCCCCCCCCCCCCGCTCTGTGATGTTGCCGGTGCCTCCGAGTGAAGAAACAAAAATCTACCCCTCAGAACTACTTGCGACAGTCATCTGCCAAGCACTGTAAGTGGGCGCCCCATGCGAGGGCAAAAGAGAAATTCGCTTGGTGGCTGGCACCACAACAATGTTCGTCCCCTTCTTCACTCCAAAAGTCGTGCACGTGTTGCTGAACATGGGCGACATGTGACCCCGTGCGTAAACACGCTCGACTCAAAGGCGGCGATAGCGCAAAAGCTGATAATATGAAACCACAGCTGCAAGAGTTAAAGGCAGAAATCAATCCGGGTAAAAGCCGGGTACTCAAGCTAGTAAATTTATACAAAACAATATCTGCTAGAAGAAAATGTATGTGTTTCGGCTAAAATTCGATCGACGTTGCGCAAATGAAGACGGAGGTGTTATCTCGCGCCACACAGGGATTTGTGTCAATATTTCAGAAACCGTATGGAAGCTAGCCCATACTGTCACCCCCTCTCTCTCTCATGGTCGGAAAGCCCATGCTGTCCACTATGTGGCCGTACACCAGTTAGTCCACGCTGTCTGCTTCGCTCATCACGTGCACCGAAGAACGACGGATGTCGTCTTCCGCGTCCTCCACATCAGGCGCACCACTCGCCGGGACCACGGGATGTGCGACATCACCTGCACCACTCTGATGTATGCCGTACAGCAGATACAACATCAGACCTGTAGGACAGATGACAGAAAGAGAATAAACGTGGAAGGGGGTGGATGAAAATGATATAAGTATCTAAGGGTTACCCTCATTTCTTTCCTTTGTTACCAAGGAACTCGGCCTTTGCACCCCTCACTCCGCCTTTCTCAGAACTCTCTACAAGTATCAGTTCCGTAGTTACAAACACACATGCACGCACACCAAACACTAATCCTCACCAAGTGCCATCCATATAGCAAAAAGAAGCCAGGTCATGGCCGACAAGGCAGTAATGAAGAAGATGTTGACAAGGGACACCATCATAGGTAGACCAGGGACAAACGGAGCCCGGAACGAGTCTCCCTTTCTGGAAAAAAATACCTCTAATTTCTGATGATGCGATATCTATAGGATACTAGAATCTCTATCGGGAAATTATGAATACGTTTTATTATTATTATTTTTAAGTAAGTTCAACTGCTTTTACATACCTCATAAATTCCAAAACTTATGTGTTTAGATGATAAATTTGTTTAAAATAATCGTATGTAAAGAATCTGCCCTATTCCTCAAGTTTTTAATACTGAATATATTTATGTCAGCCAATTTTTATAAATAAAGCTCCTTCCATCAATTATAATATCTGAATTGTAGAAGAGGGGTTCTGCTAAAAGCTTTTCTGCTGTATCTACTGTGATTTTATTTATGAAACTTCTGTATGCATGAAAAACAAATAGACTCTCTTTATAAGTTAGCTCACAACCTCGCTATTCTAAGTGATTAATTTCTGGCAGCGTAGATGAATTATACTTACCCATCTATGTTTAATGTATTTCAGTTTTCTCATCCACAATAGTTATAAGGTCGCAATGAACGATGCAACATGAGGTATAACTTGCAACGAATTAAGAATTTCTTCTGATTTTATCTTGTCTATGGTTCCATACGAAGGCAAAGATTGCAGATTATAGTCTGTTAATAGAGTTAAAAGAAATCTGGTGGACTTGGCAACAGCAACCAAAGATGTGTTAATTTTGAAAGTATAATCGATTTTAATATACCTATTCTACCAAAAGGAGTCATATTTCTATCAGTCCATATTTTAATGAGATGTAGTATTTCTTCAAATGTATCATCACAATATATTTTATGCCAGTATTTTAATCATTTATTAACCACATTCCGAGTATTTTAAAAGTTGGAGATTAGGCATGCATTTTATGGATTTATTTTTAAAGACCAACCTGAATAGTTTGCATATTTTGCAGAGATCGGTAGATATAGGCAATATAAAAATAATCTGTAAATGTTAGCATCCAAAGCCCCTCCGTTAATTAATTATTCGCTACGATTCGCAGCTGCGATGAACAAGCGCCGTTAACAGTGTACTACGTCACACTAGTGCACCATTCACAACATTGACAGCCGTCAACATCAAAGAGAGAGAGAGAGAGAATGAGCGACAGTTCGGGTTATTGGGACACTTAAAGTTTGCATTTCTCGTGGTTCTGAAAAACTGTTACTTTAGCACGAGACATACAGACTTTCTCCTGAATAATCCCAACTGTCGCTTATTTTCTCTCTCTGGTGTTGGTGGCTGTCAGTGTTGTGAATGGTGCACAAGTGTGACGTAGTACTCTGTTTGGTGTTGACGGCTGTCAATATTGTGAATGGTGCACACGTGTGACGTAGTACACTGTTTGATGTTGACGGCTGTCAGTGTTGTGAATGGTGCACTAGTGTGACGTAGTACACTGTTTGGTGTTGACGGCTGTCAATGTTGTGAATGGTGCACTAGTGTGACGTAGTACACTGTTTGGTGTTGACTGCTGTCAATGTTGTGAATGGTGCACTAGTGTGACGTAGTACACTGTTTGGTGTTGACTGCTGTCAATGTTGTGAATGGTGCACTAGTGTGACGTAGTACTCTGTTTGGTGTTGACTGCTGTCAATGTTGTGAATGGTGCACTAGTGTGACGTAGTACACTGTTTGGTGTTGACTGCTGTCAGTGTTGTGAATGGTGCACTAGTGTGACGTAGTACACTGTTAGTGGCGCCTGTTGATCGCAGGTGCAAATCGCGTACTTTGGTAGCGGATAATTAACGGGGGGGGGGGGAGTGAGGCTAAAATTTACAGGTTATGTTTATATCGCCTGTATCTACCGATATCTGCAAAAAAACGCAAACCATTCAGGTTGGTCTTTAAGACCTTCTAGCCACATTGCTTTCGTTTTATAATAATCATTAGTTTAGTGCTGATGTTTTAACAAATTGTTCTACTATTCCAATTACTTTTCCGAATGAAATTTGATCACTTTTTAAGATCTGAGTATCATCAGAAAATTGTGAAATTTTGTGCTCCACATTATTAATTCCTATTCCAGATATATATATATATATAATTCCACATAATTATCCCAAGAATTTATGCTCATCAGATGAATAAGTAAGGTGATGAACTGAATCCTCTTGTCTACATCCTCTGTTAATACACATACACACAGAGGAAAAACACACACACACACACACACACACATCAAGATCAACTCACGGAGTCTGTGGCATGAGGTACATGATCCCCACCATCGCTATCAGCACAGCCGCCAGCAGTCCCACCGCCCCCAGCACTCCTCCATTCCTATCCGCCACCTTGTCCCAGAAGACCGCGACCAGCACGCACAAAGCGATTTCCACCCCGTACGCCGACACAAGAAAGGTCAACGTCCTTGAAGGTGAGGCTGCGATCTCGTCTGCCCAGTAGAATAACACGTTCCACACCCTGGACCGTGCGCGCGGCCCCCCTGGTCCGTTCTCGTGCTTCCGGCTCTGTTTGTGACGTAACGTCCTGGAGCTGCACACCTCTTGCCTTGGCGGGCACTCACCGCCGCCATGATGCTCGTTCCGGTCCTCCGCGGAAGAGCCGGTCTCGGCAGAGCTCGCCGATATCCGCCGCGCTGCTGCGCAGGAAGTGACGTCAGACGATCGCCTCGCCAAGAGGCATGTGGCGTCGTCTTCCCCGAATTCTTCCGAGGAGGATGAGGAAGAGGAAAGCCGCGGATGTTTATGGCCGGACAAGCAAGACGGTCGGAGGGCCCTCGCACGCATTTTACAGCGACGCCCGTTTGCACGTTTTCTACCAGCGCGCGCGCTTCTTGACGCATCCAGTGTTGGCTCGCAATGTTGGGCGGAATGTCTCCTGAATGTGGCCGAGTCAACCTCCGCTTCGGGGGCCTTACATTCTTCATCCCCTGCATCGGCTTCATTTTCGGCGTCGGAGTGTGTTTGTAGCGAGGGGTTGTCCGTGCCCCGCACTGCGTCTCTCCACTCTGAATCTCGATCATCCACTCTTATGTAGCGCGTCAGCAACACGGCAAACGCCACCAGGACGTACGCCAACAGCGTGCCGATGAGAACGAGCTCGATCAGAAGGTCAAGCTTGACGAAAGTGGCCATCACCATGGCGACGACTCCGGAAAGAATGGTGGCTCGCAAAGGAGTGCGCCGCTTTGGACATATCTTTCCCAAAATCCTGAAAGCAACATGGACACAGATACATAAGCAAAGATAATGCCAACTTCAGTATGGGCAACACGACCTCATTGTGTGTGTGTATGTGTGTGGATATGCGTGGGCATGTATGTGTTCGTGTGTGTGTGTGTGTGTCTTAACCTATTGACCAATTTACTCGGCCAAGAGTTAAACTTGAATAGGCGGTCCGGTGGCGCAACGGTTAGCGCCTGTTATCAATACAGTGAAGGTTGGCTGTCCTGGGTTCAGTTCTCGTCTCGGGCACGTTGTTCTTTCTCTGCATGTGGCATCTGTTAACAGGGCTGGCTGCCTTGCCGTGATATAGCTGGCTCAGCGTAAAACACCAATTTAAAAAGAAAAAAAGTTAAACTTGAATGGAAACAGACCAAGACGGGACAAGGGCTTATCCTGATCGCCCACCTGAATATTAAGCCATCAGCTGCCATGGCGCTCAAGACGCGAGGCAGAGGGAACATGGAGCCAAATGTAGCGGCGAAGAGACCAGACACCGCCCCCTGGGCTATAATGTACTTTCCGGCGGCGAAGTTTAGCTGGGGGAACAAGTCCGTCAGCGCCGTGTCGTGATGCAGCAGGTTGTAGGGCAGGGCGAAGGTCAGGCAGGCGAGGACTGTGACGTAAGCCAAGCAGTTGATGACGACGGACAGAAGGATAGAGCGAGGGATGCTGGTCTCGGGGTTCTTGGCCTCTTCTCCTGTAGTTGCCACGGTGTCAAACCCAATGTAGGCGAAATAACTCGTGGGAATAGCATGAAGGACCTTAACAGACGCAAGGCAAATTAAGCGATGTTTCTTTTTAAAAATCTGTGAAGAACAAAACAGTTTTTTTTTTAAATTTTATAAACATTAAAAAAAAATTACCCACCAGCTTGCTGTATGCTAGGATTTGGTCACTATAATTAGTTATGCCCTTTATTGCAGATTGCCTGTGCAGACTACTTCAGAGCTGATCAGCTTTGAAGATCCAGTGGAGTAATTTTTTTTTAACTAATTGTGTTGAGCTCAAAATTCTAGTTCACAAAATCATCAGAGATGTAGCGTCCATGGATAGGGCTGATTAACATATGGTTCCAGCTCACCTATTGGTTGTAACTTGACATCGTGAAAGGGATGGTCTGATTTTGGTTGGTGGTTTTTTTTTTTTTTTTGAATATACCACTTTCTGTTGACGGTGATGTGTTGTCGTGTATCGGAGAGGTTTTTATTCACTCATATTTTAGGAAATATTATTTTGCACACATCAATCCAAGAAGATTATACTCTAGAAGAGTTCTTACTCAATACCTCCAGACTTTTGGAAGAATAGCAGTTACAATGGAATAATTACAAAACTCGTTCCTCACTTTCAGCATGGGAAGCCACAGAAATATTGCAATTACTAGTTCACACAATCAGTGAGGTTTGAGGAAAAGTGGGGAGAAACGTTAATATTCTCACTCCTTTCAGTCCGAGAGGTAAGAATCCAACGGACACCCAGTTTTGAAAAGAGCCCAGAGCCAGCGAGGCGAATACAAAGAAAACTAGGACGATCATGTTGAGGGCGTTAAAAAGGTTGTTGACCCTGGCTGACATTTCCACCCCGGATGCCAGAAGCACGGTCAGCAGAAGGCAGATGGCTGCGGCCATAGGGTCCAACCTCCGAAGGCCTGTAATACATGCAAATAAATCGCGAATGTGAACAATGGTTTTTATCGTGCACCTACTTCACATTACATTAAAAAAAAAATCATGCGCACAGCTCGTTTCCATAACAGAGTGTCCTCACCCTTTCTTCCTCCCCTAACCCACCCACCGTCTCTACGAGGGTACTTTCATGTTTTGTGGTCAGACAAATAAAGGCCTACTATGTCTATATGTCGACTATATATTAAGAGTTCAATACATACTTTACATAAATTATAGAGAGCACAATGCAAGTTGAAGGAAGGTGTGTGTGTGTGTGTGCGTTCATTCTTTTTTATTTGTTTTTAATTAGAAGACTGCGAATCAGTTACATACCAATTTTTGCAGCAACCGGTCCCATAACTGCAGACACGTGACCATTGAGAAGAGAGTCCAGCGTCTCGCTCAAGGCCACCGCCCCTGCCGCGGTTCCGATGACGTACTCCACAACTAGCCCCCAGCCAATGACGAAGGCCGCAAGCTCACCCACGGTGATGTAGGCATACATGTAGGCTGACCCGGAAGTCTTTGGGCAGAGGCCGGCCAGTTCAGCATAACAGAGACCTGTGCGGAAGTAAACGGCAACAGTTCAAGTTTCAGCGCTGCTGGGAATAACTGGGATAACATTCCAAATTCCAGAACTGCTGACAGTTGAGACGACATTCTACATTCCAGCTCTGCTCGCAGAAGATGAAAATTGGTCAGTGTGCTTTATAGCCAAAGGAAAAAACTTCTTAGTTGGACAGTTTTGTTGAATACGTGACTACCATGTAAACATTTGCCTAATTTGGTAATTTGATTAATTTGCTTCATAGTTACAACCAATAGGTGAGCTGGAACCATTTGCGCAATGAGCATTCTTCTGAATGGATACCTGCGCATTACAAATGGACATCATCATCATCATCATCTGCTTACAAAGACACTTTAGGACATCGGCTGAAATCAAATTGTCTCCAATAAATGCTTCACCAGTTCACCAGATCTGGTTTTACCTGTATGTCAACAGCTTTAAGTACAACTCAAACAGCAAACTTGCAGATTCTTATCAGGCAGGTTCTGTGAATAGAACTTCCTCCTCTTCATCCACTGATCCTGTTTAGTTTCCACCGTACACACACGCACACCTGCAGACATCTCGACCAATCCGACACCCAGCCTCACCTGACATCCTATGACTCACCTGACATCCCGACTTACCCAGCACTCCAGTTTATCCGACTCAGCTGAGAACCTTACTTGTCTGACAGCCCGACTGGCATAAGCTCACCTGATACCACGACTCACCTGACAAGATGGAGACCAGGCCGGCCACGAGCAGCGACACCACTCCCGCGGGTCCGGCCATCGTCGATGCCACCAAGCCGGTCGTCAAGTACACGCCCGTCCCAAGGCAACTGCCCACGCCAAGAGAGACGAGGTCCAGCGTGGTCAGGCAGGCTCTCAGCTCCACCCCCTCATCACTTCCGGCGCCCTCGCCGCTAGCATCACCCTGCTCGCCATCCTCACGTGCGGAGGTCAGAGGGGCGTAGGAACCAGCTTGAAGATGGCGCTGGGGGCGCCTGCACTGAGCGTGACGCCTGGTCATCCGTGAAATGAGGTGAGAAAACTTCGTCATCGTTCCACCGTTTTATTTATTTTTACTATGAATTTAAATCAAAAACTCGATCAAACGCAAGAAATGGTCTCTGAACGTATAAACGAATCAGTCAAGTACCGACAACCGTGGCGATGATAAAGGGAGGTCGCCACCAGCACCTGTCTTGCAGGTCATAATCCTTTGTGCTTGGGCTTGACGTCTTCATAGGAAGATAGAAAAATAAACAAATAAAACATGCAGCGGCGTGGTTGAGATCCTGTCTTGTGCCACACCTTTCGTACGGTGTCAGCGGTCAACTCGCCTCACTCTGTACCGCGTCGTCCCCTACCCGTCAACCATATCTATCCTGCTTCGTTTTCACCAATTCCGAAAAGAAAAAAAAAAGACAAATTTCGCGATGAGAAAGTTTTAAAGATAGGAACATACACCCATAATGGTCACACATTTTTCTTCAAACTGTCATATTGCAGACAGTACCGTTCTGATTGTCTTTTCTCTGAGGTGGACACGTGTTCCTTCCTCTTTCTTTCTACATCTCCACCTTCCCGTTTCGCTTAGTCACATGACCAGGCATTACGCAGACGACATCATCTTGGTCGCCAGTTTATCTCATGCATAGCGATGGTTTAAGGCGGCAAATTAGTGTCCGCGCGGCATCTTCTAGAACAGCCTCAGCTTAGAAACTGGCTGATGCCAGAGTGTTATTCCTGCAACAGGAAAAGAGAGAAAAATAAGGTGTGTGACTAGGGTTTAAAATAGGATCACCTGCCTGCAGCAAATAATGGCGCAGTCTCTAAGCAAGTCCTATGTACATAAAATTTACAGCTAATCGTTCATGCAAGATCTTGATACAACTGCCAAAATGTCGGGTGCACCGAGTACGATGTGACATCAGGTACCGGGCCACTTTTGAGGTTTGTTTGAATATGCATTAACATGAATTAATTAGCACCTACACTGATGAATACTTATATACTGTCGTTCTTTTCTTCACATTTTTAGTTTCCTCCCCACCCCTATCATTTAAGATTGACAACCAGGAAAGCTGAAAGACATTTTTTTTTTAAGTAGAGGATTGAACTACACGCCAGATGGAAACGAAGATCTATGAACACATAGAGTAATTACTAACTTAGCACATTTAAACATTTTAAACAGCTAAAGCACAAACGCGGCGACAGAGAACTGTGTTAAATGAAACTAACAGGATCAGATTTGAAAACCCAAGTTTTAAAAAAAGCCAAAACAAAAGAACTTTCAACCTATATTCACGCTGAGGATGTCGATGCTTTTCTTTCCTTTATCACCCTCCGACAGAATAATGAAGGCAGCTCACACAGAATGTACAAGAGTTTACAAGAGTGAATAATGTCAACAGATGGACTGGCGACACATTAACTTTCCATCTTCCCACCCCGAGTACACGATCTGTGCCATGTGGAGGCAAACTTATTGCGCTGTGCACGAAAGACTACAAACGAAACCGACAGTTAATCAAACAGAGAAGTAACCCAGGGGGCAACAAATGAATGACACGGTGGCAAACACAAACAAAATAAACAAAGCGAACAGCTTGGGACGGAGTGAATTATGAATGCTAAGCTCTCGGCGTGTCCAGGGAGATCAGGAGATGGCAGAAATACGGAAGGTGTAGACATATATTAATTGCCTGCCCTGAAATACTAGTCTTTCCTCGTTAAAGGAGAAAATGTACATTCGTGCATCAATATATAGACAACGGTACAAAGTAAATATTAACCCTCGACAAAGTGCTGTGGGATTCATGTCCGCTTGACCTTTGTTCATCAGTGAACTTGAGCGTGTGCTGGCGTTCATTCGTCGTTCCAGTGAAACTTGTGCCTTCTGTTGGATGTTGCATTTTCTGTGGAGTGTATGACATGTTTGATATTTGTTGTATGGAGTGTATTCCGGTTTGTATGACATGTTTGATATTTGTTGTATGGAGTGTATTCCGGCTTGTATGACATGTTTGATATTTGTTGTATGGAGTGTATTCCGGTTTGTATGACATGTTGGATATTTGTTGTATGGAGTGTATTCCGGCTTGTATGACATGTTGGATATTTGTTGTATGGAGTGTATTCCGGCTTGTATGACGTGTTTGATATTTGTTGTATGGAGTGTATTCCGGCTTGTATGACGTGTTGGATATTTGTTGTATGGAGTGTATTCCGGTTTGTATGACATGTTGGATATTTGTGCTGAGGACTGTGTTCTTGCTGTGTGTGACGCTGCCCTGTGACGTGGAGATGACGTCCCGCTACACACCCACATTTTGTCGTCATCTTATTTTGACGTCAGCGCCTTGAGCTGTCCACAGGCCAGGATTTGGCGCTCTACAAGCCAACATCATTATTATTTAAAAGCTGAGGGCAGGCTCTTCCTGTTAGGGCAACAGAAGTCTCAACTCGTCCTATCTTGACATTTGCCCAGTCTATTTGTGGACTGCCACTAGTGATGTTGACGAAGCCGTGGTAGTTAATGAAAGAAGCAGAATGATCTTCCTTCCTTGCACTGTCGACTTAACAGGACAGCGAGGAGCAGGCTCCACATACAGGTCCTATCATCTTACCTACTTATTCGTCAGCGCTATGGATGATTGGTTTGGATATGAACTCCCTGATTAACATTTTTTTCGGGGGGGGGGGGTGCAAGGGGGCAGGGGTCCGAGCTACCTTCTACACGATATTTGCTGTGTTCTGCTCTTGCCTTTGAAACTTATTATAATTATACAGAATTATAATTTTTAAAACAAACACAGGCATATACCTGATGATGGTAGCACCTACTTCTTCTGAAGCATGAAAATGTTGCAGATATGGTTGACTGCATAATACTGGCCCTGAGGCAGCGCTGTGACTGAGCAGATGACGGCTGGACCACCTGGATCTTACATGTCAACCACGAACATTCACATACCGCCGCATGCAAATTGTGTGACAATCTAGCTGTATTCATTTTATCTTTTCTTTCTGAGGCTTGACGTGTTTTGCTTTAATTGACCGGGTGTATTATTATACTGCAGGTGACTACTGGAGCAGCCGACATATCGCTCATCACATTAATGTGCTTGTGCCAGTTTGGAAAGTCCGTATCTTTTGCTTACTATTATCTGTAACTAACTGATGAAAGTCCTTTATCTTTCCCGCACGAGTATTTCCACTGGGACACGCGGCGTAACATAATAATAAATGAAGTATTAGGATAAAACACCAAAAATAATTGAATGAAATCAGAGTGTAAGCTAGGCCAGTTTTAGTCTTCAAATGCATGCCTTTATGATGGGTACAGGGTAGGGTGGGGAACATTTTAAACGAGAACAGAAGTGCGGAAATATAGCGTGTTACACATATTTCTTCATATGACCTTTTATACAGCTCAACTACAAATAATTTTTCCCTCTTTAATACTGACAGGCACCCTATAAGCGCTCTCTCACACGTGAACATGTAAAGTACCCCTACCTGACTGACCCTAGCTCTTCCTTTGTTTCTCTCACCCACTCACACAGACATTTACATGTGTAATGCATGTTTACACAGTGGGCACACACCTGCCCCTGTCACGTAATCATATTGCAGGTAAAATCATATTCCATTATACAACTTTTATAAAGCGTGTCATTGCATTTCTGCGGTTAGCCAAAAGAATACCTGATCTTAGTGATCTAAGTTCCTGACGCATCTAAATACTTTTAAAAAATCTTATGGGTGTGGTTCGTCTTCTTACCTGTTGTACAGCCCGGGTGAGAAAGAAACGTGTAGAGCCGCAAAGTATAGCTTCAAATACGATCGACATCCACAACAGGGTGTAGTCGACACTTGTACCCCCGCCGACCCACAGCTAGTCTCGCTGCTACTGTGTCCCCCGCCAACACACGCCGCTACACGATCATGACACACTGACACACTGGCTGGCTATAGTGGCTGGAGATCAAGGTGTGGGTACACATACTTTTTCTTCTCACTCGAAATATTTACGGTGGGCGCTTCGTGGCCCCCAGGCACATGGTGATTTGTGTGTCAGGTTTCTGTCGACCAACAGTTAATTATCGGCCTGTCGGTGGAGCGACTACCGGCGTCTCCCGCACTTGCATCATGGCGGCCACACACACTCAAGTGTCTTGTGCCGTGTATTCGTGGCCGAGTTTAAGGTTATATTTAGGCCCGTCGTGGGAAATTCCGCCAAAATACTATACACAACACGAAAGGCTCCCTCAAATTCTTTATTCCAAACTTTAAAAAAAAATGTTGCGCACTGTTTTACACCGTCAAAGGAAATCAGTTGTGAGCAGCTTGTGTATGAAAACTGGATTTGAACAGACACATTTTGTGTGGGCGCGCTGTCATCACCATCAACGGCTCATAATAATAATAATTCATACTGACTCTTCTAATTATTTGAAGGTCTTTCCTTCTGAAGATTCTGAACTGATAATTTTTCTTGGTTTTGCTTTTACAGCTTATGTGATGTGAATTATAAAAGTTCTTTGGCGCCTTGAAGATTGTAATCCCTTTTTGTTTTTCAAATTATTCGGTTCACAAATTCAGCCAATTCTTCTGTATGGTTCTGAGGTGTGGGGTCTGTGTGCGGACAACAATATTATTGAGAGTCCATTTATTTGCAATGAAACGTTTCTTGAATGTGACAGTATATAAGAACTCCAAATGGAATGATTTACGGTGAATGTGGAAGATACCCATTGTTTGTAAATGCTTATGTGAGATGTATAGCATACTGGCTGAAAGTTGTAAATCTGCCCCCCCCCCCTCAAGTAGACCTCCAAAAAAAGTGTTAAACATGTTGCTAAATATGCAGAGTAATAACAAGGCCACCTGGGTTAACAACATTATGCTAACACTTTATAAATATGGGTTTGGATTTGTCTGGGAATCTCAGGGGGTGGGCAATGTTAAGCAGTTCTTAAAAGAATTTAAGCTGAGACTTACAGACTGTTTTGAGCAAGACTGGCATAGCAATATATCTAGTAGTCATTGATTTTCATTTTACAGCTCATTTAAGTCTTCTTTAAAGTTAAGCACTTACTTAACTGACATTAAACATATTGCATTTAGAAATTCACTAATAAGGTTTAGGCTAGGAGTTACAAACATAAATTGCCACAAGCAGTGTTACAGCAATGTGTCCACTACTTCGTTAAAATGCCCCAATTGCGATTGTGAAGAGACTGAGTTATATTTTGTGTTCGTGTGCTCAAAATATAAAGATCTACGACACCTGTACATTCCTGAAAAGTTCTATAAGAATCCTTCTCAGTTTCGTTTATCTATTTTATTTGCAAGCAACTGTTTAAATTTAATCCAAAATGTTGCCTACTATCTGTATAAAGCACTGCAGATTAGAGAGAGCAAATAATTTGCAAATTACTGATATTAAATAGCACATTAATGGATGTTGTATTTTTAGTGAAGTAAGGACACTGTATTTATGTATTTTGTACTTTCATTTTTGATTCCCCCTACACCCATTTCCCCAACATCGGTTATGAGCACGAGCCTACTGAAATAAAGAAATCTATCATTTGTCATTGATGTGAATCACAGCATTGAATGTAAGAGGATATTTCACATCAAGTTGACAGGTGGCCATACATATGCCAGCATGCTCACTCTTGCTCACTGTCTCACACACAAATAGAGAAAGCTCTTTCTCTGTGTCACTCACCCATAAGATAAATAGTGTCCTCTTTTAATATTAGTGCAAGTCTTTTATTTTTAAGGCATCATTTATGTGTGTGTGTGTGTGTGTGTTGCATTTTTCATCTGAATGAACTGAAACACCATTCACTTTCCAGGCATGACATCAGCCTCATTTTGGTGTATGAATACTCCCCTCTGAATACTAAGCATTTTTTGATCTTATAAATGTATGCCAGCAAAATATGTGCATGATTTTCTCTCATGTTGTATTAATTAACACTTCAAAGTCTGGGAAATTTCAAAACAATGAAGTCTTTAGAAGCAATAAGGGCTGCCAACCAAAAAAAAATAATAAAAGAAGACATTTCATGATCTGACTGTACCTAATGTGTACACTGTATAGCGTTAATAGGAGATATTAGCATTATCGTCATGTCAAGACTGCAAACTGAACAAAAATTAAAACATAAATGATTGCAAAGTGCAGGAAGAATGTTTCATGAAGCTCCCACTGACACTGAGACACACATTCGGAGCTGTATGCTATCCTACCAAAATTATCAACATCAGCTTAGGACTTCGACACATTAAATCAGGCAGGGCAGCATTACAGGTCCTTCAGATAAGTGTCTATCAGCCAAACATAATGGTGATTCTGATTCAGAAGGAGAAACAAAAGATGGTGACAAATTCTTTTACACAGATGACAAGCTGCTTAAAAAAAATTTGACACAAATAGTTGAGAATTAAGCCACATCTGAAAATGTGACTACTGCTATCGAAGATCTAATAAACAATAGTTTGGCCAAAAGACTTTATAGATAAACAAAAATTAAAAAATAGATGAAAAAACGTTAAGGAAGACAACAGACTCCCAAACTGCAAGATTTTGCAGGTGGCAATGATTAACCCATTAATATCAAAGCACCTGAAAAGCTTATCTACATCTCACCATGATTCAATGTGCTTCACTGCCTCGGTGGCAATAGTACCAATCACTCAGATACTTCTTAAAAATACAAATATAAATTACTGTGACCCCCACTGTCATGGATTATAGCACTGATGTGGTTGCCCTTTATGTTTTAATAACTAGTAAATGATATAAAATGTATCTTTGCAACCACGTTTTACTTCTTACATACACTGAAATTGCAAACTAGCACATTTCAAATCGACCTTCAACAAAAGAGACCTCAGGCTTGCAGGTGTATGTTAATGACAAGAAATATGCTGGAGAGGCTATAGCCATCCCAATGGGCATCAGGATAGCATATAATGTGAGGGAAAACAGGCGTGCTAGTATAATGTGGCAGTAGTGGTATATTTGTAAGTGTGTGTGGGAGAGAGAGATTGATTCTTTATTTCTCCAGCATACTGTAGCTCCAGCAAGGGTGTAAACATCTGTCACTATAATTACACATCTTAGAACATGATCCAATTATAAACAACAAAAATTTTAAACATGCACAAAGAACTCTATACATAAATATACATACACATTACAACAACACCTATTTATATATATCCATTCATACACATACACAGACACCATAACACTTTCACCATAGACTTCAAACACACAGAAAGGAAATCTTAAAAGAGGAAACATCCTCATGGCCATTGAGTGTCAAAACAGTTTTCACCCTCCTCCCAACATCCCCCCAACTCTTACACCATCTCTACAAAACCACCATACATACAAGATCACCGCACACACAAAGTTCAAGGCCACTGCCCAACAAAGCTAACAACCCAAAACAATTAGCATCAAACTGCATGAGAGCAAGAGAAATACATTGAAACTTTATGCTACAAAAGTCTATCTCCAACAAGGATATGAAAAAAAATTAATGTCATCTTACAACACATTAGAGACTTTTGTGTGTAGCTGTAAGACAGTACAAAAGTCCAATCAAAACTGACTTCTAAAAAAAATATTTATGTATAGGAGGTACTACACAAATAAATGAACTTTTCGATAATAACTTGCACACACACACCCTCATACACACACACACACACACACACATTTTAAAAGCCCTTCACAGCCATAGCCAGCAAATCACACTAACCAATTAATACCAACCTCCTTTTTTACAGAATCAAATATATAAAAAGACCAACTTGCAAAATTTTCTTTTCATTTGTACTGCAGAACAGTATTGTTAGGTAATGTTGACCATCATTGAGTTGTTTAACATATTTATTTCTTAAGTCATCATACAGAGGGCAGAAAAATAAAAAGAAAGAGAGATAGAGTGTGCAAGACAGAGACAGAAAAGGCATGAGGGAATAGAACAGTACATGACTAATTAATATAACAAATATGACTAATATTCCTTGAGGTGGAGAAGTCAGCATGATCTGATCATCATCATCATCATTCCTTGTTACTCCTCGAGGAGCATAGGGCCGCAACAACACCTCGCCAGCAGACCCAGTTTGGGGCAGCTCCCCCTCAGTTGGGCCCATGTGGTTCCAGCATCCTTTGCCTCGCTCTCTACTGATCTTCTCCAAGTCTGTTTTGGCCTCTCAACTCTCCTCTTCCCCTGAGGGTTCCATTCAAGTGCCTGCCTGGCAATGGTGTCAGCTGGTTTGCACAGGGTGTGTCCTATCCAAATCCCAGACACTTAATCCCCAGACACTTAATCCCCGACACTTAATCCCCAGACACTTAATCCCCAGACACTTAATCCTCAAAATGAAATTTCAACTCAAGAAATTATGAAGTGAATGAAAAATTTAATTATGAAGTAAATGAAATATTTAATTCAAATAATTATTTTGATGTAAACATCAAAATAAGTTTGACAATTAAAATAATACTTAACTTCAACATTTATAACATTGGGGGCATTTTTGAGGATTAAGTGTCTGGGGATTAAATGTCTAGGGGATTAAGTGTCTGGGGATTAAGTGTCCGGTCACCGTCCTATCCAGCCCCACTTGTCTTGACTAGTGGCATTCTGGCTGGTTCTTTCCCACAGGCTGCTATTGGAGATCTTTTCAGGCCATCTTATTCCCAAAATATGGCGAAGGCATCGGTTGGTAAAGGTCTAGAGCTTGTTTTTGATGGTGTTTGTCAGTCTCCAGTTTTCAGAGCCATACAGTAGGACTGCCTTCACATGTTGAAGATGCGGGTCTTAATGCGGAGTGATAATGCTAGGGAGTTACAGATTGGGCGTAGGGTGTTTAAAGCATGCCTGGCCTTGTTTATGCGGCTTCTGATGTCGTCGTCCGCTCCACCGTCCTTGTTGACGATGCTCCTCAGATATGTGAAGCGGTCTGCTTCTAGGATGTTCTCTCCTTGAAGATGGATTGGAAGTTCCTGCTTGTTGCTGATTTTCATCACTTCAGTCTTCTTTCTGTTGATCTTTAGGCCGGTCTTCTCTGCTTCCTCTGATAGCTTGCTCGGTTTGGTTTGTGCATGGTGCTGCCGATGAGATAGGAGACTAATGTCATCTGCAAAGTCCAGGTCCTCTAACTGTTTGGTGAAGGTCCACTGGATACCGGTGTTGTTGTCTTGGGTTGTCTTATGCATAATCCAGTCTATGACCATCAGGAAGACTGTCGGCGATAATATGCAACCCTGTCTTACGCCAGTCTTCATTACAAAAGGTTTAGTGAGTTTGCTATGATGGATAACTTGGAAGGACGAGTCTTCATACAATCCCTGGATGATGTTTATGAATTTCGGCGGAATACCATAGTAGTTCGTTCATCAGCCTCCAGATGACGCCCCTGTCTACAAAATCTCAAAATCCACAAAAGGGAAGATTGCAATTTGATGGACTGTTCTATGATGATACGGAGGGTTGCAATGTGGTCAGTGCATGACTTATCCTGGCGAAACCCTGTTTGTTCTGGTCTCCGTCTCTTGTCTAGTGCCTTCTTCAGTCTCTTTAGTATCATCTTTGTCAGGACTTTGCTGGGGATGGACAGCAGCATGATCCCCCGCCAGTTGTTGCACTGGGAGAGGTCTCTTTTCTTTGGTAATTTGACCAGGTGGCCTAATCTCCAGTCTGTTGGGACTAGCTCTTGTTTCCAGATCTTGTGTAGGAGGGGCTGTAAAATTGTTGTTATTTCTGGGTCTGTCTTTAGTGCCTCTGGGGGTATGCCGTCCGGGCCTGCTGCTTTGCCATTTTTTTGATAGCTTTGATGATTTCTGTCTTAGTGGAAGGGCTGGAGTTGACGTGAAGTTGTGCAGTTGCTGGTCGTATGTCAGGTAAGGATGGTGGATGAGGTCGATTCAGCATCTCTTCGAAGTGCTCCATCCAGCAGTCTCCTTGTCTTGCATCGTTTTTTATGGTCTTGGCGCCTTTGTCTTTCACCAGCTTGTTTGGGTTTAGGGTCCTGCCTGACAGAGTCCGTGTTATTTCGTATAATCGCTTCATGTTTCCCTGTATGGCTGCTGTCTCTGCTTCCTCTGTCAGTTCATGGATGAAGCGTCTCTTGTCCTCCTTTACCGAACTCTTCACTTGGCGGTTGGCTTCCCAGTATTTTGCACTGAGACCTTCTTTCTCTTGCTGGTCTTGGCACTGGTTGAGCTTCTGTTTCAGTCCTTTTCTTGATTAAATCTTTGCCCAAGTCTCTGGAGACATCCATTCCTTTTGTTTTCTTTCCCTCTTCCCTAGAACATATTTACAGGTTGTCTTCCAAATGCTCTTGAGTGTTGACCAGTGTTCTTCCACTGATTCTTCAGTCAGTCCTGAAGGGACCTCATACTTATTCTTAATTTCACAGTTATAAATTTCCCTTGTCTCCTTGTTCTTTAGGTACTGAGTATTGAACTTGTGGTGTGGTCTGCCTGCTGTATCGATGAAGGATTTCAGCTTGATCTTGAAGACTGCTATTAGAAGCTGGTGGTCTGAAGCAACATCTGTTCCTCTTCTCACTCTGACATCTTGGAGACTCCTTCTCCACTTTCGACCAACCGTTATATGGTCGATCTGGTTTTCTATCTGGCCATCTGGGGAAGTCCAAGTTGTTTTGTGTATATTTTTGTGTGAGAATACAGTGCCACCAATGACGTGGTCATTGAAAGTGCAGAAGTCTGTGAATAGCTCCCCGTTTTAATTGCAGGTGCCGACGCCAGGTCTTCCCATGATGAGCTCCCTGTTGGTGTTGTCATCTCCAACTTTGGCATTTAGGTCTCCTATAATGATCTTCAGATCATTTAAAAAAAAGAGGCTTCAAATGAAAAAGGACAACATGTTTGGGAGAGTAACATGATCAAACGTAAAAGTAAAATGGTGTAGCCGGACTGACCGGCCACTACACTTACACTTACACTGCCCTAGCGCCATAAATAAGTCCGTTCCTCTTTCTTGTCCCAGGGGAGAGGTTCTGGCTCTCGTTAGTCGGGTGCGTTGTCTCATATCCTGCCTCGCGTTGTGTTCTTTTTTCCATCTACGGCACCCACACTCAGCCGACCTTGGAGTCCAAAAAATACCCTGCTTTTCTCTAAACCAAAAGTGTGTTCTCTGCGGTGTATATTTCTCAGCTCCTTGATCTTCGTGTGTGTTTTGCTGCTCGACACGATTACGATGGATGACACAATTTCTTTCTCTCTACTGATTCTCATTCATCTCGTTCACACGACGAGGACAAATACCTCACGCAAGTATACCGACTAAGACACTTACACAAATAAGTAAGTTCAAAGACATAGATTTATTTACATAATTTACACCTACAGCTGCTATTATTCCTATTCTAACTAACCTACCTAGCTAAATCCTAACACATAACTCCCTTGGGTGGGGAAAGAGGGGGTTGAGTGATGAGAGTGCTTTTCAGCCTGCCCAGTCGCCTTTCGGCAAACAGGTACCTCTCGTACTCAGGGTGGGTAGAGGGAAGGGGGTGGGGAACAAGAGTGCTTTCCAGCCCGGTCCAGTCGCCTTTCGGCAAACAGGTACCTCTCGTACTCAGGGTGGGTAGAGGGAAGGGGGTGGGGAACAAGAGTGCTTTCAAGCCCGGTCCAGTCGCCTTTCGGCAAACAGTACCTCTCTTGTAGTGACCAGCCGTCTTTCGACAAGCAGGTCCAGAGACTGACTTTTCTCTGGTATTTATACTGGAATAGCTGGGTGCTACGTCATCCGTTGTGTGGTCAGCCTGCCTCGCGACGCTCCACTCGCGCGACCAAGCGTAGGGTGGAAGGGGGTGCAGGGTAGAGGGAGAAAGCAATGTCCGCGGCACAAGCTGCCTATAGTAAATGTAAGCTTTAAGAGGTCAAGTTCATGCTTTCTGTATAACATTTACAATGGAAATTCTAAAGAGTGACGGTTATTTGCTGATTTTGTGAAGGCATCCCTGGCCTGGTTGAACAGCAGAGGTCAAGAACCTAATCCTCCTGGTCTGCAGTACACTCTTTAATTAAAAAAAATACTTGGAATTAAACATCTTTGTGTTTTCTGGATGTCTGACATTTTTCGTTGTTTTAGTTAAAGAGAGACACATACTCAAACGCGCGTGCACACACACACGCACGTACAAACGCAAAACAGACACAATCTAGGTTTACACTGAACACTAATATTTTTTTACTGAAGGCAGGCAGGTAAGTAGGCAGGCACGCGCGCGCGCGCACACACACACACACACACACACACACTTATCAGAACGTGATGACATAGCTTCCATATCTGGAACTACTGTTTGCAGGCAAGATAATGACTCAGAGATGTGCTCCTCCATCACAGTCGTTATCCTTATGAGCTCACAGTCACCCCCACCTCCCCTTGTGATTCGGTTTAACCGTTTTCTTTTCTTTCCCGCACTGCAACGAATGAGAGACTTCCAGGTGTGATACCGCCACACAGTAGAATGCAAGGTTTTTGTTTTACTGCAGTTATTCTAGTCATACCATGCTTACTGGGCAGGACCACAGCCCAAGCCCAAACTACTAAGGTAAGCTGTCGGACGTTAATTGCTGCAGAAGAAATGTATCTAAAGCAGGCACACGTGCAAACTGTACATCAGCTGCGATTTTTGTTCTTCCTGTAGATCTGTCTAAAGATGAAACCCACATGCACAGAGATAGTATTTCCCTTAGATATAAATAGTGTGCTTAGCAAATAAAGAAATAACTTCTTTTAGTTGTTTGTCATACATCTATTTCAGGCTGGAACATTTGTGATCAAAAAAGTATATCGTGTGATCCGAAAAGACAGAGTAGACTTCTTCGTTGACTTCTTTCCAAAACAACCAGCACCAACGGTTGAACCGACAATGACGCTCAACTATTGGGCAACAAATCGTGAGTAAACTACAGAAAAACACAGCCCATTTGGCTGTCCTCTGCTTACCTGTCTCTTTCTTTCTTCCTTCTTTCCTATCTTTCTTTCTTTCTTTTCCTAAGTGCGTGGAACTGACATGCCTGTTTATCTTTTATCTGTTGATCGAGCTGCCACCTTGTACTTGTGCCTGAACAAATAGCTATCTTCACGCCCTTAGTTCAAGTGGAGAGTTTGAGATCTATACCTGAGAAAGCACGGGGAGTAACTGCATTGTAGTCACACTCACTAGCCTCCCTTAGGCTTTGCGCTATCTCTTGTGAGACATATTGGAACTTTAGTAACTGCAATGCCTAACTATACGGCAAGTTTTTAAGAGCATCTTTATTGAGAACTTAATTCTTCTCCCACCCTCCCCCAGTACGTTAATTATGATCTGTTATGTGCATGTTGCATTTATGTGTATGACTATTTTTTAAGTATCTTGTAAATGTCTATTTTGTCTTCAGCCTGAAACTTTTGTTGGGAAATATGTTATATAAGTGCACTATATTATTATTATTATTACATGCACAACATAAAGCAAATCTTAAGGGTAGCTTTTGGAAGTGTGCATATTATTTACTAAAGATGTGAAAAAAATACCTGATTCACAATGCTAATGCAAAGATTG
This sequence comes from Marisa cornuarietis, assembly GCA_004794655.1. Taxonomy (NCBI): domain Eukaryota; kingdom Metazoa; phylum Mollusca; class Gastropoda; order Architaenioglossa; family Ampullariidae; genus Marisa; species Marisa cornuarietis. The sequence goes on from SMMW01000064.1 coordinate 237,003, forward strand.
ATCAGCAGCTTGTAAAAGGTAACAATTTCCCTCTCAACTACCCTTTGTTTAAGGGCTAACCCGATTGCTCCGCAAAAATCGCTGTAAACAGAGCAGAAAGTATCACAAAAACATATTCCGGTGGTATTTTATGGCAAAGAGGCATACAAGATTTTATATCAATATTTTTCTCTGAAGCACACCTGGATTTGTCGAGAAAACAGAAAGTGAGGAAAGGCAAGTATTTCCAAAAATACCATCATTTGCATGAGCTGAAGTCGAAGAGAAAAGATGCAATCCTCGGTAAAAGAAAAATGATCAGGACAAATTGTACTGTTGCTGAATGTTCTCTTCAACAATCGTTCAAAAGGGATTGTTATCCAGTCACTTATGAGCAAGATTTGGACTTTCCATACAACAAAAAGATCTTCTTCCTACAGCAGTGCTTACTATACAAAAGCACGAGATGTTAAAACCAACTACGACTGCTGGTAGATCAAGCATCAGATATACAACATCGACAGTTTCTACACCGTCTGGTCTACAAGTAACATCGTGTGACAGTCACAAACACATCATCAGTTGTATCTTTATTCAGCATAATGCTAACAACAACTGACAGTTTGAGGGCATCATTGATGTGCGTGATCGAAACAGCTAAAAAAAAAAAATTGAGGGTGATAAACGTATAAGGAGCTTAAACCGGAACACCTGCGAGTACAGTCAGTAAATAGAAAACTTTGCATGCAGCTAAATGAGGAAGAAATAAGTTTTTACATCGATAAACATGTTCAAACTATCAAATTTTTCATGGTTAAAAAGTCATTATCAGCAGTCAGTTATAAGTATAAAATGAAACTGCAATGCTTAAAATTAATTATCAAATAAAACAACGTATATTTTAAGTGTTTTATTTTGCTGAAGTGATGACGTAGGGCGCAGGTTCCAGTGACGCTACACGTTGCGCTCTCGTCGCTTTCTCACAACGGGTGGACCTAGAGGTGTGCCATTCTTGTTGCCGTACGTCTTCCATACCCGTCGCGGATCTCAAACTATTAGAAAATTAAGTTTCTTCATGACTTAAATCATTTTTTTTTATTTAACAGGTACAAAAATATCAACCCCAGGTGTGTTTGTAGAACCGCGTTCAAGTCATATTAAAGGTGAGTTGCTCGTTGGTTTTTCTGAATGATACGTTTACATTACGTAACCTTGGCAACATGCGTAAGTGTGATTGTTTGCCTCTGAATAGCCTGCTTTCTATTACTACCCACATTTGGCAAGTTCCCTATCCACCTTTACCACTTTTACAAACACGTAAATAACTGTCTATCAAATATCAAGCCCACCCACACCGAGCCATTCTACAGCGTGCCATCAACTTACACAGCATGATCGAAGATAACGAGAGAGAGAGAGAAAGAGAGAGCATGCATACAACATCTGCATTACACAGAAAAGGACCAAAGTGAAGAACAGTTAGGGAATAGAATAATAAGAGATCTACAAAATATAAAACTGCACAGAACACCCCTTTATGCGAGGGTCACGGGAGCAAGATTTTAGAGAGGAGGACAACAACCAAAAGCTAGCAAGCACACAGTTATCACTGACCTCACGATAATGCGCAGCTCTCACGCGCTGTTGCTCCCACTCTTGCCAGCGCCCCGCAGGAAGGAAGGAACTAAAGAAGGAAGTTTCGGACGAAGTTAGAGGAGCAGCAGCTCTGCTATGCAGGCGCCATTTCTGAGCATGGAAACACGTCTAGAATCTCCGGAGTCGAGAGCATCAATCGAAACATATTGTAACAACCATCTTTTTAAAACAGGAAAAGGTTATTTATAGGAGGGGAGGTGTCCCCTGTGGTCATCGGAATCGTCAACACGTTGATTGCGCGTGTATCCTTCATAAACAAGACAGACTTTTGCCCTTTCTCTGCTTTATTCGCAAAGACAATTTTCTCGTCCTGCAGACTTATATACTAAGTATGCTATAGTAGTTTATCATGTCCCATGTAAATTAAAGTGGTGAAACTGGTAGATCTATCTATCTATCTATCTATAAAAAAAACTACTACTGTATTTGGAACTATAGCATTAACATGTCTGGCCTTCGATTATAAGCTTGATAACAAGACATGTGATGTCATTAGCTGTCTTGTGTTTCTATTACTTTTTTTTTTTTTTTTTTTGACAGGTCTTCTGCAAAACGATTTCACGTCAAAAGGCTTGGCCAAAGTTTCTTTCAACAAAACGGACTTTCTAGACTTCGTAAATGGTTATATGGGCTTGCCTTATCAGCCAATAATTAAGATTGGATTTCCAGATCACTGCTACTTCTTCCTTCGCTTCCGCGTGGACTTTGAATGGAAAGTAGATGAAAAAATCAATGTCATACTTAAGACAAACAGCATATCTTTTCCGAGGGGAGAGCATTTATATTTCAACATAACTAAAAAAGACCCAAAAAACGCAAGTAAGAATATTCGTTTATGTGTCCGAGAAAGAGAGAGAGAACACAGCTGTTTGGGAAGTTTTGAGAATGATATCCATATATGGAGAAAGAAATGAGAAGTGGTGGTTATGTAGTACCCTCGGGTTTCGCGTGCCGGTGGCGCAACCATAAGTCCATAATTAGTAGTTAGTAGTCTTCGTGAATTAGTAGTTAGTAGTCTTCGTGAAGTTTCTCGCTGCATCTTCCCTCCTACCAAAGAGCTAGATTGCTCTACTCTAAACTTAACAGCCTCAAATCCACCCGTAACGCAAACTCGAATGCATCCCATAAGTACACTCAAATCCACCCTCTTGGCACAGCAGTTAGTGTCCTCGTCTGTTGGTCCTCCGCCATGCCTTAGACACATGCTGAGCCCACGTAAATTGAGGCAAAGTATTGCAGTGGATAGGTACAACTTGACATGTAACTATCATCCCGATAGAAGGGAAGCGGATGGCCGAGTGGTTAGAGCGCTGGCGTCCGAACCGAGAGCGCGCTGGTTCAATGCTCGATAAGCGCAGCAAACTTCCCCCAGTCGACCCAGCTAACGGGAATGGGTACCTGACTCCATGGAGGGTTGGGGAAGGTAAGGCAGCGAGGGAGAGGAGATTGGCACCACCCTCATGTAAAAGCTGCCCCCGAGAAAAGTGGGGTCTCTAACACCTCACTCCCCAACCACCTGAACAGGTTATGGGATGACCTTTACCTTTATCATCCCGTTCTTGCATACACCATCTCTTTCTTTTGATTCCGTATTTTTACAGTACATTTTGGGTTTGTTTTTTTTTATTCAAAGAATTTCTGAAACAAATAAAGAAATAATGCAAACTGTAATAGGTTTTACGCAGACATATCATATATGCATCATGTGCATATCTGTTTGGAATCATCATTTATCTTCCTACGTGCTTAACAAGTTTTGCACAGAGATATACTATGAACAATATTATTTACATACATATGTTTGAAAACATCTGCTCATCTTTTTTACGATGACTAAGAACTGATAAAGTTGAAGGTGCACATGGGGGGTATTAAAATAAGAACAAGGTGTTAGTATATGTTTTATGGGACTAAGCGTGAAGCCCACGAGTAGCTAACTCCTGTGATTAAAAAGGATGCAGTCTAGATAACAGCCCGGGATTAAAAGTTCTTAATTGTCTTCGGTAGTTTGATCGTTCTGTTGGTTGCTGGTGTGTATGCGTGCATGCATGAAGGAGAGATTGCTTTCTACTGCTTTGACAATGTGGGATAACCATGCGATGCTAACCCACCCTCTCTTCTGTCATATTTCAGGGAACAATGTCATGGAGTTCTTAATTCCCGAAGTTTTCGAAGAAACTGCGGACTTCATCAACTTTTCGCGGATTCACATCAGTCTCTTTTTCATCGACCCTTGTCACGAAATAACGTCTGCGTACTTTGGAGTGAGATATAAAAATCTCCCCATATTTTTTGAAGGATCTCGACGCATTTCAGACCGGGGCTGGGGTAAAATGATTATTGTGAGAACCAATGTTCACATCTGTGTCTTTTTTACGAGCTCATATTATTTTTTTTTGTAAGTTGTAACATCAGTCTTTTATTTCATTTTTTTACATATTTTATGTTGATGTCTTTTATTTATTTATGGATTTATTCATTCCAATTTGACAGATGGAAGGGCTGTAAAATCGTGGAGTAGTTTTGATTATTATTCACTTCTTCTTGCCGAAGCTTCTTGGTTTCCTCCGCTATTAACACATCTCGATGTCGCTCAGCTTTGTGCCTAGATGCATGCTACACATAATACTGGGGAAGAATACATGGAGAGATACTGACAAACATAGACACAAACAAGTTCGTCCTTTTCGTTTCCTTGCTGACCCCGCTCTCTCAAAAAGATGTCTTCAGCGGGCATTAAAATTGTTGATAATCCCATTTTTATCTTTTTTCACAGTTTTATGATGACTACGAATTTATTACTGTGAATAAAGACCATACGACAAATGTAAGCCTTCCAATAGAGAACTCGTGTGATGGCGACACGTCTGATGACTATTTCTTTCCGCAAGGCTACGTGTCCTTGCGCCGAAGAGCTGTTTTTTCAAAGCGAAGCCATATAATAGACGAGGTAAGTCGGTCTTTGACCAAGAAATTATTTGACTACAAATTATCGTAAGTGCATCAAGACAAAGGTCAAGAACTTTTATCCCCCCCCCCCTGCTTTCTCCTTTCTTGTTCAGCACTTGGCCCATTGCGGCATGATATCCCAATAAAATTGTCTGTTCCTGAAGAAAGGGGTGTCTGTTTTTGGAGATTTCATACCCACACCTTCACTTATTCAAAGAGAGAGGGAGAGAGAATGCTGATGTAAAGGATGCTTGCACCTGCTGAATGTATAAATTGACATTGTAGACTTTTTCCTGTTATTAAGTCTTGTGCACATGAGTTTGAAAACGCGGGAGCTTCGGGTACAAAGATAAATTGATGATGATGATGATGATGATGATGATGATGATGATGATGATGATGATGATGATGATGATGAAAAGGAGGAGGAGGATGTAGTCTTTTTTCTATGCAATATTTTATCTTTCACTCCTCCAAAATAAATTCATTAAAGACCGTACAGAGAAGGGTGAAATATTTAGAAACGATTAAAAGCAAATTAAAGATTTATAACACTTATTACCTAAGGAGATTAAAGAATTGTTCTTTGTTGCAGCTCTCCTCGAAGGTTGTCCTTAAATTTGGATATCGCGGCCACCCATATGGTTTTTTTTCAGATTATGGTTCTATTTGGGAGGAAACGACAGACAAAGACGGAATCAAAGACTGCAGATACTTTGGTGATTCCTGTGTAATCACGTGCAAGTTCGTCGGCGCCAAAATAGCAAATGTCAGTATCGGAAAGGTCAGTACTTTTTTTTATTAAATTGTCATATGGTCGGTTACTCGATTGATTAGGTAGCTCGTTGCTATGACACCTAGCATCTACATCACTGCTTTGTATTCAAGGAGAGCATTTGTACTTTATAACCGACATGCTATTGTTTTGTGTTTAGTCTTATTGAATGGTGTTGAATGGTTTGAAGCATATTTCCACTGATACCAGTGAAAAGGCTTTACTGCGAAATGAATCCGAGGACCTGACGAAACAATTCAACCACGGACTTGTATTACTGGACTGCTTGCAGACGATTTTTTTTTTTTCAGTAAAGTCATAGAACGAGGCTGGTTACGAAATAGCTTCCGGTTTAGTTACGTTTCAGTTTTACTACTAGAACGAGGCTGGTTACGAAATAGCTTCCGGTTTATTCACATTCATTGTTAAGGCTCGCCGAGACTAACAGCGTACAACTTTGCAAGAGGCTCAGCGTTGGTCTCGGCAGACAGACAGCAATCCACCTATACACGTCCGTGATTCAACAGATTGAAAACTGCATTCATACTGAAATTTTTGGGAGACATTTAATAATAATAATTGAGAATTTATAAAGCGCAGTATCTCAGCCAAAGGCGGACTCATTGCGCTGAACAAGATCACGAACTAGTCACAAAGATGTCGAAGGAAGAACAATGCGAAGACTCGCTGCGCTCCGCCAGTAAAGGGAGATCACTGTAGATAACGGCAACGACTCCAGAGAATAAAGGTTGGTGACACCAGGAGAATACTGAGAAGATATTGAGTAATCTTGAGAATATGAAGAAATGTTATCATATGAAAACTGCGAAAGGGTGATCGTCACTTCAGTTTATTCACCGCAACTCACAGTCGCTGCCGAAGCGAGTGAAGGACGGCGGAGTGGAATCCAGCAAATAGATCCAAACAATTTGCACTTCAATATAACATTATATACAATCTAGCTGTAAACCAGATGACGATAACGCAGCAAAAGCGCATGTAAACATGAACGTCCAACACTTTTATCTAAATCGAAGCACGACCACAAAACAAACAAAATCAAGGAGAGCCGACCCCCTCGGTCGGTTGGTCGTCACTTGCCGGCACCTGTTGTTGGGGGGATCACATGGATAGACGCGGCAGCTGACAGGGCCCGCCACTCTTGCCTATTTTGGGCGATAGTCAGCAGGTCCTGTACAGGACGACCAGTTCTTCCTCTGGACACCGCGGTGTAGGCCACACTCCAGGGTGCCTTGAAGGACAGTCTTCGACAAGGTGTCGTGCCGGGTCATATGGCCAAAGAAGACCAGCTTAGCTCGTTTGAGTGTTGTTAGTAGAGGTTCCTGGTGTTCTACGAGTGTGGCCATCTTGTTTCTTACAAAGTCGTTGGTTTTATGTTCTTTGTATGAGATCCGGAGCAGCCTCCTCAGGCACTTGTTCTCGAATGCCTGGATTTTCCATTCCGCTTCGGCAAGCAGAGTCCACGTAGAGCAGTACCAGGGATTTGTACAGCCTGTACTTGGTAGTGAACATTATCTTATGGCTATTCCAGATCCTATCTAGCCTAGCCATTGCTGCTGTTGCTGTTGCAATCCTGATGCGGATATCTAGCGTGGAGCTGCCGTCCTCGGAAAAGGTGGATCCCAAGTATTTGAAGCTGCCTACCTCTTCGAGCTGTACCCCGTCCATATAGATCTCTGCTTTGCCGTTGCCATTGATCATAACTTTGCTCTTTTCAGCGCTGGTCTCCATTCCATATGCATTTGAGGTGTCTGTCAGCCTGTTGGTGTTGACTTGCAGTTCTTTGTAAGTACCTGCTAACAGATGTATGTCATTTGCAAAGCGTAGGTTGCAGATTGGTCTTCCACCAATTGAAATAGAAGTATGATGGTCGTGAAGAGCTTCGAGCATGATGTTTTCCAAGAATATATTAAACAGCACCGATGATAGGGGACATCCTTGACGTACCCCTACTGTGGTGCGAAAGTAAGCTCCTGTTTGGTTGTTTAGCAATACTGTACACGTTGAGCTAATATTTAATGACTTAACGATTTAACGACTTTGACGAGGCCTTCTTCGATGTTGAATTTTTGCATCACATGCCATAGACCCTCGTGCCAGACTCTGTCAAATGCCTTTTTAAAGTCAACGAAGTTGTGGTAAAGGTCCCGCTGGTGCTGAGGATGCTTTTCTATAAGAAGACGACAGTTGAAGATCTGCTCAACTGTACTTCTGCGTGATCTGAAGCCAGCCTGTTCTTCTGCTTGCAGCTCTTCTGCGGTGGTTCTGATGTGGTTCTGTATTACCTTCAGCATGACTTTGCTTAGGTGGCTGATAAGGCTAATGGTTCCGTAGTTCTGGCACTGTTTGCTGCTTCCTTTCTTTGGGAGGGGTATGATTAGTGACTGCGTCTATTCTTTATGCCATTCCTTTCGCTTACTTTATCATTGATCATTTCCCACTGATATTTTGTACATTCTTTTGCACTTTTATGTCACATCAAATAGTGAAGCTAGAGGAAACCAAGGGGCAGGAATCAAACTTCAGTGGCGAGGAGCGACTAGAATGTTTTGACTGGCGAGAAGCTTTTGCCTTTAAGTTTATTGACTGATTGATCGATCCCCCCCCCAGTCGCAATCAATCTCATGGAAATTTAAATCACTCGCCGATAGCAATGGGCATGTTTCAAGTCGTCATGTCTGAGAGTGGACGCATGGAGTGCTGATGCAAGAGACCTGTAAATCTTTGTCCATTGATGCCTGGAGACGGCATTTTCGTCGCCTAGAATACAGGAAATCACTCCTCCAAACCCGCTAGCTGGGTTACCCCCGCGGCAACATAGAATAACAAATAATATGTTTCATGTCTTCGTAGCTATGAAGCTATACATACTTCGCGGATATTGTTATGTTATCTTAGCCCAGAGCATCTTTGCCACTGCTTTGCAACTATGGACCCAGAAGTCAAGCAACATCCCCAGGGAATGGAGACTGCTTTAAAACTTCGTAGGAGACAAGGCGATTACCCTACGCAATACTTTTAACTTTCTTTTTGACTTAAATATGTCCTTTTAGTAGAGAGATTTACGGGCTCAAAACGTTATAAATTATAACCGGGATTTTTCATTCCAGCTGCCGACTGAGCTGATTACAACTCAGTCAAACAGAGTGCAAAAGTCTTTGTGTTGCTGTTGTTGTTGTTGTTGTTGTTGAATGACTGGGCTACTCTTTGTTTCTGGTTCTCCAAATTACAAGATACTATTTCCTAAATCTGAGTCAACACATAGATGTTTTTTCTTCTTTTGCGGCTACTAAGCTGTACTTTCAGGCTAGCCTTAAGGACATGAGACGTTATGTCCTTTACCTTTTTCTGTTATACAACTTTTTTGAGTTCACGGGGGCGGGTGAGGGTGGGATGCATTTTTGCCATTTGCCATTTGCTGTTATTCAGTGAGTATTTCTGGTCTTCTAGGCCACAGACATAGACTGATGAATGCTAACATTTGACAGGCTTTTAGATACACAACACGCATATTAGCACCTTCAAGTCACTTACCTTAATGCCCATCTGCCCTCACCAGAATACCATCCCTTCCAACACTGACAAACTTGCAACTTGTTTTTCGCAGGTTGTGGGGGAAGATATGGAGGAACTTCATTTGGAGACTCCTCGCACGTTTGAGCGCACGAAGATGAGCATCAGGTTCGGGCTTGGAAAGAACAGGGTCAACGAATCCTACTACTGCCAGATGTATTACGGGTCTCCAAAGCCTATCAACGAGACGCAAATCGATTTTACCGTAATCTTTTAGCAGGGTTACATTTCATTTAGTGTTTGATGACCGAGAGCAAGAAGATCGCTGCAGCCACGACAGCCTTAGACGCCATCTTGGTAGTTTTGGTAGAGGTTGAGCAGATAGCTTATTCACAATGATTTCGCTATTCTGATGGCCATTACAGTCTAATGACTTCAGGCAGTAGTAATTTGGCCTGCGCAAAAGAGACAGCTGTAGGCATACTCAACTGGAATGTTTATCACTAAGATGTCATGTGACCTCACGACATTTCATACATCGTAGAAGCATATATATATATATACACATATTATGAACACAAACTCTCTCTCTCTCTCTCTCTCTCTCTCTCTCTCTCTCTCTCTCTCTCTCTCTCTCTCTCTCTCTCTCTGGCGTATACATTACAAACTCAAGCCGTGGTTTTAGCAGTGAGAGCAGAAACCTGGTGTTTGCTTTTATCTAAATAAATGAATTCATTCTCTAGCTGCTCGCGGTTATTAAGAATGGTTTTTAAAGAGAAATAATCCGGGCTTATTAATGCTGGCTTTGTTAACTACTTTTGCGAATGCAAATAAACTTTGAATTATAAGCAATCTCTTGTTCTTTTCTGTAGAAGAATACTGTTTTATGATTCAGAATGTTTTGTTTGTAAATAATGTTCAAATCAATGTCTTAGATGTTGTGCATTTTGTGAAATTTATGGGCGCCTTCGATTTTTTTTAATGTTGAAAAATAAAATATTCACAAAATTTAAAAAAACGTAAAAAAAATCCAATTCTGACCTGATCTTGAAATTTTAAAATGATTTACAATTCTCATAGGTCTTTCTAGTGATATAGGTCTCATCTCTCTAGGTGTGACATCTAAAAATCGTTGGTCCATGCTACCATTCCTAATCAATATGTAACTCAGGACGTAGTGGACTGACCTGCGTACAGACCTCTCCTCTCTGCGCGCATCTGTGTATGTTTCTCTGTGTGCGTAGACTAGAGTCACGAGACCAACAATATCTGAACAACTTGCTGGGATGATGTGGTCTTAGTGGGGACGATGTGGTCATGGCTGGGACGATTTGACCCAAGCAGTTGAGAAATATGGTCTTTGGACGATTTGACCCAAGCAGTTGAGAAATATGGTCTTTGGACGATTTGACCCAAGCAGTTGAGAAATATGGTCTTTGGACGATTTGACTTAAGCAGTTGAGAAATATGGTCTTTGGACGATTTGACCCAAGCAGTTGAGAAATATGGTCTTTGGACGATTTGACCCAAGCAGTTGAGAAATATGGTCTTTGGACGATTTGACTTAAGCAGTTGAGAAATATGGTCTTTGGACGATTTGACCCAAGCAGTCGAGAAATATGGTCTTTGGACGATTTGACTCAAGCAGTTGAGAAATATGGTCTTTGGACGATTTGACCCAAGCAGTTGAGAAATATGGTCTTTGGACGATTTGACTCAAGCAGTTCAGAAATATGGTCTTGGGACAAATTGACTCAAGCGGTCATGGGACGAATTAAATGACCAGCCACCGCATTAAATAAATAATCAGCATATAAATAACATTGTTGACTGGCTTCTGTTAAAACAACTCAAACCCACATCAATGTCGAGTAACTTCTCAGTGGAGCACACAATATACAATATACATCATATACAATATACATCATATACAATCCAACTATTGTTGAAAAATTATTTGTGCACCACGCATTAAAGCTGGGGAACTCGTCGAAAGAATGGATTCAAAGTCAATCATTGTAAGGGTCTGGTCCAATGTATAATTCAGACAGTGGAAATATATACTCTAACATAGCTTACTTCACTTTCTCAGTGATGGCAAATTAGAAAATATTTAGGCTGCCATTCATGTAAGAAAACTCGAACTCTTGTTTGTTCCTTTTTTAAAATTAATTTAGCATTGTTTTACTTTTTTCAAAAATAGTTCTTGCGGGTGTTTTGTGATAAAGTGTAGAAAATGATACATGACCCTGAATCAAGTGCCTCATCCTTGTTAAGTTCTTTCCTGTCTCTTTGATTTTTTTCTCGCTAGCTTTATAAAGTTTTTCATTAATAAACAACAGTTTTACAGTGGAGAAGGAATTTATGGGAGAAATTGTGGAAGAAATGGCAAACAATAAAAAATAGTATTGCTGGTCATGGTGGATAAAGGATCACTTTTTTTGAATTTGCCAAAATCCTTCCCAAGAAGGGAAGTTTTATTCCAACTTACACCATAAAGCAATATTTGAAGAAAAAATGTCACATGCAGCCTTTATGAAAAAAAGAGTTTAAATGCTGACTTTTTCTTTAAAAGCAAGCTTGTTTTTCTTTCTCCCACCCACAAAACTAACTTTTGAGCCTCAAATTATCACCCACGGTGTCTGTTTTCAACTATAATTGTCTCAGTCATGAAGTCTTCAGCATATAAATAGATTAGTCTTGTGACAAGTCCATACCTTTGCATCATAATACATGTAAATATATATATATATATATTAATTGCCAAAGTGCTTCCATGTTTCCCCAAAAATAAGACCAACTCTTACATTAATTTTTTTCTCCTAAAGGGCTTATTTTCAGGGGATGTTTTATTTTTTCATTTTTCATGTGCAAAAATCTACATTTATTCTAATGATTATAGTCATGTCATCTTCTTCTGAAACAAAAACATGAAAGTTCCTTGAAGAAACTATAAGGTATAAAATAAAATTATTTACAATCTTTTACTTTCCCTGCACTATCATTTCTTCCTCGCATCTTTTTCTTTTTTTCTTTTGTTTTCCCTCTCCTGCAATTAATTGTATTCATTTCACTACAAATCATTTCTTTTTTTACACTTAAAGTACACCTCTGCTGTTAAATAAAATAATATATATATATTTTTAAAAAAAGATGATGTGAAGGGCAGGTAACACACCAGCATGCTTTAAGTTCCACAAACTTTTGTGAAAATTATTAAATTACTGGCGGTTCACTCGTTCATACAGATGCACATATTCTCTATTAAATCTGATATTCGTTTTCACAAATTCTTCACTAACCAAGCTAGCACCTGCTGAACACCAAGCAGAGAGCACTGCATGCTCGTACCTGACAAAAGGACAGGGACTCATTTATTTCCAAGCTTTCACCAAGCAAATCCAATGAAGTTATTTTTTACAGATTTAACATTCACTAATAATGTGTAATCCTCTTACATTCTTGACCTATTTATACCTTCTGTTCCATTACTATAACAAAATAATTTTTTCTCTTCAAATTCTTGTTCCTTGAATATCATGAACACACGACGGATCACCACCCTTTTAACGGTATTATTTGTATTTCGTATAATAGTTGTTTTGTGTGCGACAACTGAGTATCAACTGACTCGCTCAAGCTTCAAACTCTAATTTAAGTTAATAATAACAGACAATAAGTTCTCATGGCATCTATATGTTGCGGCTACAGACAGTTTGTGTTGGTTGTTTTGTTGTTGTTATTGTTGTTGTTGTTTTAAATTTTGGACGGTGGGTGGGGGAGTGTAATCGTAAAGTGTTTGCACTTTTTATGAAAAAGAACTTGTCACCTTTTCCGGTTAAATCTATGGAGGCTTGATCTGTGTTTTCTAACATGTCGGAAATGATCTCCTTTCCCCACCAGCCAAAAAAGAACTGCGAGAGAGTAAGCAGAGGGCTAGCCGAACTATGCCGGCTATGGTGGAGGTGACAGAAGCTGTCCAGTCAGACTGAGTCACTTTTGGATAGAAGCACTCTGAGGTATTCTTCGAGTTCCTTCGTGACTGATTATCAGTCGTGTGTGTGATTTGTGTGGTACAAAAAGACCAACATCGTGTCCGAGATACCTGTCTTATGAGTCTTTTACTGCTCCCAGCTTGTCACCTGCCAGATGTGATGGATGTGGATTTATTCTAGAACTTATACAGATTCTAGAAGTTGGAATGTAAAAGGCAATACATAACAAAGAATTGTGGCTATTGCTTAGAACAATTTCTTAACAGAGATCTGTTTCCTAAGCAAATTATCAAAAGTAAGAATGAAATCCGAGGCTTAATTTCTGTGGTATATAAATTGCTAACACAAAACATTCAGCAAAGAGCATGATTTCAATAGTTTATTGCGGTAACTCGGAATAAAATACAACAATGATCCATCACACCAAAGAATCTTACAACATGCACTGTACGATAGTTAGGTGGTTTCCCTTCTTACTGGCCCTTGTTCTGCCATCAGTTGTCAGTAAAAAGCCAAGGATCGGCCATTACAATCTGGAAGTACAATATCAAGAACTTGGACCGAATGCCTAAATACTAAATAAAAGTAAAAGAAATCCACAGTTATTTAATAAAAAAAAGATCAAGGTAGCCCCCTAACCTTCTGGTCGTTGGGTGTTGGAGACCACACTTTTACTCTGGGGCAGATATTTTTATGAGGGCGGGGTTTCCTCTTCCTCGATGCCTTGCCTCCCCCCAATCCTCTTTGAAGTCAGGTACCCATTCCCGAGGGCTAAATTGGCAATTGACTAGAGGAAGGAAGCTGATCTAACAACTCGGCTGCTTCCTCCTTAAATAAATGTGCTGTTTTCTTTTTTTCTCCCTCTCTCTCTCTCTCTCTCCACACACGCACGCACGCACGCAGGCAGGCAGGCAGGCATACACAAAATCACTGACAGTATTATCCATGCTAATTAACGTGTTTTCTTTAATACTATGAAAAGTTTTATTTTTTATAGTTTCCTGTTTGTCTTCTTTCTTCCAGCCAACTTCATAGTCACAGTTCCACGTACAGCAAGTTCTCTTGTTTATGATATGTACGGAAGTGTAAATGCATTGTCAGATAATACTAAAATATGATGCACAAATATGTGTACATACATATGCACAAAACCACAAACTATTTTAGCAACAATACAAGAGTCACAACCACTCAGTAAATATAAATGTAGTATGTGTAATGCGATTAAGTGACAATGACCAGGATGCTTAAATTAAAAAAAACAATTTGAAATGGTTGGATATGTACATAATTGTTAGTGCTTAGCAAGAAATCTTCGGTGTATATTATGCACGCTTTAGTGAAACAGGTGGCCCAAAACTGAACTGTAAGAAAAAAATTAATCTTTTTTGGACCTAGATTAGTTTTGAAGAGTTTTAGACTGCGGCTTCTGATGTCCCACTGCGTGCAGACGCCCTCGTGACTACCGATGCTTGACTGTGTAAGTGCAGGCGGTAAATGAGCACCAAGAAGCGGGAGGTTCATTGTATCGGTTGCCTGGTAACATCTATGTCTCACTGCCGATGCTCCATCCCATCCTCTGTGCTGCTGGATGATGAAATCAGCAAATAAACGAGGCAAATGTCTGATGGCAACCTCACACATCTGTGATGATAACAATAATTATCGGGAACAATGCCTTTTACCATAACAGCTGTCTAAGAACATTCTAGCTTTGTGACAACATGTAATACGGTTTAGCAAGAGAAAACGAAACTATGTGCTAAATGTGTCACCGATGTCAGGTGGAAAAAAACTTGTTTTTCTTTCATGACATCGTTAAAACAAGAATTGTCGTGTAGGATTTGGAGTTGTGCAGCAAAGAAGTTCGTCCTGCAGGTTGCGCAATCACTGATTCTTACCTGGACCCGTAGGTTACAACAAAGAACTCTTTCCTTTCCTTTTTGTTTGTCTGTTCAACACTCTAGGTTTGTATGAACATACGACTGAACATGAGGTCTTGTGGTCTTATGCTGAGAGAAGAAAACTGTTCTGCTGTCACAGACACTGAAGGGAGACAGCGCACGGATCACAGTTAATTGTCGGTGACGTGGAGCAAACACCTGTACACCAGGCGGCGCCATTACCTCGAGGAACTCGAGGACATCACTTCACGCACGGGGGGGGTAAAGCTCCTGGCGATGATAGCCTGAATATGTCCAAAGAGATGGAGGTGAAAGTCAAAGGTTAGTATCACTGCGGCGTCTGTGTTGAGAGACCTGGCCAGGTGTTCACACTTGATGCTATACGCCAAACAGAATACCTGTGAAGTCGGAGTCTCCCTGGATCTTCACCGTCATCCGAGAGGCGTTATCCACGTACACTGAGGCGTACTGACCACTCTGAAATGTCAACAAAGCAAACAGACGAGTTTATGACAGAGAACTGAAAGCAAGCAGTATATTATACCGGGGAAAAAAACAACAAAAGTCGATGGTGCAATGTTAAGACGAAGTAAACACCACAAGCAAGGGGTGCACACTGTATAAAGAATGGACAGCACACAGGTGACAGTACTGCCAGCAGACTGCTCTTGTCTACAATGAAGGTTAGGTAGGTACCGCTTTTCCACTAGCTTTCTCTCTCCCCTTTTTTCTCTTCTTCTGTCTACTCTTTTATTTATTTCTTTTTGATCTCTCTATATCCTTATTTATTTTATCTCCTTATTGAGTTATTTCTTCCTCCTTTTCTTCCTATCCACAATTCTGATTGTAAAAGTAAGGTTGAATACATATCAAATCCTTTTTGATCTTTCTGTCATTTGTGAAGGAAATGCCCATCATAACCTTTGACCCATCACTCAGCCCATCTCTCCCCATCCTAAATGTACAAACAAGCAACACACGACATTATCGTTCACGACCAAACGATGACAAACAAGACATTATCAGCCTACACACCTTGCAAGCTTGCTGTACCTGTACTGAGGGCTAAAGGGACACAATGGAAGATGCCGAGATATATTGTACTTGTTAATTTAAAGTAAAAGTCTTTCCGTGAAAAATTGAAACTTTTGGTAAAATGGGGTCATCAGCAGCAAAAGATGTTATTATATTTCTCTTAAAGAAAAATGTACAACTGGAAAATATAGAACAGTTTACCTTCATTTCGAGGAGACCAGTCACACTGACTGTAAAGATCCGGCTGTTGGTGTCCAAGCCAGTGATGTACTCCAGGGACCTACACACAGTGTCACAATGTGTCATCATAGTATACTCCAGAGACCAACAGACACTATCATAACATCATGGTAATTACATCTAGTGTCATAATATTTCAATGCCAATATCAATAAATGTGCGATGTATATGGTACGTAATCCTTCTCATATAGCAGCAAGCATTTAGCTCTTATACAAGAACTCAGTTAATTTGTAATACATAGAAAGCTGGGCAACGATGAGGGCAACAAAAGACAGTGAAGACAAGTAGATAACAGTAAGGATGAAAAAATAATCAAAAAAGGGATAGAGACTAATTAACAGACAGAAAAGGGAGAGATAGGAATTTAACGGGTTTGTAGTGGTCTGTGTTTAGGAGTAGTGTTCACGGACAAGAAGTGTTTTTAATGTTTTGAAGACCCAATGGTGAGTAAGTGACAAACATAAAAGGATGAGTTGAGTGTTTTCTGTATCATGGCTAAACAGCCTGTAACTTGATATGTTATTGTTTCGGTGACAGGAGAAGATAACATGGGCTGACCAGATGAAGAGGGAAGGCATCTGGTTGGGATTATTGCAAACCTGGTGCTGGACGGGTAGGGAAAAAATTGTGAATTGCATAATATGGATAATTGTTCTCCTCGTTTGATGTTAGTGGCCGAATGTAAATTTTTAATTAGGAAATATTAGATGGTGCTGGGCTTTGAGAGAGACATCTACCGGTAGAAAGACTATTGTGCTCTTTTCATGTTTGGAGCTCCAAACCTGACGAGGGAGGCTTCAAAGAGAACTTGCAACAGAAGTGACTGCAGCTACAGACTTATCTTTTAATGGGAATGTCTTAATGTATGTCTGTAAAATATGTTAATACTTTTGCTTGTTGAATAATTTTGAATGTTGTATTACTTTCTTAAATTTAGATCATTGCTGATCTCTTTTATCTTGTCCAAAAGCCACTGTAGAATGTGCGGGTGACAGGAATGAAGAGGAAGATAGGTTCAGAGAAACAGGCAGGACAAATACCTTCAAAGAAATTAAAGCAGAGGACAGACAACTTGTAGTGAATGTGAGCACAAAGGGGGCAGTCAGTGCAGAGAACGAAGGAGTGCCATGGTCCTGTTTTTTTCTTGTTTTTGTTTTTGTTTTTTTGTTTTTTTTTTTGTTTTTTTTTAGGGGGGGTATGTTTTTGCTTTGAGCACTAGATATGCAGCAGAGCTCTGTACTTTCTGAAGTTTGCGAAGGAGGTGTGCAAGACAGCACAAGAAGTTACAGTAGTCAAGACTTTGTAGTAGGACCGCACACACCAGACTGTTAGCTTTATTCCAGTGTTAGTTTGTCAAGAGAGAACAGGGCGGAGGGCACTAATCTTGCGGAGCTCGTAGTACGCAAACTGACAGTTGTAACTTGTTTGTCAAGGGTCATGTCATCAGTGACGATGAAGCCAAGATTCCTCACAGACGACGCAAAAGAAAGGTTAGTCTCGCCTAGATTAATGGTTTTGGGTAGTTGGATAGTCGTAGGTCGATTTTGCCGCTTCATGCAGGAGACACCTTTTTTAAAACTTTGTTAAAATCATCATTAATTTTCAATTTGTTTTGTATCATCCAATTTTTTACATCAAATATCCGAGTAAAGCAGGAACCCATCTCTGCTGGGTGTCAGTCATTTACCCGAGAATCAGAAACCATCTCTGCTGGGTAGGACCTCTCCAGTCACTGACACGAGCAAACCTTCTGGTCCAAGTAGAGCACACTAACTATAAGGCTACAGAGTCTTCCTAGCGGTTTAACTTGACCTTTTTGTGAACAAATTACTATCACGTGTTTGTCTTTCGTTAACTTCTTTCCTTATATATAAATAAATATCGATTTAGTCCCGTCTTCTGACAATACTGCTACCGCCGATGTCTGATCGTTATAGACTGAATATATAACAAGTTTTCGCCTCAGTGAATTTAGAAACCAGAAGGAAAATGGTGATTACAATTTCAGTACAAGCAGATTGATGAAATTATCAGACATCGCAGGAAAAAAATCGCAAGCTACAACAAGTGCTGAAAGACTGTACATGTAAAGATATGCAATCCATGGGCAGTCAACTATTACACCTGAGCAATGAGGGAGTCATTGCCATCGATTTTTTTTTTTGAATTGGTGTTTTACGCCGAGCCAGCAACTAAGACTATATCACGGCAAGGCAGCCAGCCCTGTAAACAGACGCCACGTGCAGAGAAAGAACAGCGTGCCCGAGACGAGAACTGAACCCAGGACAGCCAACCTTCACTGTATTGGTGACGGGCGCTAACCGTTGCGCCACCGGACCGCCCCCATTGCCATCGAGACCTATGCAATAGCCACAAGTAACAATGCGTGACACTCTCCACTTACATATTTTTCTGACACAGGGAGTCGATGCAAATCTGTATCTTGACAAAGTCGCGCTTCCGTAGATGTTGGCGCACGCGCTCCCTCGACCCTTTGTGGCGCAGCTTGAGGTGGAGGTTGGCAGTGAACTGGTACAAACCATCCCTGGGGGCGACAAACCGCCCATCCTTGGCGTTGAAGACGTGGCCCCTCTCAAAGGCCCCACTTCCGAAAGGCTGTCAGAGAGAGAGAGAGAGAGAAAGAACAACTTCAACATTAGTTAGGTTTATACGATCTGGGTCCGTATTCATGTGGCGAGGATAAGTCGTTGACCCGGGTTAACTAAGGGCAAGCGTCTTGTCTCCGTAGTTACGATTGGTGTTCCAGACTTCGCGGATGTTGTCTACCAGCAGGGGCCGTAGTTATAAAGCAGTGGCACAAAGATTCCCTAAGATTATAGTAACATAAAGGGATATCCCTGGAGTCTAGACAGTTCGTCGTAACTACGGAGACGAAGTGTTTCTTTGATTTCCCCCATTTAGAGACTTATCGTCACTTCATGAATAGGGGCCCTGTTCGTAAAACTGTCGCCATGTAAGTTATTGTTAAGCAAGTGGGAAAATCTGATTTATGATCTAGAAACAAACATGCAAAGAAGAGATTAACATTCCACGAAAGCTCTGGGGCCAGTTGCACAACACGTTTCTAAACCTTAAAACTGTTCTAAAGAAGCAAAATCTCTTCTTAGCCATTTTGATGCACTGCAGAAAAATATACAAAAAAAATTGTACTGACAGGACGGAAAGTCAGACTTAAACAACTTTATCTTACTTAAAACAGTTTTAATTTTAAACATTCTAAAATTGTGGTGTGCACTTTAAACTAATTATCTAAATAGAGTTAAGGCCTAAAAGTGTTTAAAATTAGAAATGTGTTGTGCAACTGGTCCCTGGCCTGCTATAGCAGTATATACAGTGCGAGACCTTGCATAAAGACCCACTTCCCTTCATTTGTCCTCATACCACGAATAACACTAACAGTGTGTGTGTGTGTGTGTGTGTGGTGGGGGGCAACATCTGTTATCTGCACGGAGATATGTTCCCGCCCCCACGAGTGGCAAAGAACACGACCAGCAAGCGAAACCTTTCGCAAGCCCATCAAAAGGTCACAAAAAAAGAAAACGAAGAATAAATCGGATGGGCGAGAGCCGGGATTAGCAGCAGCGACCACCGCCATTAATGTGTGACAAGAGCAACCAACAGCAAGTGCTCTAGGAGCCTCTAAGCAGGAAAAACCATGGGAACAAACCATGGGAACATTTTGTTATCCAACATCAAATATTCTGGTGAGATACTAGAACCAACCATTGGGAAACGAAGCACGTGACATTTTGGAAGACTGTCACGACCACCGCGCAGTGTATCAGTCACTCAATCCTTTCAACACACACACGGAGCCTGACAAGTACGTGTTCTTTCACACAAATTAAAAGAAAAGAATGATTTGCCTAACGAATCTCTCTGCTTTACTAACTATAAATAAAAAGAAGAGAACAAGGAAAATACACAAATGAAAAAGTCAGTTATTAACCGATTCGTACACCTAGATTATTTTAAAATAACAAAATTCCTACCAATGGTGTCTTCCCTTTCTGAATATATATAAAAGAATGCCTAAAGCCCTACTCAACAAATTCGCTGTAAATAATTCCTACTCGCCCTACTCCACTAATTCTTCTTTCTACTCCCTACCCTACCCTCTGTTTTCTCTTACTCAACCTCTCTCTTCTCCTCACTGACTACCGACCCCCCGCTCGCGCTCTCCCTCACGTCATTTCCTTCATTTTTACATCACTCATACACGTCTTCCGAACAACTGACGTCATTCACGCTCTCTCGTTCTTCCACACTAGTCCTTATAAAATGTAAGCTTAATCAAACAATACAGCAAATAACTAGGATACCTGACAAAGACAACACATACAAATAAATAAAACAAAGAATAATTTACCAAGAAACACAAGAGTGTTTCTTGGTAAATTATTCTTTTTTTTATTTATTTGTATTTATTTATTTGTGAAAGAAATGAAATCAAAACAATGAGTACTCGGAGGTTTAAACAAAAATATTGACTCTCATAGCTAAATCACCCAGCTTCTTGTGTCTTGTGTCTAATTTTTTCTTTCTTTCTTTCTTTCTTTCTTTCTTTCTTTCTTTCTTTCTTTCTCATTTTAACATTCATGAATGAACACACGTGAAGACTCCGAGCAACAAACATGCTGTTATCAGGATCACACTGACTCCAAAAAACTCATTGCCATCCAGTTAAGGGGGTCTGTATAAAATGTTGATTATGAATAGAAAGAAGAGCACTAGACACAAAGAAAATTATGATTTTATTACCTGGTGAAAATTCTGTAATTCCATGAAAGTTTCCGTCGCAACATTAATATTTTTGCGCAGTCGCATGTGAAAAGCTGCCGTCACTCTAGGAACCAGCAACATCTGATCAACCTCCGGTGGAAGAGAGTAACTTCCGTTTAGTAACGATGTACAAGCTTCACACTGAAAAATAATGAAGACAGTATGAACTAAGATTCGAAGTCACTTGTATTCATTTTGTTTTTAAAACCTTCGTCAACTTCTCTCAATTAGTAAAAATAAAAAATAAAAAAAACAACACATGTACGAATACTAATTGAGAATTAAAGGTGTAGATAACTTTTAAACTTCAATACTTAGTTTTCTTGATGCTGAGAGAGTAAGTGGAGGATAATGTTCATAAAACTGAGTGTAAGACTCGGACAGATAATCACCCTCTCGGACAGAAGTTCCTCGGCTCTTTTTTCTGCGATTTCTGAAAGAAAAAAATAATTTTTAAAAAGTATTTATAGGCCACAACAAGAATTAATTACTGTAGCGATTAAGACAGGGCTGATCACAAGAATTACAAACACAGCTGTAACGGGACAGGGATGGTCACGTGGTGCCTGTAGGTAGATACGGATCAACAAAAAATACTGCACGTGTTCCGAAATGTTCCCCGTCGTTACAGATCATCGACAAGAAATTTCACACAATCAAAATCAAACTTAAAGGTAAAAAAATCCTTCTCCTTGAGTCAATTATTTAGTTAAATAACCAACTGTATATCGGTAGCCGACACAACGAGCATAAATTTCTAACAATCAGTGAAACCTGAATCCTTACAAAAAGGGATTTTTTTTCTAAAAATGCAGAGCAAATACTGTTTATATTGTCGATTTCATTTGGCTCTTCGGGATAAAGTGTTGAACTGTCCTAAAGTCCAGTGGTTGTACAGGCTGTACAGGTTGTAAGTGGTTCATTGTGCCCAGTTCACCAAAGAGTTCACTCAGCTCGGTTGGTTGGCTGGTTGGTTTATTTAGTAGGAAAGTGCTTCCACCTTGTGGCGATTTTGTACTATGGGGGGGGGGAGAGGGGGGAAAACCGGCGTAACCGGAGAAAACCCCCGGCGCCCAGCACCGCGAAGAGGTGTTACAGATAGTGTCCCGAGACGAGATCTGAACCCTGAGCCGCTCACTGCAGTGGTGAGAAGCGAGTGTTTTAACCACTACACTACCGGGGCCTCTCTCACTCAGCTCTCTCTCCTTTTAGCATCCCCCAATGTCAGCTATCAGTCTGTTGGTGTGGGCGGGAATAATATCCAGTTACAGGTCAGGTGGAACCTCCAACCACGAGTTACGACGCCCCTCAGCCTCTTACTGTAGCAAATAGGTGTTCCTAATTAACAGGCGGAGAATTGAAGCAGTGCCCGCTGTTTGTAACTCGAGATAAAAATTTAAAAGTGTTGAAGAACAATACTGGAACTGTTTCTCGGCTCAGGTCCGACGGTTAGAAATACAGTGGGTGATATTTACTGACACAAAACAACGGATGCTGCTGCAAAATGTGGTTGAGGAATCGAATAATACGGAGGTGACAGGTATACAGCAGAAGCACGTGACAACAGGTGTGTCGCATGGAAGGAAATGAAACCTTTTTGTATATTTTTTGTGTAATGAAAATAGAATACTATTATGCGCATGTTTTAAATAAGGATACTCTCGCGGAGAAGTTTTAAGACTGATAACAAACCAATGTACAGGCTAGGTCTTTAAAAGATGCTTCACCACACCTAGTCCATGGGTGCTCATCTACACATACATGTGTTTTAAATGTTCCAATAAGAAATAATGTTATTTAAGCAATGTGTTAAATTAATAAATATACAATTTTTTTATCTGAGGTATGCGTCAGTTTACAGACGCGGTTGTCGACCTACACCCCCGTAAATAAAACATGCTTTATCAATCGTCTGCTGGCAAATGGAAATAAAAGCTCGACACACACGTGTTTTATGAACATTGCCTTCATAAAAGGGCATCTTAACACTGATGAAGCTGTATACGTCTGCTAAAATGGGCCATAAATATTGCGCGGGGGGGTCGCGATACGCCGACAGACCTTTTAAGAGGCCCGCGTGCGCGCGCGCGCGGCATTTTCACCTGGGCGACTGCCTCCAACCCTACGCCACCGCCACCCCACCCCCCTCCGAAGCAGCCCCCTCCCCTCCCCCCCAACATTTATCGGCCGTGCTGTCTGTCACTTGTATTTTACTGTGGATGTTTTCGCTAGCTGGTGGTTTATTTTGTCTGACGCGTCCCGCAGGATATCGGTCACGTGAGCACCGCGCGCCCCTCAGCGCAGTTATTTCTGTGTTGTCTTAACCTGTGCACACCGGGTGTTACTGGCGTAAGTTCGGTGCTGTCCTAACCTGCGCTCGCTGCATGTGGGACGCACTTAAAGATGGGGGTCGTGGTGGTGGTGGTGGTGGGGGGAGTGGATGCAGGCAGATGATAGTCGCGAAATGCTCGTGAAAAGAGTTCAGGGCTAATGATTCAAAAGAGAAGTGCAGGTAACTTTTCTACTTACGCCAAACAACGAATCCCATTGCAAGGCATGGTTGAGGAGTGGAATACCACGGAGCCAGCAGGTATACAGAAGAAGCAAGTAACACTGACGAACATTAATTTCCTTGACACAGTAAGCCACCTTTAGTTCATTGACCCTACAGCCAGTACCTATGGGGCTCTTGAACTTTTACTGAAGACACTATTGCGAGTGTTTTATTTTAATGTCTGTTTGGATTTCAATTCTAAACGAAGATCTCACCTTTCACCAAAGCCTTAAATTCTTCCATCATTTTTTCGTGCGTCATTTCCGCTCCAGGTGGACCTGGGGGACCCGGAGGACCTTGCGGACCAGGGGGACCAGGAGGGCATTGCTGAAAACAAAAAATCACTACCGTCACTAACTTCATCAGTTTTTCGGTGATTTCTTGACCCTCAGATAAATGTATCTTGTATTTAAAAGCAGAGAAACCTGGTTTTTCTGTTTTGCTTATATGTAATGTTTTACGCTTTTGTTTGTGGTTGTATGTATTGGGTGTGTTTGTTGATTATGGGCTTTGTTGTTAAATGTTTTTAAAATTCATACATGGACAAGCATGACGTCACTACAAAGAAAAATCTGACAAAATACATAAAACTGTTTGGTTTTCCCGTCGGTTCTAACTGGAGCATCGGAACTCTGCTTTACTCTACAAACATTAATTTGTTTTATTGACTAGCTGCTCAAGTCTGTTAAATAGTTGTTCAACATTTCCTCCCACTCTAACCCTCTCAATTATTCACTCAGCGTATGCATTCTAAAACGAGGCGCTGACTCACTGTAAACAATATTTTACGGGTGTTAAAGTAAGCAGGTACGTGTTCTTACAAGCACTGTGTTCTTATTTCTTTTCTTCTTCTTGGGCTGCCTACGCGTGTTCACTTTCTCCGAGTGTCGTACAAATTGCAGCCAGCTGCCTTTTGGGTCGATGGGCCGCCTGGATGGCTGGGTCTGGGAACACACGTTTGAAACACATTATTGGTGACTGGATGTGGAAACACATTATTGGTGGCTGGATGTGGAAACACACGTTTGAAACACATTGGTGGCTGGATGTGGAAACACGTTTGAAACACATTATTGGTGGTTCGATGTGGAAACACGGTTGAA
Organism: Marisa cornuarietis; assembly: GCA_004794655.1. Taxonomy (NCBI): domain Eukaryota; kingdom Metazoa; phylum Mollusca; class Gastropoda; order Architaenioglossa; family Ampullariidae; genus Marisa; species Marisa cornuarietis. Next base: position 261,533 of record SMMW01000064.1, read on the forward strand.
ACACATTATTGGTGACTGGAAGTGGAAACACATTATTGGTGACTAGATGTGGAAACACACGTTCGAAACACATTATTGGTGACTGGAAGTGGAAACACATTATTGGTGACTGGAAGTGGAAACACATTATTGGTGACTAGATGTGGAAACACACGTTTGAAACACATTATTGGTGGCTGGAAGTGGAAACACACGTTTGAAACACATTATTGGTGACTAGATGTGGAAACACACGTTTGAAACACATTATTGGTGACTAGATGTGGAAACACACGTTTGAAACACATTATTGGTGACTAGATCTGGAAACACACGTTTGAAACACATTATTGGTGACTAGATGTGGAAACACACGTTTGAAACACATTATTGGTGACTAGATGTGGAAACACACGTTTGAAACACATTATTGGTGACTAGATGTGGAAACACACGTTTGAAACAATTTATTGGTGGTTGGGTCTAAGATAAACACAAATAAATGAAACCCCGGATTACGAACTAACTGTGGAAGTAGCGGCCTGATAACTGTCCTTCATAAAAAGGCTGTTTTCCTTTTATGATAATGAACACGATGAATCTTGTAAGTGGGGTAATCAGTATTGCAAGAACAGAGAAATTAGGTTTCTCTTGATGAATACGGACCAACCCGGCCTTGTTTACACCCCTGACATCCTGCTGTAGAATTCTGTAAAATATGCTGTCAGAATGCTAGATAGACGATGTGGAGATATCATATATATATATATATGTATGTTTGTATATTTTAATTTTCAGTTTTTTTGTGTGAGATATGCAAGACAAGAGGGTGATGTTTTATGTTAATTTTGTAATAATAATTTCAACAATTTCATTATTTTATTTTTTATTTCCATTGTACTAATTGATTACAAATAAAATGTCTAGCTAATGCATTTTACAGATTGTCTATAACTACATAGAAGTAAAGCTAGTTAGACAGCCATTGCTTATCCTTTATCTTGAACCTGTACAATTAAATGGCTTGACGACCATAAACGCAGCCATTTTAAAATTAAGCGTATAACATACGGTTGCCAATCCACAATTTTCTGATTTAGCTATCGTAATATTGAGAGAAAACAGATTCCCCCCACTTAGCTACAGAGGAAATGGCTCAGCATGAAAGAGCAGGCAGTTCGGCGAGGGAGATAATTGAGCTCCACCCGGCTGAACAGTCAACCACGCTCAGCGAATCTTACAAAGCAAAACTAACGCATATTATTTCGATATAAACACACAAATACAAACAGAGCAGATTTATCATCGCTGGAAATCAGGAATGGATAAAATAGCCCAGCTTAGGACTTCTCTTTTGTTATCGACTGTCAAAATCGTCGTCGTCGTCATCATCCTCATCCTCTGTTCTTCTTTCACCACCTGTCTCATTAGCTGAGGCGGGAAGTGTCAGTGCGAGGGCAATATGCTCCATCTCCTACATCATTGATAACCGTAAGAGCAGCGTAGGCGTACAATACTGTCGCCGAACATAGTCTTAAATGATTCCTCCCCTCCAGAGACCAAGAGTCGTCATTAAGTAACCATCTTCTATTCTTCTTCACCTGCCGAGCACCAAATTACTCAGCATTAGGTACCCGTCATCATCACCTACGAAAGACACTATTAGATACCCTTTAAAAAGGTAAAAAGGTAAAGGTCATCCCATAACCTTTTCAGGTGGTAGGGGAGGGAGGTGTTAGATACCCCACTTTTCTCGGGGCCAGCTTTTACATGAGGGTGGTGCCAATCTCCTCTCCCTCGCTGCCTTACCTTCCCCAACCCTCTATGGAGTCAGGTACCCATTCCCGTCAGCTGGGTCGACTGGGGGAAGTATACAACGCTTATCGGGAATAGAACCAGCTCGCTCTCGGTTTGGACGCCAGCGCTCTAACCACTCGGCCATCCGCTTCCCCTTTAGACAGGATGACCCGCCATCGTCTCAGAAATACAAAGCGCTGCATATTGCGGGATGAAAAGGCAGTGAATGAGTAAAGGGGTGGGTGGGTGGGTGAGTGGATGGGCGTGAGTGATCCTAGCAAATACTGTTTACACCATCTCCATCATTTAGTCTGAGCGCACCTCCAGAGAGCGTTTACCTCACTTTGAGAACCACATACAACCTCTCAAGAAACTTGGGAGTCTGCAGTTGCAGCAGTAACTGCTTTTCAAAATTCACACACACACACACACACACACACACACACACACACACACACACACACACACACCACAAACACACACACACACTCACACACACACAAAGAAAGAAAGATCAACTTATACAAAAGCCCCTAAAATGGAAGCCATTATCAGGCTAAAGTATGCCCTTCATATTAACAAACAACATCCTGACTACAAATTTTTCTGCTACATTAATCTTCCACTGGTGCGAGATTAGGGACAAGGCGATGAGTGGGAACTGGGCTAATGACTTTATCGTCCCAACTCGACAAGCGACGGGAAGCAGGCCGATACACCCACGCCGCCTGCTCCCCCCCCCCAGCTCCCCCATTTCCCCCAGCTCCCCCCTCCCCCACAAGAGCTCGACTGCGGCTGACGGTTGGCCCCCGTCTCGAGCGTAAACATGATGCACAGCGAGCGCTGATAGATGAAGTTGTTATCGATATCTCCTAATCCACGCGCTGTCGGTTTCTTCACGCACGACTGGCATTTGCCTCCATGAACGGGGTGAGAAACTTTCCGAGACAGTATTATGTGTGTATTATAGGATTAGTATTATTAAAGTATTATTATAGTATCAGTATACATAGGTATGAAGACCCTCGGCATCGTCTTCATCCTTTTTTTTCTCTGGAGTTGAGGGCAGAAGGGCCACTCTGTTTTTATATGTGATCTGTAAGATATGATTCTTGGGCTGGGTTGATTTCTGCTAACAGTTCTAGCTCTGATTTTATTCTCAACTTTCGATCTAACGAAATAATGAAACTCTTGTACCCCTGACACCTCCCGACCTGAGATTCTGACAGCAGCTCATTAATGTAAACAGAGACACGACGCCTCCAGTACAGCAGTCACGTGACTCATTCGTTTCTTCCCCTCCCCTTTTTCCCCCATTCTTTCTCTCTTGCATTAACCGGCTGCTTTCTCGAATTACATTGTCCAAATTTTCGTTTAGTGGACATATGTCGAAATTTTTTCTCCGTAGTGGACTTTTTTTGGTTCTTTAGACAAGTTCTTTCTCATTTATCACCCGTTTCCCCCCCCCCTTCCATACTGCGACATTACTATCCTCCTGGTAAATAAGCCAAACAACTGTAAATGATGGATAATATGTCTATGTGATGGATAACAGCGCATTGACTAATGAACTTCTCGTGGCTAGTGAGTCACTGAAACTTACGAATACCACATGATTGCAAGTCTAGTTGAATGGTGGGTATTTTCCCCTTTATTTCCCCCTTTCTTTTTCTAACATTATCTTTCTCTACTGCTGTAGAAGTATACGGGATATCTACAAACTGTGTCTTCATTTGAAGCCTTCAGATCAGGCCCCAGAATCCAGCTCTTTAGGAAATATCTTCATAATTAAGCGTATTGTTCCGCTCAATACTCAATTTTTGATCCCTATACTTGTTGTTGTTGTTGTTGTTGTTGTTATTTGTTTTCTGGCGCCTATGTTAATTGTATCGGATTAAAAAAATTAACAGACCGACCGTGCTAGCGTCCTTGCTATCCTGATCCCCCCCCACACACACACACAGAACCACAAAGACAAGGCGCATGCTGATTTTCTCAACCGGTTGATAATAATAGTAACAACAACAACAACAACACGTTTGTCTTTCGTCACCATTCCATAAAGTGTTGTGACGGAAATGTGCGTTTATTTCGACTTTATGTTGTCGTGCAGTAGTACCCTTGTCTTCCACACCCACCCGTCTCCAGTCCCCTGGTCAGTACCCACTTCCCCAGCTCCGGGATGACCATCGTGGCTACTCACTGATAGGGGGGAGGGTATGTGTTTCGTGGTGGTGGGGGGGGTGTCTAATTGTGGCTAAACTGCTTCTGCCAACATCGCTTACATCGTTTACTCTCAGGTTTCTCGGCAGCTTCGTCGACTCTGCCCCTCCCTACCCACCCCGCGTGATCCTCCTACCCACCTCTAGCGGCTCAAGAGATGAAGCCTGCTCCGAGTAGTGTCTTGAATTATGAGGCCGCTGCAGACATCTGTAAATGATAGTAAGAATGATTCCAGAGGAGAAAAGCAAGAAAGGTTAAAGACAGCAATTGCCCTGGCTTATGCTTGTTGCCTCCTCATTTGTTACCCCAGCAGCCTCTCTCATCCCACGCGTCTGTATGTGTGTGTGTGTGTGTGTGTGTGTGTGCGCGCGCGTGTTTATGTGTGTGTACGTGTGATCTAGAGTGAGAACCTCTATGTGTTTGTGTGATCTAGAGTGAGAACCTCTATGTGTTTGTGTGATCTAGAGTGAGAAAGTGTTTGTGTGTGTGCGTATACAAACGTGCCTGTGTCTGCGTGTGTGTGTGTGTGTGGGCGCGAGTACAAGTGAGAGCTTTTGTCTGGACATGTGTTTAAGCGGGCGCTTAGGTATGTGCGTGAGTACAAGAGTGCGTGTGTGTGTGTGTGTGTGTGTGTGTGTGTGTGTGTGTGTGTGTGTGTGTATTCCTGTGTTTTACCTGAGAGAAAGAGAATTTTCTGGGACTACGTACATGCGTATGTGTGTGGGTAAGAGTGCGTGCGCGCGCTTTTGGAGAAAAAAAAGACAAAGAGTGTGTGTGTGTGTGAGAGAGAGAGAAAGAGAGATCTACACCTCATGCGCCTCTCGACTGAGGACTGAATTATTTTTCCCCCAGTCAGCGGCGAGGAAGCCTATATATCTGTCAAGTACACCTCACTTTGAGAAGAGAATTATATTTGCGGACCGCAAACATCGCCTTTGTCAACTCCCCTAAGATACTTGTATTGCTTCCGCAAGTGAACGATCGAAAGGGGAGTGACTTCAATGAAGTCAGGTGTCAGAAAGGTAACCCAGGCCGTTACAAAGGCGGTTTCTTTGGTCTCAGAGGGTGGCTTGTTCATTCACAACACCGTATGGCGGTCCTTCTCTAACGGCCTGGCAGTTAGTGAGTGAGCCAAGAAATGTTTGTCTTCCACACAATAAGTGAATGTCGAGAATGAACACACCAACGGCGCAGACGGCGGTTGCTACTCTTGTCGGTCAGGCGTCAAGCACACGTCAGACGATGGCAGAACCTTCAGCCAGTCAACACTCACGAGTTAAGTCGTCGGTTCGAACCTCCTTGTTATTGTCACACCGGTACCCCGTCGACAACAATACGGGTTTCCACGAGTGTTTACAGTTGTCGCTCTGCTTGACTGCCTATGCGCCTCTGCGTGCGTGCGCGAGTGTGTTTGTGGGTGTGTATGCGGGCATGTGTGTGTGTGCGGGTGGGTGTGTGGGTGGGTGTGCGTTTGTGGGTGTGTATGCGGGCGTGTGTGTGTGTGTGTGTGTGTGGGTGGGTGGGTGTGTATGAGGGCGTGTGTGTGTATGTGTGTGGGTGGGTGTGCGTGTGTGTGTGCGGGCGTGTGTGTTTGTATGTGTGTGTTTGTGGGTGGGTGTGCGGGCACTTAGGTATGTGCGTGAGTACCAGAGTGCGTGTGTCTCTGTGTTCCTGTGTTTTACCTGAGACAAAGAGAATTTTCTGGGACTACGTACATGCGTATGTGTGTGGATAAGAGTGTGTGTGCTTTTAGAAAAAAGACAAAGAGTGTGTGAGAGAGAGAGAGAGACAAAGAGAGATCTACACCTCATGTGGCTCTCGACTGAGGACTAAATTATTTTTCCCCAAGTCAGCGGCGAGGAAGCCTGTATATCTGTCAAGTACACAACTCTTTGGGTGTGCGGGTGGGTGTTTGTGGGTGGGTGTGCGGGTGTGCGCGAGTGTGTGTGTGTGTGTTTGTGTGTTTGTGGGTGGGTGTGCAGGCGTGTGTGTGTGTGTGTGTGTGTGTGTGTGTGTGTGTGTCTTTGAATCACGTAGAAATACTCGTCACTGAAGCGAGTTGTTGCTGGATCAGAAGTGAGTCATGCTTGTCGTCTAGGCTGTGGTGTACTAATGTTTGTCTAACCCTCGTGCGCTTGCAAAGTTGTCCAGTGACATCCCCACCATCCACACATAAAAATTAAGACTTTGTTTCGCCATGAACGTTGCCATCTTGATATAACACTAACTGAATGGCCACGTGTGAAAATATTGTTAGAATAACGGACGTGCGTAAGAGCAAACTGTCTGTCAAATTAGTGTAAGAAATGAATGTTATTCTACATTTAGCATATTATTGTTCTTTGAATTAACACCAAAGCAAATTATACAAGAGCACGGAATCTTTCAAGAGCACAAGTGTGACTGTCATGTTGCCAGACTTGCAAACACATGTCCGGTGCAAGCACCAGCGTCAGAGGGACTGGTATCAGGTGGCACAACATGAAGGAACTAGACTGGATAGCACCACATCCAAACCCTGCGAATATTTTAATTGTGAGTGCGTGCGTTTAGGTGAGAGAGAGAAAAAAAAATGTGTGTGTGTGTGTGTGTGTGTGTGTGTGTGTGTGTGTGTGTGTGTGTGTGTGTGTGTGTGTGTGTGTGTGTGTGTGTGATTTTTTTTCATCTGCTACTTGCTAAGTCCAATTAGTTAATTTTCGTGTACAGTTTGATTTCCTAACTCCCCTTTTTCGTGCATCAGATCAACGCCCATTAAACGAAAGAAAACCAAAGGAAACATGGCTATAGTTCTCATTACCAAACAATGTAGAGAAATTAAAATTTATGTAATAATTATAGCCAAAAATAATTATAGCCATAAAATTATTATGTAATAATTATAGCCATAAAATTACCCCCTTCCCTCCACGGGAAACGACTTAAATATTGTGTATCATTTTTAGCACTCACAAGGGAAAAACACGAGAAAAGGAAAGAAAGAAATACTGTTTGTCTTATTCCAAGGGAGCACACGTACCACCGAGATTGTTATCTCCTCACGTCTCCAGTTGGTGAAGAGTACTCAAAGGCCCTGAACTACTTGACGGTTATTTTATTGATGTGCACGTGTGTGTGCTTGCTGCTCTTTCTTACTTCAGCTTTGTCTTATGGCTTCTTCAATATTGCTGTAACGAAGCTCTACAGACGGCTAACAGTAGAATGGAAAGACGGAGGGAGGGAGGGAGGGAAGGAGGGAGAGAGAGAGTGCGTGCGTGTGGGTGCGTACGTTGGCAGCCATTCACAGAGGTGCTCCACTAGAGAGGGGTCGCACACCCCGCCAGGTATCCTTCCCCACCTTCCTAGTCTTCATCACTTTTGTCGCCGCCAGAAGTGCTGTTGGCGAGAGAAAGAGCCGAGCTGCAAATCACTAACAAGTGACACCTGGCGAGAAGTCTTATCACACCGGACACACAAACAGGTGTGAAGCGCCTCCATCAAACGACGCCGTCGACACTTGGTCTGAGTGCGTCCCCCGTCAGCGGCTGTGCCAGGGTACACGCCACGGAGTCAACCCAGACTTACCTTACTAAGTACTTGACTTACTTTACTAAGAAGTGCTTACGACGACTTTTTTTTTTCTCTCTCTCTCTCTCAGGTTACTTAGCACGTACGTATCTAGCACGTACTAGTCACGTACTAACGTATATCAACCACGTGCTACGGCACAGTACTCCACGCTGGACACTCAGTCCGCGGTTTACATCACCCTCCACCTCACTTCCCTGATTGATCTGCTCATTCATTGTGTGTGCTTGTGTGACTATCATTAGGTATTTACTGACATTCATGCACAGAGTTCATGCTTTAATTGTAACCACATTACATGCACATGATTATGTACCTACCATAGGTTTACAATAAATAACCGCTACAGGAAAAGAAGAAAGCCAGTCTGCTGGTCAGATTGCGCCAAAGTAGAGTTAGAGAGGGGAAGCTAGTTTTAGTAAAAAACGATAAAAATTTTGAACATCGGCACGTAAACATTCCAGGGGTAAAAAAAAAAGCAGAGATACCACGTGACCCAGCTCCACAGTTTTAAAAAATGTAAGAAAATCCCCAAAAGGGTTTTTTTCTTACTCTAAATCCCTTGCTGTTGCAACTGTTTCAAGTGTAAAGCCAAACATTTTGCAAAAGAGAATTGTTTTTGTCCAGTCTCCCACATCCTGTATACTCACTTTCTCACTCACTCTCCCTTGCTGGGGCTATGTTGAAGCACTAAAGACTCACTCACTAACTCACTGACACCCCTGTACAGGGCGAGGGCTCACTGTAACAAACCATCCTTTCTTGATTGTACCACCCTCGTGATTAAAGTATTGTCATTGCCATTGTCTCTCGTAACCTATGTGAAGCGACGCGCATTAAATTCCAATCGAGTTGTTTATTGAAAAAAAAAACTGTAGACGAGTCATTAATTTAAAAACGCAGACAGAACCTGCACTACCTGGGTGGCAACACACACAATATCCGGGTGGTACGCCACTGAGGTAAGTAACACCAACTTGCCAAGAGGTGCTACGCTGTGGGCGGTGACGATCCTTGGGGCAGCTATAAACTCTGACTCCATTAACAAAACTACGAGTGACTTTGATGTTTGAAAAAAAATTAATGAAATATCGATCAAGTTTATGATAAACAATTTCCTTCAAATTCCATTCTACCCTTCGTGCAGGCTTACTACCCCTGTAGATGACTTTAGTTTATAGGTGGGAGAGCGATAACGGTTAATCTTCTAAACACACTCAGTTATGTGGGGGGGGAGGGGGAGAGGACTGTCCGTCCGCTTGTGGTCCTCTTTGAGAGAGCGACCCACGGGGAGAGAATGTTCGTGTTAAAGCCAGATAACTCAGGATTAGAGAGGCGACAGAAAGATTTGTCCACGACCCAGAGATTTCAATCATTGTGTCTGGGCGGGTATCTTCCGCTTTGCTCACCTCGAGAACCGAGAGATGTGTAGGATAACTGCTCCTTTGATGGCTGGCTTTGTCATTCGCTTCCTCGTGATGTTTGTAGGCGGTACTTTCACACTTTCTGTACATCACATCCAGATTATCCTGGCTTCACTTTCACACTTTGAAGTTTTTCATATCAAAATATTTCTAGACGATACTTTCACACATTGTTGCTAAATATTTCCAGAACTGTTTGCGTTTTCACTTTCAAACTAAGTCAGTTCATCTCACAGGATTTTCTTTTATTTACACTGACATCTTTCTGTCCAGTGTCTTGCCTCTTTGTTTTAATCAAACTTTTGTTTGTGGCCTCTTGAAAAAAATGTTTATACTATTAGCAACTTCTTTCCACAATCCTGGGCGCACAACAAATTTCTAATTTAATATAAATTAAATTAATAACCATCTCTAAACTTTATTTTTATTACTTCAAACTTGTTTTTCTTTGGCATTCTGGGCATTGAACTATGGGATATATTGAGACACTGAACATTCAACCGCTTTGATTGCTGTCTAATAAAACAAAGAAAATACTTTCATTCAGTTTCAGAAGATCTTCGTGTTATAAACATTTTAAGAATAAGAAAAACAATACAGAAGTTTGTCTCTTATCTAACATGCTTGTTGTAGCCACTAGTAGCTAAGGTAGTCTGCCCCTCTGGTCACAGAAACAGTTCAAACTACTTCGCATTAAAGTCGGATCTTGCTGCAGTTTGTTTGGGAAAACAAGAAATTGAAAGGAAAGAATGGAAAATGTAACAGGTTGCTATAGTGACAGGTAAACTTCGTGTGACTTTGTTCGTTAGTCACCAGCAGTGCAACGGTAAAGAGTAGCTGAAGGAAAAAGTGGAACCAAACACTGAATGAATGAATCAGTCAATAAATCAAACGAACACAATGATTGATAAATAAATAAATAAATATGTCCTTTCATCTCTCCAATATATCTATATACATTTCTCTCTCATATATATATATATATAGCTGCATTGTTTAAGAAGTAAAAATTGTTGATTATCAGAATTCCATTCAAGAAGTGCGTAGAAAACATATTTAAGAGCGTTTGAATGATGGACGGACGGACGGACGGACGGACGGACGGACGGACGGACGGACAGACAGACAGTGGGAAAACGCAGCCGAGAAAGCAATCAACCGAACAACGCCTGCACTCAGCATAAAAGCAAGAAAGTAGCAGCAAAAAAACAAACAAACAAACAAACAAAAACAAAACAAAACAAAAACAAAAAAACAGACTCTACCTCTTCGTTTGTGTTGAGGTTGTCCAGCATGTCCTCCACGTCGTCTGAGAGAGGAAAGTCGTCGTTGTAGGCTGTGGCGGGGTCCCAGCAGATGAGCAGCAGAATGAAACTCCCTGTCACACACTTCGTTCCAAAGGAAACCCTCGGCGCCATTTTCGCGATTCAAGTCACTGCGAGGCCGAGAAATCAGCGAAACATGGACTGGACTGGACCGCAAAGTTGTTCAAGTATCTTCCGACACACCGCCGCACAAAACATATTTGCAAAAAAAAAAACAAAAAACTGTCTCGATGAATTCTTCACGTGCGATGTGCCTTCTTTGATGAGTTTGTAGCGAAGAAAACAACCCTCCTCACACGACTGCCAGATTATATTTCGTAAAATCTCACCTTATATTATAAATTGTTGTCTCCTTGCAAACTCCTCCCCAGGTATGGTCATGCGTGGACACAAACCGGGTGTGGTAAGAAATGACAGGCAAAATAAATAGCAGTTGTTACAAAATGTTTACAAAGAGATTATTGCAAATTTATCATCTTAAAAAAAGTAAAAATAAGCTGTGGCTACTCGTTGGCAAGCTGACACCTCCATAATTTCATTTCAGTCAAATGTTTACACAGTATACTCAACGATGGTCACTTTAAAAGTACGATCACTGTCGTTACTTCCAACAGTTCTTGTGTTCACAGTCGACGATCACAACAGCACCCGGCACTGGAGTTATCCATTGCAAATGAAATAAAAAAATAATAATAATAATCGCACACAAATTCTCTCCAGATCAGTGAAGAAGAAGAAAACGTAGGATGAGAGGATAACAAACGATACGTCAATACCGCGAGACTGGCGGCTGCCGAGTGAGGTCAGTCGTGCGTGGCGACTCTGTGATCGGCAGCAACAGTCCCTCCCCCCCCCCCTATCGGGTGGAGGGAGGTCTGCGAAGCGAACCACATGTGAGGTCCGAGCGCGCGAGCGCGTCGCCGAGGATTTCGCGAGGATTTCGTTGCCACACGATGTAGGGAGGCGCTGAGGTGTGTGTAGACCACTCGCCCACCTCCATCAGCGCCACAAAGCGGCCGGTTGCGGGGGGAAAAGGGGATCTTCGTCGACTGAAATACTTCTTTCTCTACTTAACAACTGTCAGCACGGCTGCTGGTAGACACAGATGTATGTACTAAATACTACAGGGCAATAACAAGGCAACAATTTATAGCTGTATCACTCAACTCAATTGTATAATCACAGAATGCATTCTATATCTAGAGAGAGAGAGAATAAATAAATAAATGTGAGTACCCAGTGCAATACTACCTTCAGCTACTGCGATTATTTTAGACCTGGACACACTTGTACCGTCTGCATTAAAGGCTAAGCACATTCAAAGATAAATGTCTTACAAAAGAGTGTTGAGATTTCTTTGAGAGCCAAACAATCGTGGACTAAGGCAGACTGAGACACTGAAGGGCCGCAGAAGATGTGATGATGAATGCTTGTAAAGGAGACAACTTACTGCTCACGGTAAAGGGATTTTCTCAGATTTTGAGAATTAGCATCTAGTGTGGAACACATTTCAAAATAAGTCGACACCCCAACTAACTTAAACCATCATTACAGGTGAGACAGTCACTTTCTTTACTGTGGCGGGTGGTTTGACTTTGGGTTTTAATTGGATGACTCTCTGTTCTGTTCTAGGAATGCCATTTGCTTGGCTTGTTCTCGAAGCTTCTGGTGGCATTCGGTGCGAGCGAGGACCCTACAAAGAATTTATGTCCGTCTGTGATGGGGCGGAAAATCGGGTTCACATCCTTCCGCTCTTTGTTACACCTGTCGGTGATTAACATCAAGGAAGCTAGTGTTTCGGATTTGTAATTACCATGAAGGACAAGCAGGAGATGATCCTTTCTTCAGCTAATTGGGGATTTATTCTGGAACTGTAAAGATATTAACAACTTGTCTACTTGCTTCAATGCGTAGGGTACGTGTAATACCCATCGATAAATTCTAATATTTTGTGAAATTATGTACGAAACTAGTCTGTAAGTCTGCTGCATATACAACATTTTTGTTAGGTTCTCTTTATCTTTAGTTGTTGTCTTTCTTTGTTTTGTTTAGGTTTGGGGGTGGAGGGGGTTCGTTCTCCCGGACTGACAAAGCCTCGTGATCTTCTCTGATCATGTTGAACAGAACCCTTGTCATGATATATACTGAGCATCATTATTCATGATATATACTGAGCATCATCATTCATGATACATACCGAGTATCATCATTCATGATATATACTGAGCATCATCATTCGTGATATACACTGAGCACCATCATTCATGATACATACTGAGCATCATCATTCATGATATACACTGAGTATCATCATTCATGATATATACTGAGTATCATCATTCATGATACATACTGAGCATCATCATTCATGATATACACTGAGTATCATCATTCATGATATAAACTGAGCATCATCATTCATGATACATACTGAGCATCATCGTTCATGATATACACTGAGTATCATCATTCATGATATATACTGAGTATCATCGTTCATGATATATACTGAGTATCATCGTTCATGATATATACTGAGTATCATCGTTCATGATATATACCGAGTATCATCGTTCATGATATATACCGAGTATCATCGTTCATGATATATACCGAGTATCATCGTTCATGATATATACCGAGTATCATCGTTCATGATATATACTGAGTATCATCGTTCATGATATATACCGAGTATCATCGTTCATGATATATACCGAGTATCATCGTTCATGATATATACTGAGTATCATCGTTCATGATATATACCGAGTATCATCGTTCATGATATATACTGAGTATCATCGTTCATGATATATACCGAGTATCATCGTTCATGATATATACCGAGTATCATCATTCATGATATATACCGAGTATCATCGTTCATGATATATACCGAGTATCATCGTTCATGATATATACCGAGTATCATCGTTCATGATATATACCGAGTATCATCGTTCATGATATATACCGAGTATCATCGTTCATGATATATACCGAGTATCATCGTTCATGATATATACCGAGTATCATCGTTCATGATATATACTGAGTATCATCGTTCATGATATATACCGAGTATCATCGTTCATGATATATACCGAGTATCATCGTTCATGATATATACCGAGTATCATCGTTCATGATATATACCGAGTATCATCGTTCATGATATATACCGAGTATCATCGTTCATGATATATACCGAGTATCATCGTTCATGATATATACTGAGTATCATCGTTCATGATATATACCGAGTATCATCATTTCTTGTTACTCCTCGAGAAGTATAGGGTCGCACATACTGAGTATGCTGAGAACTAAATTAAACATTGTTTTCAAAGTCGTTTACTAATGGACAACAAGAATAAACCAGCTAACAAATAATTACAAAACCAGATCTCTGAAAAAAGAAGTTTAATTATCAAGCTCTTGTGTATCACACTGCGCATTACTATGGTTTCATCGGTACAATAACCTGTCGTCTCACTGCTCATCGTAGCCTCTACCTCCTGTAAACCGGGTTGAGGTGGGGAGCTGGGGGGGGGGGTACCAATCGTAGCCGTATATCAAATAAGTCTTCCGGACCCGCCCAGTTCAAGACGAATACGATTGCTGGAGGACAAGTTGCTTCGCACCTTTGCGGCTAGTGTTTGACGGGTGAAAGGTGTGGGGAAAACACGTGGTCTCATCATTTCACCGCTCACCTGCGTCAGGACGACAACACTGACTAGAAGAAGGAGCCACAGGTAATTTACTTGCTGCGAAACATCATGTCATTACTGCAATCAAGCTCAGGTTTCTCTCTAGTCAGGACAAAAATTATCAAAGCTATGGATGGAATGTGTCGCTTGGCTACACTGCGCCTCGCCCATCGTGAAAAAAGTGGGGTACAGATTAAAAATTCCCGAAGCTTAGGTTAGTGTATAGGCAGTGAATGTAAGTGGTCCATCGTTTCTAGGGTTTGGTAGGTGAAACGCCCTCATCTGATAAATTAGCTAATCATTTCTCATCGGGGGTGGGGCAAGGTGGGGAGGAGTTTTCCAGCCACTGGCCTGAGTAGGTCTTGAACCAGCGACCTTCTCCTCCATAGACGAGCAGTATGGGTCGATGAGTATGGTTAACACCAGATTATGGATCCTCCACACACGAGCGCTATGAACGAGCTCCAGGCTCTAGATTTTTCACTTGCAACCATCTTACATCAGTTTCAGTTGGTAACAATATGCGTCCTCTTAAAGTTCAATACTAAACGCCAAAATATACATAATAACATTCGTGTCCCTAGTGTGATGTGTGCTGTGTGTAGGATGTGTTATTAGGAACTACATTGACTAGGGAGTGTATTACGACTAGTGTGATGTGTGCTGTGTGTAGGATGTGTTATTAGGAACTACATTGACTAGGGAGTGTATTACGACTAGTGTGATGTGTGCTGTGTGTGGGATGTGTTATTAGGAACTACATTGACTAGGGAGTGTATTACGACTAGTGTGATGTGTGCTGTGTGTAGGATGTGTTATTAGGAACTACATTGACTAGGGAGTGTATTACGACTAGTGTGATGTGTGCTGTGTGTAGGATGTGTTATTAGGAACTACATTGACTAGGGAGTGTATACGAGTGTGATGTGTGCTGTGTGTAGGATGTGTTATTAGGAACTACATTGACTAGGGAGTGTATTACGACTAGTGTGATGTGTGCTGTGTGTAGGATGTGTTATTAGGAACTACATTGACTAGGGAGTGTATTACGACTAGTGTGATGTGTGTTGTGTGTAGGATGTGTTATTAGGAACTACATTGACTAGGGAGTGTATTACGACTAGTGTGATGTGTGCTGTGTGTAGGATGTGTTATTAGGAACTACATTGACTAGGGAGTGTATTACTACTAGTGTGATGTGTGCTGTGTGTAGGATGTGTTATTAGGAACTACATTGACTAGGGAGTGTGTTACGACTAGTGTGATGTGTGCTGTGTGTAGGATGTGTTATTAGGAACTACATTGACTAGGGAGTGTATTACGACTAGTGTGATGTGTGCTGTGTGTAGGATGTGTTATTAGGAACTACATTGACTAGGGAGTGTATAAGTGTGATGTGTGTAGGATGTGTTATTAGGAACTACATTGACTAGGGAGTGTATTACGACTAGTGTGATGTGTGCTGTGTGTAGGATGTGTTATTAGGAACTACATTGACTAGGGAGTGTATTACGACTAGTGTGATGTGTGCTGTGTGTAGGATGTGTTATTAGGAACTACATTGACTAGGGAGTGTATTACGACTAGTGTGATGTGTGCTGTGTGTAGGATGTGTTATTAGGAACTACATTGACTAGGGAGTGTATTACGACTAGTGTGATGTGTGCTGTGTGTAGGATGTGTTATTAGGAACTACATTGACTAGGAAGTGTATTACGACTTGTGTGATGTGTGCTGTATGTAGTATGTGTTATAAGGAACTACATTGACTAGGGAGTGTGTTACGACTAGTGTGATGTGTGCTGTGTGTAGGATGTGTTATTAGGAACTACATTGACTAGGGAGTGTATTACGACTAGTGTGATGTGTGTTGTGTGTAGGATGTGTTATTAGGAACTACATTGACTAGGAGTGTATTACGACTAGTGTGATGTGTGCTGTGTGTAGGATGTGTTATTAGGAACTACATTGACTAGGGAGTGTATTACGACTAGTGTGATGTGTGCTGTGTGTAGGATGTGTTATTAGGAACTACATTGACTAGGGAGTGTATTACGACTAGTGTGATGTGTGCTGTGTGTAGGATGTGTTATTAGGAACTACATTGACTAGGAGTGTATTACGACTAGTGTGATGTGTGCTGTGTGTAGGATGTGTTATTAGGAACTACATTGACTAGGAGTGTATTACGACTAGTGTGATGTGTGCTGTGTGTAGGATGTGTTATTAGGAACTACATTGACTAGGGAGTGTATTACGACTAGTGTGATGTGTGCTGTGTGTAGGATGTGTTATTAGGAACTACATTGACTAGGAGTATATTACTACTAGTGTGATGTGTGCTGTGTGTAGGATGTGTTATTAGGAACTACATTGACTAGGAGTGTATTACGACTAGTGTGATGTGTGTTGTGTGTAGGATGTGTTATTAGGAACTACATTGACTAGGGAGTGTATTACGACTTGTGTGGTGTGTGTTGTGTGTAGGATGTGTTATTAGGAACTACATTGACTAGGGAGTGTATTACGACTTGTGTGGTGTGTGCTGTGTGTAGGATGTGTTATTAGGAACTACATTGACTAGGGAGTGTATTACTACTAGTGTGATGTGTGCTGTTTGTAGGATGTGTTATTAGGAACTACATTGACTAGGGAGTGTATTACGACTAGTGTGATGTGTGCTGTTGTAGGATGTGTTATTAGGAACTACATTGACTAGGAGTGTGTATTACGACTAGTGTGATGTGTGCTGTGTGTAGGATGTGTTATTAGGACTACATTGACTAGGAGTGTATTACTACTAGTGTGATGTGTGCTGTGTGTGGGATGTGTTTTAGGAACTACATTGACTAGGGAGTGTATTACGACTAGTGTGATGTGTGCTGTGTAGGATGTGTTATTAGGAACTACATTGACTAGGGAGTGTATTACGACTAGTGTGATGTGTGTTGTGTGTAGGATGTGTTATTAGGAACTACATTGACTAGGGAGTGTATTATGACTAGTGTGATGTGTGCTATGTGTAGGATGTGTTATTAGGAACTACATTGACTAGGGAGTGTATTACGACTAGTGTGATGTGTGCTGTGTGTAGGATGTGTTATTAGGAACTACATTGACTAAGGAGTGTATTACGACTAGTGTGATGTGTGCTGTGTGGAGGATGTGTTGTTAGGAACTACATTGACTAGGGAGTGTGTTACGACTAGTGTGATGTGTGCTGTGTGTAGGATGTGTTATTAGGAACTACATTGACTAGGGAGTGTGTTACGACTAGTGTGATGTGTGATGTGTGCTGTTTGTATGATGTGTTATTAGGAACTACATTGACTAGGGAGTGTATTACTAGTGTGATGTGTGATGTGTGATGTGTGATGTGTGTAGGATGTGTTATTAGGAACTACATTGACTAGGGAATGTATTACGACTAGTGTGATGTGTGTTGTGTGTATGATGTGTTATTAGGAACTACATTGACTAGTGAGTGTATTACGACTAGTGTGACGTGTGCTGTTTGTAGGATGTGTTATTAGGAACTACATTGACTAGGGAGTGTATTACTACTAGTGTGATGTGTGTTGTGTGTAGGATGTGTTATTAGGAACTACATTGACTAGGGAGTGTATTACGACTAGTGTGATGTGTGCTGTGTGTAGGATGTGTTATTAGGAACTACATTGACTAGGGAGTGTATAAGTGTGATGTGTGTAGGATGTGTTATTAGGAACTACATTGACTAGGGAGTGTATTACGACTAGTGTGATGTGTGTTGTGTGTAGGATGTGTTATTAGGAACTACATTGACTAGGGAGTGTATTACGACTAGTGTGATGTGTGCTGTGTGTAGGATGTGTTATTAGGGACTACATTGACTAGGGAGTGTATTACTACTAGTGTGATGTGTGCTGTGTGTAGGATGTGTTTTTAGGAACTACATTGACTAGGGAGTGTATTACGACTAGTGTGATGTGTGCTGTGTGTAGGATGTGTTATTAGGAACTACATTGACTAGGGAGTGTATTACGACTAGTGTGACGTGTGCTGTGTGTAGGATGTGTTATTAGGAACTACATTGACTAGGCAGTGTATTACTACTAGTGTGATGTGTGCTGTGTGTAGGATGTGTTATTAGGAACTACATTGACTAGGGAGTGTATTACGACTAGTGTGACGTGTGCTGTGTGTAGGATGTGTTATTAGGAACTACATTGACTAGGGAGTGTATTACTACTAGTGTGATGTGTGTTGTGTGTAGGATGTGTTATTAGGAACTACATTGACTAGGGAGTGTATTACGACTAGTGTGATGTGTGTTGTGTGTAGGATGTGTTATTAGGAACTACATTGACTAGGGAGTGTATTACGACTAGTGTGATGTGTGCTGTGTGTAGGATGTGTTATTAGGAACTACATTGACTAGGGAGTGTATTACGACTAGTGTGACGTGTGTTGTGTGTAGGATGTGTTATTAGGGACTACATTGACTAGGGAGTGTGTTACGACTAGTGTGATGTGTGCTGTGTGTAGGATGTTATTAGGAACTACATTGACTAGGGAGTGTATTACGACTAGTGTGACGTGTGCTGTGTGTAGGATGTTATTAGGAACTACATTGACTAGGAGTGTATTACTACTAGTGTGATGTGTGCTGTGTGTAGGATGTGTTATTAGGAACTACATTGACTAGCGAGTGTATTACTACTAGTGTGATGTGTGTTGTGTGTAGGATGTGTTATTAGGAACTACATTGACTAGCGAGTGTATTACGTTTAGTGTGATGTGTGCTGTGTGTAGGATGTGTTATTAGGAACTACATTGACTAGCGAGTGTATTACTACTAGTGTGATGTGTGCTGTGTGTAGGATGTGTTATGAGGAACTACATTGACTAGGGAGTGTATTACGACTAGTGTGATGTGTGCTGTGTGTAGGATGTGTTATTGGGAACTACATTGACTAGGGAGTGTATTACGACTAGTGTGATGTGTGCTGTGTGTAGGATGTGTTATTAGGAACTACATTGACTAGGGAGTGTATTACGACTAGTGTGATGTGTGCTGTGTGGAGGATGTGTTATTAGGAACTACATTGACTAGGGAGTGTATTACGACTAGTGTGATGTGTGCTGTGTGTAGGATGTGTTATTAGGGACTACATTGACTAGAAGTGTATTACTACTAGTGTGATGTGTGGTGTGTGTAGGATGTGTTATTAGGAACTACATTGACTAGGGAGTGTATTACGACTTGTGTGATGTGTGCTGTGTGTAGGATGTTATTAGGAACTACATTGACTAGGGAGTGTATTACGACTAGTGTGATGTGTGCTGTGTGTAGGATGTGTTATTAGGAACTACATTGACTAAGGAGTGTATTACGACTAGTGTGATGTGTGCTGTGTGGAGGATGTGTTGTTAGGAACTACATTGACTAGGGAGTGTGTTACGACTAGTGTGATGTGTGCTGTGTGTAGGATGTGTTATTAGGAACTACATTGACTAGGGAGTGTATTATGACTAGTGTGATGTGTGCTGTGTGTAGGATGTGTTATTAGGGACTACATTGACTAGGAAGTGTATTACGACTAGTGTGATGTGTGCTGTGTGTAGGATGTGTTATTAGGAACTACATTGACTAGGGAGTGTATTATGACTAGTGTGATGTGTGCTGTGTGTAGGATGTGTTATTAGGAACTACATTGACTAGGGAGTGTGTTACGACTAGTGTGATGTGTGCTGTGTGTAGGATGTGTTATTAGGAACTACATTGACTAGGGAGTGTATTACGACTAGTGTGATGTGCTGTGTGTAGGATGTGTTATTAGGAACTACATTGACTAGGGAGTGTATTACGACTAGTGTGATGTGTGCTGTGTGTAGGATGTTATTAGGAACTACATTGACTAGGAAGTGTATTACTACTAGTGTGATGTGTGCTGTGTGTAGGATGTGTTATTAGGAACTACATTGACTAGGGAGTGTGTTACAACTAGTGTGATGTGTGCACATGTGTAGGATGTGTTATTAGGAACTACATTGATAGGAATGTTACGACTAGTGTGATGTGTGCTGTGTGTGAGAGATGTGTTATTAGGGACTACATTGACTAGGGAGTGTATTACGACTTGTGTGATGTGTGCTGTGTGTAGGATGTGTTATTAGGAACTACATTGACTAGGGAGTGTATTACGGCTAGTGTGATGTGTGTTGTGTGTAGGATGTGTTGTATTAGGAACTACATTGACTAGGGAGTTATTACGACTAGTGTGATGTGTGCTGTGTGTAGGATGTGTTATTAGGAACTACATTGACTAGGGAGTGTATTACGACTAGTGTGATGTGTGCTGTGTGTGGGATGTGTTATTAGGAACTACATTGACTAGGGAGTGTATTACGACTAGTGTGATGTGTGCTGTGTGTAGGATGTGTTATTAGGGACTACATTGACTAGGGAGTGTATTACGACTAGTGTGATGTGTGCTGTGTGTAGGATGTGTTATTAGGAACTACATTGACTAGGGAGTGTATTACGACTAGTGTGATGTGTGCTGTGTGTAGGATGTGTTATTAGGAACTACATTGACTAGGGAGTGTATTACGACTAGTGTGATGTGTGCTGTGTGTAGGATGTGTGATTAGGGACTACATTGACTAGGGAGTGTATTACGACTAGTGTGATGTGTGCTGTGTGTAGGATGTGTTATTAGGAACTACATTGACTAGGGAGTGTATTACGACTAGTGTGATGTGTGCTGTGTGTAGGATGTGTTATTAGGAACTACATTGACTAGGGAGTGTATTACGACTACTGTGATGTGTGCTGTGTGTAGGATGTGTTATTTAGAACTACACTGACTAGGGAGTGTATTACGACTTGTGTGATGTGTGCTGTGTGTAGGATGTGTTATTAGGGACTACATTGACTAGGGAGTGTATTACGACTAGTGTGATATGTGCTGTGTGTAGGATGTGTTATTAGGAACTACATTGACTAGGAAGTGTATTACGCCTTGTGTGATGTGTGCTGTGTGTAGGATGTGTTATTAGGAACTACATTGACTAGGAAGTGTGTTACGACTAGTGTGATGTGTGCTGTGTGTAGGATGTGTTATTAGGAACTACATTGACTAGGGAGTGTATTACGACTACTGTGATGTGTGCTGTGTGTAGGATGTGTTATTAAGAACTACATTGACTAGGGAGTGTATTACGACTAGTGTGATGTGTGGTGTGTGTAGGATGTGTTATTAGGGACTACATTGACTAGGAGTGTATTACGACTAGTGTGGTGTGTGCTGTGTGTAGGATGTGTTATTAGAAACTACATTGACTAGGGAGTGTATTACGACTAGTGTGATGTGTGCTGTGTGTAGGATGTGTTATTAGGAACTACATTGACTAGGGAGTGTATTACGACTAGTGTGATGTGTGCTGTGTGTAGGATGTGTTATTAGGAACTACATTGACTAGGGAGAGTATTACGACTACTGTGATGTGTGCTGTGTGTAGGATGTGTTATTAGGAACTACATTGACTAGGGAGTGTGTTACGACTAGTGTGATGTGTGCTGTGTGTAGGATGTGTTATTAGGAACTACATTGACTAGGGAGTGTATTACGACTAGTGTGATGTGTGCTGTGTGGAGGATGTGTTGTTAGGAACTACATTGACTAGGGAGTGTGTTACGACTAGTGTGATGTGTGCTGTGTGTAGGATGTGTTATTAGGAACTACATTGACTAGGGAGTGTATTACGACTTGTGTGATGTGTGCTGTGTGTAGGATGTGTTATTAGGGACTACATTGACTAGGGGGTGTATTACGAC